>JAMWET010004224.1:0-105000 GCA_024036415.1 Prochilodus magdalenae | reverse complement strand
GTCCCCGTGATCCAGTGTCTGGGACGTAAACGTGATTCAGAGAGTGAGGTGGTTCAGATATTCTTTACAGTGGTGGTGGTGATGGGAACCAGGGTTCTCCATGTCTAGAACACACATATAGACACTTTACTGACTATCTAAACCACCAGTGAACCTACACGTGTCTTCTGAGTGTATATGGAATGTTGATGATGGAAAACCTGGAAATACTAAGTTCCTTTGGGGGACTATTTGACCTCACAGCGCCCTGCAGCATGTATCCCTCCACCATGAATGGAGTTTAAGGCTGAGATCTTCTCCACGCTATCATAAACAGCGTCTCAGATATCAGGCAGCGTATTCAGAACCTCCTCATGTAGGAACTTCCTGTGAGGGAGCTTTTAGAAGGGGGACGTCTGGTTACCTTCACCTCCACTGTGTACAGATCTGGCAACACTGGTCATTTTTTTCTAGAACGAGAATAAACACTGCCACTCGACCACTTCACTTATTAATCCATTTTCTCATTCCATAATATAAGCACACCAGTCTCCTTGTGTGTTTGAGGTGGCAGTAACTTCAGGCTCCTGCAGATGGCGCTGTACAGGATGCTGGAGCTATATAAACCCCTGTGGGTGTGAGTGACGGGATCCATAGATTGGGAAGAGGTGCTACAGTGCAGGGAGTGTCTCGTTCCATGTGTGGAAAATGGCTCCAGAGCAGATGTTGATGATTGGCTAAAACGAGGGACTGCATGTGGGCGTGGCCAAAGACCATAGTGTGAGGAAGTAGCTGAATCTGCAGGTGTATGGAAGCGTACGGTCATAGGGGTCTACCAGCAGTGGATACAATCCCAGTCTACAGGGAATTCTCCTCGGAATTGTGCCAGGGAAGGCCTCCACCACATCTGGACCACCTGATTAGGTACGTTCAGTCACAGGGGACTCATGTTTTGCCGGGTGAGCTGGAGTATATATGAGATAATGTTCTGGGTCTCTGTATAAAAGCAGCCCAGCGGTTATGAGGAGGCGGTTATGGTGAATATGGTGATCTACTTGATTCCCCCAGTCTTGTATTGCTGGAAGTGCACCAGTGGTCCGGCGTGGCCCCCTGATTCCTCCTGAGCTCCAGCTTGCACCTTCAGATCAGCAGGCGTTTCTGTATCTGCAGGCGTCGCGGTGCTGGGTCCTCTCACCGCCTGCGCTGATAGCTATGTCTTATTTAGGTCGCTATCTCTGAAAGCACCTGGGTGAGGTTTTATCAGTCTGACCGAACTGCGTGTGCGGCGTTTATGAAGCTGTCCGAGCTGTGAGAACGAGGCCATGTGCTCTGAGATGTCTCAGTCCAGCGGAGGTGTAAACAGTCTGGCTTTATGATGTTGTTCCTCCTCATACGGCCCCATAAACACCGTGACACATCACTTACAACCACAACTACAACGACAACAGTGACACGGTGACAGACTTACAAACAGCTGCTTATCTTTGTCCCACATACTGTACAGAACTTCCATCCCCAGAAACAGGCCAGTGCTACCACAGCCAATTCCAATCAGGGGTCCAAGAGATCAAGGCTGTCACCTTCCCGGCTTGAGACCTGACCAAACCCCATATGAGCAGTCAAGTCCCGCTGGGTTCAAGTATTCCAAGCTCTAATCGGTATGAGTGAATTTCACCTCAGCTGGGACTGGATTGGGCATGGACTGGACAGGTTTCTGGATGTAGGCCATGTCGATGTTCAGACACTCTTACATCAAGGAACCGGTCAGCAAGTGTGGATGGTGTGGTGCAATGGTTAACACCACTTGTCAATGAGCTACCGCACCATCTGGGAGACTGAGGTTTGATTCCTGGTCTGGGTGATGCTGTGCTACACCAATAAGAGTCCTTGGGCAAGCCTCCTAACCCTACATCGGCCCACTTGTAAGTTGCTCTGGTAAGTTATGTAAATGGTCAAGTGGTCCAGATTTGGTGGAGGCCTTCCCTGGCACAAATCTGAGGAGAATTCCAGGTAGACTGGGATTTTATCCACTGCTGGAGTTGGCGGCACTGCCATTTGTGCAAGATGGTGAGAGGAACTTCCACATAACCTCTGTGGTTGTTTATAATGTCATATCGCTTGCCCAAGTCAGGTGACTGTCCATGGTCTCTGGAACAGGAATACCGAGGCCTTCCGAGTGTACAGAGTTTCCATTGAGCCCCTTGCTGGTGCGGTAAACACCGTGGCCTGCGCTGGGGGAGGTGGAGGATGACATTACTTGGACAAAACCATTTTGTTGTTGGCAGAGCGGAGAGAAGCAAAGCGGTGGGGACAGATGGTGGAGTGTCCGAGGTCTCTTTTGAGGGGGGTTAGAGGGGTCTCTATTGTCTCCCTCAGCAGACGCCAGAAGCAGCTCAGTGTAGCCGACTGACCCAGTCGTGTGGCGGTGGGGGCCATGATTGGGTTTCCCTATGCGGTGGGCAGAGAAGGACAGGGCCTATTACCTCCATTCACCCTCCCTTCCTTCCTCCCTCCATCCCTCCGTCTGTCCATACACTGTGGGCACAGGCCTCAGACTGGGCATTCTTATGGAAATGTTTATTTAGCTAGGCCGTGCGTTTTGGTGTAGGCGGTAGTAGATTCTGTGGTGACTCTGAATAGTAGCACCGAGCCCCCCTGTGCCATCTGCTGCCAGCGCACATAAAGCCACCAGGCAGAAAAATGAGGCCCCTTGTGTGTTTAAGGGGGTAGTACCTTCAGGCTCCTGCAGATGGTGCTGCACGAGGACGGAGCTATAAATCCCTGTGGGGTGTGAGTGACGGG
This sequence comes from Prochilodus magdalenae, assembly GCA_024036415.1. Lineage (NCBI taxonomy): Eukaryota > Metazoa > Chordata > Actinopteri > Characiformes > Prochilodontidae > Prochilodus > Prochilodus magdalenae. The sequence continues at coordinate 102,219 of JAMWET010004224.1, read as the reverse complement.
ATCATAGATTGGGAAGAGGTGCTACAGTGCAGGGAATGTCTCGTACCAGGTGTGGAAAATGGCTCCAGAGCAGATGTTAATGATTGGCTAAAAGGAGGGACTGCATGTGGGCGTGGCCAAAGACCATAGTGTGAAGGAAGTAGCTGAATCTGCAGGTGTATGGAAGCGGACAATCCTTCCTACTTCCCTGGATAGCATCAAGGTTCTATGAAGCCTGAATGGAACCTGTTTAAGAACCAGGGTTCCTTCAGTCGAAAACACAACATTCTTATGAACATTTTTTCCCAGAATGCCACTGGGGTCCTCCGAGTTTTACAAGGTCGTCAAGCAGTCAAAATACAAACTATCTGGTGTATCAACATCTCTTCAGCGGTGACCTTCATGCCAGCCAGTCTGTGGGAACAGCCTCAGCGTTTTCTTGCTGGACCAATCAGAACCGAGGCTTTACAGCCTTCTCCACACGGATTAGGCCATGTCCGGAATATGCTGTTGTGTTATTTGGGAAGCTTTTACAAAGGTCTTCCTCTTAAATCCAGTTTCCAGTCCTGGATTTTAGAATCACAGGCACGTCCGGCAACTAGGTGAGCAGTCACTTACGCTTACAGGTTAGTCACCAACCAGCTATTACAAAATCCAGGACCGCAAACTTTAATCCAGGTCCGGGTTTGAAGACCTCTGGTTTAGAACGCGTCCGGGACAATCAGCACTGTGGCAAAATCTCCATTCCACTGCGGTCATGATGACACATTTGTGCTCACTCATCCTGGGAATGACTACTCCCTTGGAAAAGAGGTCTGGCAATAGGCTCAGGAATCATAATCCATTGTACGGCACTGCTGCAGGGAATAACAGGCTGAGGAGTGGAACTCCAGCCGGATCAGTCTAGTATTGATTTACTCAGTGTAGTCAGTTTGTTGTGTTTAAACTCAGTGTTGGTAAAGCAGGGATTAGTGTGGAGTCTATGGTCGTATAGGGTGAAACAAATAAACCTGGACACCTTAAATAAACCTGGACATCTTAAATAAACCTGGACACCTTAAATAAACCTGGACACCTTAAATAAACCTGGACACTTTAAGACATGTGCATAAAAGTATGTCATAATAGAAGCATATGAACTATGTATAGTATTTTACTTTTGACAGTTTTGAATATTCGGTTTAATATTATGCAGTTTAGTACCAAGGTGTAACTTCCATAACTTAGCTACGTTAGCATCGTAGCTCCAGCGCTAACACCAAACACGTCTTGGCTGTTTAAGTACATTTGGATTGGGGACCTGCTGTTCTTAGCCACTCTGGTTTTTCAGCTCTGGTTTTCCAATATTCCCATATGACTCCTGGTCCTTGAACTGGTTCCACTAAGGCTAAAACTCTGATGCTATCCAGGGAACCAGACTGCCTTTGCACCAGCTTTTATTGGAATATAGGAACACCAAGGGATTTGGCATCAGCAGCAGCAGGGGGCGCTGCTCAGCAGTAGTAAACGGTAGTACCAAAATGGCGGAGCGTATCGATGACCTGCGAGTGTTTGGGCTGGTATTCCGGATGTTTGTTTAGATCCAGAAAGCAGCACGGATCAACTACTGGACACAAGAAGACGGAGAAGAGCTTCTTCAGTAGACCACTGAGTGGTACTACCGTTTCTTCGCTTTCCTCAACAACTGACGCCCACAGATGTTCTCACGGTTGTGCTAAAGAACCTACGATTCTTCGGTTCTAGCTGGTAACTAATAGTGGGGTTGTTTGTTTTGTATCTACGAATCTTTGGTTTCAGAGTAGTTGGTTTGGTGTGAGGTGGTTCAGATATTCTCTACAGTGGTGGTGATGGGAACCAGGGTTCTCCATGTCTAGAACACACATGCACACATTTATTGACTTATCTAAACCATCAGTGAACCTACACGTGTCTTCTGAGTGTGTATGGAATGTTGATGATGAAAATCTGGAAAACCTGGAAATACTAAGTTCCTTTGGGGGACTATTTGACCTCACAGCGCCCTGCAGCATGTATCCCTCCACCATGAATGGAGTTTAAGGCTGAGATCTTCTCCACACTATCATAAACAGCGTCTCAGACATCAGGCAGCGTATTCAGAACCACTTCCTGTAGGAGCTTTCTGTGAGGGAGCTTTAAGAGGAGACGTCTGGTTACCTTCACCACCACTGTGAGCGGTTGTATTCGGATTAATTAGTGGAATTCCACTTCAACCTAAATTTACACCTGAAATCAACAGGTCACTGACCACCCCCCGCAGCTGACAGCTGACTGGGCGTCGGTTTGTGTATGTGGTCTCTTGTAAACCTGTAAAATGTGTGGTGTTAGTGAGCAGTTTAGCTCCCCGGCCTCCTCAGAAGTCTCTTCTAGCTGCCACAGCAACGGTGGAAACCAAACACCAACAACAAAACCACCCACCTAAACCACACTGACTCTCTCTGCTCCTCCACCTCCTGCTCTAGGTGTGTCTGAGGAGGAACGTGTCTAGGCCTGTGCCTGTGTGAGAAGATAAGGCAGTTTGCCTGCTGGGCATCAGCGGGACTCAACACGAAGCAGAGACAACCACATACAGCAGAGCCGGGTCTGTTTACCAGCCACGGAACGGGCATGCAGGAAACATCAAGAGCTTCAGCTTCAGCTTCTCACAAGAACTGCAGTTACACTGGCTGGCCACTTCATTAGGTACACCTTGTATCCACACTCATTGTCCATGTCATAAGCTCCACAGTTAGACTGTAGCCCATCTGTTTCTCAGTGTACTGTATTACACTGATGGACTGTGAGTCGTTCACAAACCACACAATCCAGCAAACAGCGTCCTGTGTCCACTGATGAAGAACTAGAGGATGACCAACACTGCACTGTGCAGCAGCAGATGAGCTATCGTCTCTGACTGTCCATCTACAAGGTGGACCAGCAAGGTAGGAGTGTCTAATAGAGTGGACAGTGAGTGGACACAGTGTCTCAACACTCCAGCAGCACTGCTGTGTCTGATCCACTCACACCAGCACCACCCACACTACCACACCACCACCACGTCAGTGTCCCTGCCGTGCTGAGAATGATCCACCACCCACATCATACCTGCTCTGTGGTGGTCCTGTGGGGGTCCTAACCATTGAAGAGGGTAATACAGTATACAGAGAAACAGATGGACTACAGTCTGGACCTGTACACCTACAGAGTGTCCTGTATGGTCAGTGGAGCTGATCGGCTCTGACCTTACTGTGTATTCATACATCAAACGACAGCTTTACAGGAGAGGCCAAAAACCTCTTTAATTTGAATGGAAGTCAAGGGAACCAGACGTCTTTCCAAGCAGTTTTAGCCCAATTCTGTTGGTCCAATCTTTATGAAATTTCCACACAGTGTCTATGCCAGCTCATGTGACCAAATGAGGCATAAAAGTAAAAATCTACAAAAATTGAGAAATGTTTCTTTTGACAGGGACTAATTATATGGTTTAAGTCACAGTGATTGCCTAAAGAGCTCATTTGCATATCACACCACTACAATATGATCCATAAACTGTGCAGGCCTAAAAGGAACACACAGAGGAGGATGTCATTCATAAAGGTTTTTTATTGTAATAAAAATCGCACAAAACTGTACAGTTCTCTATATATGCACAAATTCATTTAAAAAAAAATGTACATTAAAAGCATACTGTGCTTCAAATAGCTTACAAACTACACTGTCTCTGTCTAAAACAGTAAACACAGAGCTGCTCAGCAGCCCAAAGAAGAGAGAGTGAGAAAATGCTACAGGAGACGAGTCACGTCTCTCTCGCTGGCGAAGAGAACAGGCCTCACGGAGCCGACACCAACCGACCAATCACCTCACAGCTTTAGACTCATTTCAGGACATTACGACAACTCAGGGGGAGCAGAGGAGAAGGAGGGTGGGGGGACTGGGATGAGATTTTAACCCAAGAAGCTAGTATTTTTGGAACACCCTGCATATTGCACAATAAGAGTTAAGACGTTTGGCAGTATGTTCGGCGTTAAGGAGGTGAAGACACCATCGTTAAGGCAGTAGAACTGGCTGGGAAGGGGACGGGGCGCTTTCCTTGTAAAGGTCCAGTACCCACAACGTTGGTGGCTGTTCTGTGCAACACAAGAGTCTGACTTTGACGTGCTAGTACCTAAATGCGCAGCTCTCGCTTGGTTTTGATTGCTTGTACATTCGTGCGAGAGACGAGGCGCTCCTTATTGCACCGCTACGTTTTGCCAGCACCAGTGTTCTCACGGTTAGGTTTACGCTTAAGGAGGAACGGTCACAGTGTGTTGCCAGATTGTAGTACAAAATACAGATACTGACTTAGAACAGTGCAAGGAACTCAAGTGGTCCGTGTAAAGAGATGCCCCGAAACGAGGCCCTCGCTCAATAGGCAGTGCTTTTAGATAGTTTGGAAACTTAAATAACAAAAAGACTTGAGAGGGTTTAGGATTTGGCTTCAAAATGAGGGAAATGTCTAGAAATGTCAAAGCCCCATGAAATAAACAAAACAAAAACCAAAACTGTCTGATGAAGGCCGACCGACGCGAGCCCAGCTTGCGGCCCGTCTCGCGCCGCGCTCCTTAGCTGGAGACGGTCATCAGGTAGTTTTTGGGAGGGCTTGTGCGGCCGCTCATCATGAAGCGGTTTTTGCAGTTCAGGCTCTGGTCGAACGGTGACGGTGCAGGCGCCGGGGGCTCGACCTCGTAGAGGACGCAGATGGAGCCGTCTTCGCCGATGCGGTACGATACCTCGTACGGGTCCACCCACAAGGTCAGTTCACGGGGGAGAAGAGAGAAGAGCTCACTGCTGGTCAGTCCGATTTTGCAGGCCGCTTGGCCTATAAGGGGGTCCATCTCGTGGTTGATTCGGATGCAGCGGTAGCCGGAGCCTTTCTGTGGCCTGTCTGGGAACCAGTGGTGCTGGTAGTGCTCTGTAAAGAGGGTTCGGGGGGAGGGGAGAGACAAAGAGACATGGATTAAATACAAAGTCATGAGTACACACCAAACCAGGTGCTATCCCAGCATGCTTTGGCCTCATTTGCTTGAGAATAACATGGAGCTCTGAGCCCTGTGGTTAGGCCTAGCCTGCAAATGGTTGTGATGTCACAAAGCTGAGAGAAACAACTCAGACTCGCAACAAGAAGGCCCTGCTGCCTACACACCTTCATATGACTCATTCAGGAAGTACTATGGTTCTTATTAGAACCAGGAGTGCCACATAGACCCCATTTCCCATGGTTATTTGCATAGAGAAATGAACAGACTGTACAGAATGGGTTCTGCTGGCACTCCGTGGTTCCATGTAGAACCATGAGCACTCAAAGAACCAAACACTAAATGGCTCCTTGCACAGTACAAGGGATCCGATTGTGTTGTACATGGTTGGACTCACAGGTATAGGTTCTATGTAGCACCAAAATAGGTTCTTCCATTGTTACCAGCTTGGTGTTCTACCAACAACCAACTCCTTTTGTTGGAAGAGCCATTACACCATGCAAAGAACCTTTTCATGCATAAATTGTTCCACGTTAGAACCGTTCTAGTGATGAGCACTGGAATACAAAGACAGGTACAGGTTAACGGGGGTCTAGTTTAACTAACCGGGCCCAGTACCTGACCAAACAAAGGCAGGAACCTAAGCAGGTACGTTAGGAGGTTAAGCCCCTATCTGGTCCAGCCATCTAGCATATGCGTCCCACAGGCTCGCCATCTGCTCCAAAGGGGGTTTAACCAGGAACTGCAGCTCCTCAGCTCCGCCAAACAAAAGCAGGAGCCCGAAAGGAGGCACAGTCTGACTTCATAAACACATATTTACCGGATAAAGCCTGCTGGAGACGCTCTCTGAACATCCGCAGCTGAGTCTCGCTGAGGCAGCCTCTGGACCGAAGCAGTCTGGACACAAAGCTGGCTGCAGCCGAGACCTCAGGGAGCATTTCGGTTCTAGATCCGCAGCCGTGGTTCATCTTAAATCTTCTGAGGAGATCCGAACCTGGATAGAGTTCTTAATGAAGGGGGTGAGGAGAATCCACGTCGAAGCGGAGTAGTATTTCTGGTGTTTGCTTCAAAACAGTAGCTTAAAGCAACAAGTCGGACCCGAGCATTCCTCTAAAAGTATGAGGATAAAAGGGGACGAAAAAAAACAACTCGTCCAGGAAAGGAAAAACTCCAAGTGTCGTAGAACAATCAGCTCCTGCGTCCTCCAAACCTCCTCTCTCTGTGTGTATAAACAGCCCGCAGCTGGCTCTTTATCCTGGAGCAGCACAAAGGCTGACGTCAACCCCCCCTCTCCAGCGCGATTGACGGCGCGCCCTCCAATCGCAAGCGCCGGATGAGTCCCACCCACCGCGTCCTCGCGCTCTGATTGGTTGCGGTCATGGAAAACGAGGCTCTCGGCCGAGCGGAGTGGTTTTCCGTCCGCTTCCAAATATAGAGATTGACGTCAGGCTACAGGCTCAAGTATTCGTGACGACAGCGAGACAAAAAAACTCCCTTTACCGTAACTTTCGATGTACTTTATAGCGCTAGCGACCCAAATGTTTTGTAATTTCCCTCCCACTGACCGATTCCTCTTTTTTGTGTGTTTTGCGGCTTCAATATCTAAACATGGCCGCTTTGTTGCCAGGTCAGTGTAATTAGCTTAGCCCGCTAGCTATTGTTCTCAAAATGCCCCTCTGATAATTCACTGAGCTTTTCCGACGCAGTCGTGAGAAAAGGTTTCGGTGATTTTAGGTCACCTGCGAGCTGGTACTCCAGAAAAACCTCCGGAGAAAGAAGTAAACTCCTGTTTAAAGCAGGAGTAGACGCCGAGTACGAAGCTAACAGGCTAAGTTAGCTTAGCTGTTTGTTTGAGTGTGAACAGTCTTGTTGCTGACTGGGCGAAGTCTTAGCAATGAGGACACGTAATGAAGCGGAAACCAGAATCTTTCCCTTTTTACACTTAGTAAAAGTGACTTACGGTCACTCAGTGCACGTTTGACTCGACCAGAGGAAAATTCCACAAAGCTGGATTTCTCAGTTGTTGAGGCTGTTGGATAACTTAAGCCCAGATTTAAGCCTGTCCAAAGGGAACAGAGCTGGGAGACATTCTTATTGGACAGTCCTCAATGGACAATGGTTCAAGTAATTTGACTTATTGAGGAATCCTGCTTCGTGGAATACCCTCCTATTCTTTTCATGGTGTTTATGGACTGTATATCGTGTCCCTACGGTAGGGACAACAACATTCCCACCGGGAATCAATAAAATCAATCTATCTGTCTGCCCGTCTGTCTACTAGGGATGGGTGGATGGCTACCTAAATATCAATACTTCTGATTCTGGCCCAAAAAATATCCATATCTATTGTTCAATTATGTAGTGGGATGGTGGGAATGTGTCCTATTCATCAAATGATGGTGTTGGGTAAGAACTACTTGTCCTTCTGCCTTCTTCCTCCGCTCCCAAAACAATGCAGCTGAATAAGAAGCCACTTTAAAAAGTAATCTGTGAAAGTGAGACTGACACATGCATGTGTAACTGGTGGACATCCCTGAGACAATTACCAAACGACCAAACCAAAGTCTCTTGGCTCTGGTAAATAACGTACACATGGCCTACAGTGTGAGACTTCTTGAAAACACCCAGCGAAATGTCATATACACTTCTTAACTTTTGTGTTATGTGTTGAATGAATGTTTAATTTGTATTAGATATATAATGAACTTTGCAATGTAACTTTTCAGATATTAATCTAATTTATACACATTTAGTACTAGTTTTAAGTGAGCATATATATTATTGATTAAACACTGATTTAAATTTTGTTAAATGCTAATAAAAAGCAAACACACACAGAAGGTTTTATTTATATAATTTAGTTTTATTTCCCCATATTTATCATGGTTAAACATCACATGCTTTAAAGTCTTCGTACCGGTATCAGTGTAGTAGCCTTGGTAGGACTTTGTATTAAATGGAAAATCTGTGGTTTCGCTCATCCCTACTATCTACCTGTCCATCCCTCTATTTACATGCCCGTTTATATATTTACATGTGTGTGTCTATCTGTGAGAACTTGCTGTACCTTTGGCTGCTGTTGTTTTGGTGTTGTGGCGCCATCTAATGTCTACAACGTGACATGACAAAATTTGCAATAATGCATAGACTCACCAATCCATTATATATCTAACAAACTCAGCAGTGTTTATGATATCAGCTATATTCGGTGGAATATTGTAAAACATGTCTTCTAGCCTCGTTTCAGCAGCCCTCGAAAAGTCAGAGGCATAAATGCTTAAACTATATAAATCAAATAACATTTATTTATGTAGTGCTTTTACAGCCTTGTTCTCTCAAAGCAGCTTTACAGAAATTCAGTAATAATAATTCATCAAGGAGAGAAAAGAAAGAAGCCCCAGGTGAGCAAGCTGAAGGCCACGGTGGCAAGGAAACACTCCCTCAAGTTGGAGGAAGAAACCTTGGGAGGAACCATTGTCCTCTGGTCCAAGGTACATTTTGAAATTATAAACACTATACAATGAACTATTCTGTATGCTATGACCTGCAATAGCTGCTACGGCATATATACAGCCAATTGTGTGTGTGTGTGTGTGTGTGTCAATAGCCATATAGTATTGCCAAATGGTTCGCCCAGACATAAAGGGATATCAAAGAGGAATCCCTCAGATTTCCAAAGTTCCATAAGGCACAGTTTGAGGTGTGAACAAAGTCATTTTGAGTGGTGGTGTGAAAAGGTTCAGACGTTCTTTACAATGGCGGTGATGGGGACGTTTTATATGGCATGTTAATGATGAGAGAATAGTGGGCAATCGCTTTTCTTCCTTTATGGGTAGTAATTTGCCTCACACCGCCCTGGCACCACTCAAAAATACTGAAAAACAACTTTCAGGAAACACATTGTGAGAATTCCATGGAGTAGATTTTAACAAATCTGGGTGAGTAAGTTTCTCTACAATGGAGCATCTCACACAAACACTCTGAATGACTCTGCTTGAATCGTAACCCCTTTATTATGTAGAAATGTTGGAAGTGTTGGAAAGGTGTTGGTGGGATTCCCCTTTAAGCATGTCTTTTTGTCATGGATTTGTAATCCATACACCTTATATCCTTCTAGTTTTTATTATGTGATGTATTGTATTAGCTAAAACGCAACATAAACAAACTATACAGCATTACAGATGCACTCATACAACATTAATATTACTTCTTGTGGGATATTGCTTATTAGCTTTTAACCTTTGACCCCTCTCAGCTCAGGTAGCTGCACGCAGAAGCTAAGAAGTGCTTAAGAGCGCCTAACTTCCAAATAAAGGGGCATGTCTATATGAAATTCATCAGGAAATGCTGGACCATATGGTATATGTGTCCGTGTGTAGTGATTCCTGACCCCGCAGCTGGTTGTGCTCAGTCCATCAGCACTGATGCTGCTATTTTTAGCCTCACTGACGGTCTAATGGTGGGTTTCTGCTCAAACTCGACCCTGTGAGCGTTTTCAGGACTAGTTATGTCCAAACTTTTTATTTGGATGTACATTTTCCATCTATAATATCGCCTATATTTTAATTAGGCGCCACATTCCGGGGCGATAATTTGGTTTAACGTGGCGAAATTAGCAGCGAAGTTAGCAGCTAAGGTTGCGCGCGGAAACAGCACCCTCTGGCGGCGAGAGCGCGCACATACAGGCGCTCAAAGGGAAACCCCACCAAAAATGACCATTTTTTTCTGTTTATTTAAATAGCTGAGACGTAAAATCTTCCAGAGTGGCTTGGTGTGAAATATAAGTTCTAGCAAGGCGAAATTGCAGGCCGAATATATATACGTATTCGTGTATTTCAATTAGTCGATAGTTTGATTGGGTTGCAAAGCGCTCTGAATCACTGGCGTGTATGGGAATTATGGAAAATTGGACGGAATTCCCCTTCAGCGTCCACGCATACGCGGGCACGGAGCGCCTTTCTGCTGATCGGAGTTGACATCTCCCTGCAGCGGAGTGTGTTTTAGATGGTATGTATTTGTCACTTTGTGGGGGCTGAAATTCCCAGCGGTTTTGGGAACAATTGGATGCTCATTTCCCGTCTTCCCTACCAAGAAAGAAGGTTCAGCTTCGAGCAGACACAGGAAAAAAGGCCCAAACTGATTGATGGGGCTGATTTTTTGCTCCGTGATTTATTGCAGGGCTGTATGTATCTGTCCACCGGTCCACCTTAAATAGTGCAGCAGGAATGAATGCAACTCGAATGAGAAATCAATTTAAGCTTCGTAGCTGATCTTTTGGTTGCTTAAGGTTATGTTACACACACACAGATACACAGCAGTGTGTGTGCCTCCCACGCTGACGCTTTTCACTCTGCCGTGTCCCTGCAAACCCAGAATGCCGTGCGCATGCGCGGAACGCTTCACCCACACTGCAGCAACCAGCTCAAAATATCACAGATACATACAGCCCTGCATTAATACCTACTTTATACGTTCAGATTTATCTCTATCTTACGTTTATGGTGCACAACCAGCATTCCAGTCAAAACAACCATCTACTGCTTTTCCAGGGAATGTTTGTGAGGATATCAGGTGTAAGACCATCCACTTGCATAGAGAGCAGTGAAACAACAACAGGAGTTTCCAAAACAACTGGAGATTAAAGGCTACAGAGACTCATAACAACCACCTGGAAGACCTGGTCCCTAAAGCTAGCGTCAAGCTGCTGACTGAAGTTGCTAAACCAACCACTAAGACTTAGCTGAACTGAAAATGAGACCCCTGGAAAAAAGAACGGAAGGTGTGACCCAGAAGGAGGTGTGGGAGTGCAGGTGTGTTGGGAAGGAAGATAAAGGTGACCAGGATCAATAACTGATCTAACTGAAATAAATTTAGACTGATATGATCAATATTTATTGAGCTACACATACAGAAGTCTGTCTCTCAGTATGGCGTCGGGCCGCCGTGTTCGCTAACCCAACACGCCAGACGTCTCGGTATGGAGCTGTAGAGGTTCCTAATGGTGTCCTGTGATAATCCATCCCATGCAGCTTAAACATCCTCACACAGTTCCTGCAGATGGTGCGGTAGGGGTGGAGGTGGAGGGACACCAGGTCTTCTGGATGTGTGACAACACACCGTTCATCTTGGTGCTGACCACGGTGCCTCCACACACGGGTTCACGTCTCCACCAAGACTAAAGCGGGACTCGTCACTGAAGATGACCCGCTGCCATTCTGAGTCACTCCATGCACTCCACTGCAGTGTTTGGTGACGGTGACGTGGTGTTAAGGACAGTCGTGGTAACGGTCTGTGTGCATGCAGTCTTGCGTGGTGCAGCCGTCTGACAATGGTGCTGCACTAACAGGATAACATTACAACTCACTTTAATGCAGAATTAGGTGTTGCTCTTGGGGTTCTTCAGCAACAACGTCTTCAGGAAAAGACCAAGTTAGCAGTTAGCTTCTTCTTATAGCTTAGTCCCATACACATTCCGCAGAGTCCGTTTCTGGGTCCTGGAGTGGGAGTGACTGGGAATGAGTTGGGGGCGGTGAGTGGGAATGCCATTCTGTGCGGTATACTGCTTTGTGACTGAGCTAGAGACTTCCATGTCACAATGATAAGACTTAAAGTTGTCCAGGGCAGCTCTAGCAGGACAGGGACTTGTGGTAAAGCGTGATCGTGTACACGTGTTAGCAACAGGTGCGGCTAAAAGGCCTGCGCTCAATAATTCAGAAGGCCACCCACGTCCTTCTGTCCGTCTGACACACTGATTGAAAACACACGATACTCTGTTAATTGTGCCGACGTTGTGTGATGGATGTGCCAACAGCAGTGCTCCAAAATTATCTAGAACAAAATAAAGCTGTGTTAAAATTGCTGTGCCAGAGACGCAAGGATTTTAGGCCTTTCTGTCCAAAGCCCCGTTTGGGTTTTCCAGCCTGCTTCTCTTGCAGAACGCTGAGTTCTGGAGCCTCTGACGGACCACAGAGAGCAAAACAAACACTGGAGCACGCTCGTGCAGCCTCCTCGGGTCAGGCTGCTGTGGGACACGGCGGCTGATATAACTCGGTTTGACAGTCGGAGACAAACACACTCCGGCAGGGTGAGCGTGCATGCGTGTGTGTGTGTGTGTGTAAAGTGCAAATCTGTGTCAGAACAGGGAGACTTCTGGAACACTGGAGCAGGAAAACATGAATAAATAAAACCCCTCAGTCTGACGGTGCTCAAACCCCGCACTAAAGAACACACAAATGCAGATTCCACGCAATTCAAATCACTGTGTTGTCATTCGATGGGATTTTAGAAGATGGTAATGACCTTTTTGGAATTAAGAACGAGACAGTCATGAATATGTTCTCATTTGTATGTGAGTTATGTGCACATGGACTACGTCCACTCTGTCTCACGTGCACATATAGACCATGTGAGGTCACGTCGCCTTCTGTAGTCGTCTATTTGAAGAGCTCTGGCGTAATGGGAATAATGGTGTCAGAAGCTGGTGCGAGATTCTCAGAGAGTCCCATGTAAAAGTGCAAAAACTGCCGCTGAAATTTTTTAGCGGTTTAAATTACCAGTGACTAATGCTCCACAGACCCGACTGAGAAGTATGCAGTTACAACTAAGCTAACCATGCTAGCTGATTAGAAAAGCTGGCTAACCATGCTAGCTGATTAGACAAGCTGGCTGACCATGCTAGCTGATTAGGCAAGCTGGCTAACCATGCTAGCTGATTAGACGAGCTGGCTGACCATGCTAGCTGATTAGACAAGCTGGCTGACCATGCTAGCTGATTAGAAAAGCTGGCTGACCATGCTAGCTGATTAGAAAAGCTGGCTGACCATGCTAGCTGATTAGACAAGCTGGCTGACCATGCTAGCTGATTAGACATGCTGGCTGAACATGCTAGCTGATTAGACGAGCTGGCTGAACATGCTAGCTGATTAGACGAGCTGGCTGACCATGCTAGCTGATTAGATGAGCTGGCTGACCATGCTAGCTGATTAGACGAGCTGGCTGACCATGCTAGCTGATTAGATGAGCTGGCTGACCATGCTAGCTGATTAGATGAGCTGGCTGACCATGCTAGCTGATTAGATGAGCTGGCTGACCATGCTAGCTGATTAGATGAGCTGGCTGCCCATGCTTGCTGATTAGATGAGCTGGCTGAACCATACTAGCTGATTACACAACCTAGCTGACCATTCTAGCTGATTAGGCAAGCAGGCTGACCATGCTAGCTAATGAGAAAAGCTGGGTGTCCATGCTAGCTGACCACACACGTAGAGTTGACTTCTTAAGACCCCACCAAAATGGCCCACCCAGACTAGCAATCTTTGTCCAGTATGGTAGTTACAAGGCATTGGGGCAGTTGTCGGAGTTGCTGGTGTTGGCGTTAAAGTTAGTGGCCCCCTGTTTCAGTACACGCCCTTGTCCTCGTTGGCCTCGTCATATCTCCTCAGAGCATTCCCCAGCGCCATCTGAAGGGTGGCTCCAGTACTTTATTAACTCAAGTGAAGGATCCAGTGAACATCACTGTCAAATGCGCGCCTGAAACCAGTTTGCTCAAGTCCCTTTATAGGAGAAACCAGCTTCCTTACCCTGCAGTGGAGCTGATAGAACAAGGTTTATTACTAAGCAGGTTTGGAGCGATTCTATTGGTCGGTCCGTCATGAATTTTCACTAACCTGAAAGGAGAACTAGAGCTTTTACACTGTGCAGAAAAAGAGATCAAAGTTTTTACACCACTAAATATATATTAGAGGTGGAGATATGGAGGAGTATCATACTGTGTACATCAGGAGTAGATGTGGTGTATTAGGATATGGACTGGGTCAGGCTCTCATCAGGTGGAGCTGTTCAGTGTACCACTCTAGAGTCTAGAGTTAGGTAGGGGAGTCTAACCTCCTGACTGGTACTCTATACATGCACTATATTGCCAAAAGTATTTGCTCGTCTGGTGATGTAAGGCTGGGATGCAGCTGCTCGCCATGGAAACCCATTCCATGAAGCTCTACACACTGTTCCTGAGCTGATCTGAAGGACACATGAAGTTTGGAGGTCTGTAGTGATAGACTCTGTAGAAAGTCAGTGACCTCTGTGCTCTATGATCCTCAGCATCCGCTGACCCAGCTCTGTCATTGTACGTGGTCTAACACTTGGTGGCTGAGCTGCTGTCGTTCCCGATCCCTCCCACTGTGTTCTAATCCCACTGACAGTGGACTGTGGAATATTTAGTAGGGAGGGAATTTCACCACTGGACATGTGAAACCCTATCCCGGTACTACGCTGGAGTTCACTGAGCTCCTGAGAGCGACCCGTTCTCTCACTAATGTCTGTAGGAGCAGCCTGCACGTCTAGGTACCTGGGTTGATACACCTGTGGACATGGAAGTGGTTGGAACGCTGGGATCCAATGATTTGAATGGGGGAGGGAATACTTTTGGCGATAGAGTAAACCTTATGATGAGTCGTGTTATTCAGTCTAGCAGTGTTTATTATGAACGTAGTCCGAATCAGAAACAACACTGGCAGACTGAGAGGAGTGCAGGGACGCAGGAAGTAGCCTTGGTAAGCCAGAGACCAAGCCAACTGTAGACATGCAGGTACAGCACACCAGGGAGTCCTTACCCTCTTCCAAGAACTGATGGTGGAAGCTCGGTTCTTGGACTGTCCCTGACCTCAGGCCTCTGTAAAACGCTGCCTGGGATTATAAGGTGTAGGTTATGGTGGATCTGTTTGTTGGTCTGCTGCTCTGTTCTGAGATGCTGGTTTGTTTGTGTGGTTTGTTTTTGTTTATGGTGCGGAGTTTGAGGAAGGCTGTAAATGAATGGTATAGTGATTAAGCGTGTGAGTAATTGCCTCTGCTGGTGATCGGGGTGCAGCGCTGTGTTCTGCAGTGTGAGCCGCTTGTTTCCATTTTTCATTTCTATGTGTGTGTGTGTGTGCGAGTGTGTGTGTGTGTGTGTGTGTGTGTGTGTGTGTGTGTGTGTGTGTGTGTGTGTGTGTGTGTGTGTGTGTGTGTGTGCGAGTGTGTAAGGCACGTGCCTGTTGGTTTCTCGTGCTCACTCTCTCTCCCCACTACTTCTGCCCACACACACATACATCCATCCATCCAGTGTGTCTGTATATATATATATATATATATATATATATATATATATATATATATATATATATATATATATATATACGTTATAAGCTCGCAAATAATCTCTTTGCCTGTTTAAGGTGGTAGTATCTTCAGGCTCCTGCAGGTGGTGCTGTAGGAGGGTGATGGGGCTATAAATCCCTGTAGGGTGTGAGTGATGGGATCCATAGATTGGGAAGAGGTGCTACAGTGGAAAATGGCTCCAGAGCAGATCTTAATGATTGGCTAAAAGGAGGGACTGCATGTGGGCGTGGCCAAAGACCATAGTGTGAAGGAAGTAGCTGAATCTGCAGGGTCTACCAGCAGTGGATAAAATCCCAGCCTACAGGGAATTCTCATCTAGGAATTCTGAGGAGGGAAGGCATCCACCAAATCTGGACTAACTGACCAATTCTGTGATGTAAGAATGTCGGAACACTGATGTGGCTACATCCAGAAACTCGTCCAGTACATACCCAATCTCTCTCTCTCTCTCTCTCTCTCTCTCTCTCTCTCTCTCTCTCTATATATATATATATATATATATATATATATATATATATATACACACAGTATGAAGCAGCCTGCCTGAGGGGGAAGAAGTCTAGCTGTTCACTTACAGCAGCATCTATCAGCAGGACACTGTCCACTGTTAGCCACTGTTAGCCAGTGTCTTCAGTGTAGCACATATATCCCAGCTGATTGGACTGCTGTGCTGACATGTGTCCCAGTGCTGTATATACACGGTTGGTGTAAAAAGTGTTCAGTAATATTGAGAGCAGTGTAATAGCTCTGTTCAGAACTGGAACTCTGTCTCTGAGGTGCCTATGAAGCAGTAGGTGTAGTGTATCATTACTGTTATGAGGCGGGACAGAGTTAGAGGTAATTATTTCATTAGCACTAATTAATAGTGCTGTAAATGGGTCTAATAGTTTTTACAACTCAGCATATTCAGAAAAGCAGGTGCCTGCTGACTGGAAGAAAGGAGAGAAAGAGAGGGAGAGAGGGAGGGAGGGAGAGAGAGAGACAGGGTGGAGAGAGGGAGGGAGAGAGAAGGAGAAGAGAGAGAGGAAGGAGAGAGACAGAGGGAGGAGAGAGGGAGGGAGAGAGAGGGAGGAAGAGAGAGACAGAGGAAGGAGAGAGGGAGGGAAAGAGAGACAGAGGGAGGAGAGAGGGAAGGTAAGAGAGACAGAGGGAGGGAGGGAGAGACGGAGGGAGAGAGACAGAGACAGAGGAAGGAGAGAGGGAGGGAGGGAGAGATGGAGGAAGAGAGGAAGGAGAGAGTGGTTATTTCTGCCTGACTGAAAGACACTGCTACAGCCGGAGCCTGTCTAACCAATCAAATCTCTCCTCCAACTGTTAAACAGCAGTGCTGAGACCAATCCGCACCGTGATGCAAATGAAGAGGGAGGGGCCTAGGGCTACAGGGCAGGAAGGATGCTCCAGCGGGGCTACTACAGTCACTCTGGTAGGGGGGCGTCTGGAGGGGCGTGGCTAATGAGAATAACTGGCAAGAACGGAGAAGGCCGCGACTCATGACTGTGATTGGCAGAATGTTTGAGAGGAGGCGTGGCTAGGAGGAAACTGACAGGAGGGGAAAGAGACCGAAGGATTCAGAAGAAGGGGAGAATAGCAGCAGAGTCTGCACCTCTCTCTCTCTCTCTCTCTCTCTCTCTCTCTCTCTCTCTCTCTCTCTCCCTCTCTATCCATCTCTCTCTCTATCCATCTCTCTCTCCCCATCCTCTTTCTCTATCTCTCTCTCTTTCTCTCTTCATCCTTTTCTCCCTCTCTATCTGTTTCTCCATCTCTATCTTTTGCTCTCTCTCCCTCCCTTCTCTCTCTCTCTCTCTCTCTCTCTCTCTCTCTCACTGTGGGTGTGTAAGCGTGTTGTGAGTGAGGGAGTGAGTGCGTGTGTGCGCTGCTCTTCATCCTTCTCTCCTCCTCTTCCTCTCTCCGTTTCTTCGCTCTGTGTTTCGGTGCTGAAGCTGAGACACTCTGTTCGTCCGTTGCCGTGGAGATGGGCTGCCGGCTGTCGGGGCCGTGGCTGGGGGACGGAATGGGGGTGAGATAAAGATTTACTCTCTTCATCCTGTACGACTGTAACACAGCGACTGATATCAGTCCTATTAGTGATATTAGTGATATTAGTGATATATTAGTGCAGGTGCTGAGTGTCTCTGAGAGAGAGAGAGAGAGGGAGAGAGAGAGAGAAGGAATGTATCGTAATCATTCTTCCTCATTAATCAGACTGTTTCTCTATAATCTGATTGCTCTGTGTTATTAATTTGATTATTTATTGTTTGTTTATTGATTTTTCTGTGTTGTTCTTTTTTTAATTCCCTTTATGATTTTCTCCATAATTCATTCTGTTTATTGATCTGTAGTTTATTCTGGCTTTCTCTGTTATTTTACTCGGTCTTGATTATTTATTCTATTTTTTTCTTGTTATTTTTTATTTTATTTTTCATATTTGCACATATATAATTTCACTATAATGTTCTAATTTATTCTACACATATTTTGCATGTGTTCCGTATTAATTATTATATTTCTATGTTATTATTTGATGCTTTGTTTGTATTTGTATTGTATTTAATAAGCGATATGCATTCGCTGTGTTCTCTATGCAGCGGCTAATGTTAGTTACATCTCCGGCATGTGTGTGTGTGTGTGTGTGTGTGTGTGTGTGTGTGTGAGCATCACGACAAGCAGGGAATCAATACACACACACTCACACACGCACACACACACACACACACACCAAACACCTGATTCAGATTAGCTTGTGTGTTTGATGATGACTTGCAGTGACAGTGCTGTCGATCCTCCACCGAGATTCTCCTCTCTCTCTCTCTGTCTCTCTCTCTCTATTAAGAGAGCTCTCTCTCTCTCTCCCTCTCCTCTGTCTTCTGGATTTGAATGTGCGCAGTGAACGAGAGCCTGCTGTAACACGGGGTTCGCTAGCCTGTGCGTGTGGGCTGCGTGTTGCCTGGTTGAGTGTTTCCTGCTTGTGGGGCAGAAATCAGCCTGAGAAATCGTGCACGTCCCCTTACCTACTGACAGGCCTCGCTCAGGTCACTTACAGGGCCCGTATCAAAGCCCTGCTGTTTCAAGTGACAGAGTGTGATGTCACATGGTAAATGGATAACAACATCAGCCTGTCCCGCACACATTCTGGTCATTAGCGTATTAGATGGGGGTACAGGATTGAAGTCGTGGTTAACTTGATTTGCCATCTGAAGGCACTCCTCCACAGCTAGTCACTCTAATCCTGCAGCCTCCGCTGTAGAGTCAGACGGGTGCTACAGCTGATCTGGACTGCTGTGCTGTTAAATCAGGACCAGCTCGGAAAACTACGCTAGACAGAAGCTCAGCCACGGCTAACAGCTACGTCCTCCACTGAGCATGCTCTGTTTCCTACTCTAGCGGGGGACCAGTCATTTCCTTTTGGGAGTGTGTGGTATGTGGACAAGTAGCAACCACCTAATTCATCAGACCAGACGTAGACACTGGGGTCGGAGTTTCCCTCAGCTTCTGCTCTCTGACCTATCAGTTCCTCCGAGCGTTGGGTTCCAGTCCTCACGACCGCTGTTTCCTCTTACCCCAGTTTATAAGATGCGTCTTTGTACATACACATCTGTAGAAAAGTGAAGTGTGGAAGGAAGTGCCGGATATTGCTGGTGTCTCTGGTGAATTAGGTCACTCGATAGCTAACTGCGCTAGCCAGCATGCTAACCAGCCAATACACCTAGCCATGAATGGTTTCCATACCGATTACTGAACACCCAGCACGCTACTCACAGCTCACTAACACATTACACTTACTGAGTTACTGTACACCAACACGCTACTCACAGCTTACTAACACATTACACTTACTGAGTTACTGTACACCAGCACGCTACTCACAGCTTACTAACACATTACACTTACTGAGTTACTGTACACCAGCACGCTACTCACAGCTTACTAACACATTACACTTACTGAGTTACTGTACACCAGCACGCTACTCACAGCTTACTAACACATTACACTTACTGAGTTACTGTACACCAACACACTTCTTACAGCACACTAACACATTACACTTACTGAGTTACTGTACACCAGCACGCTACTCACAGCTTACTAACACATTACACTTACTGAGTTACTGTACACCAGCACGCTACTCACAGCACACTAACACATTACACTTACTGAGTTACTGTACACCAACACACTTCTTACAGCACACTAACACATTACACTTACTGAGTTACTGTACACCAGCACGCTACTCACAGCACACTAACACGTTACACTTACTGAGTTACTGTACACCAACACACTTCTTACAGTACACTAACACATTACACTTACTGAGTTACCGTACACCAACACGCTACTTACAGTACACTAACACATCACACTTACTGAGTTACCGTACACCGACACACTACTTACAGTACACTAACGCATTACACTTACTGAGTTACTGTACACCAACACACTACTTACAGTACACTAACGCATTACACTTACTGAGTTACCGTACACCAACACACTACTTACAGCACACTAACGCATCACACTTACTGAGTTACTGTACACCAACACGCTACTTACAGCACACTAACACATTACACTTACTGAGTTACTGTACACCGACACACTACTTACAGCACACTAACACATTACACTTACTGAGTTACTGTACACCGACACGCTACTTACAGCACACTAACACATTACACTTACTGAGTTACCGTACACCGACACACTACTTACAGTACACTAACGCATTACACTTACTGAGTTACTGTACACCAACACACTACTTACAGTACACTAACGCATTACACTTACTGAGTTACCGTACACCAACACACTACTTACAGCACACTAACGCATCACACTTACTGAGTTACTGTACACCAACACGCTACTTACAGCACACTAACACATTACACTTACTGAGTTACTGTACACCGACACACTACTTACAGCACACTAACACATTACACTTACTGAGTTACTGTACACCGACACGCTACTTACAGCACACTAACACATTACACTTACTGAGTTACCGTACACCAACACGCTACTTACAGCACACTAACACATTACACTTACTGAGTTACCGTACACCGACACACTACTTACAGCACACTAACACATTACACTTACTGAGTTACCGTACACCGACACACTACTTACAGCACACTAACACATTACACTTACTGAGTTACCGTACACCGACACACTACTTACAGCACACTAACACATTACACTTACTGAGTTACTGTACACCAACACACTACTTACAGCACACTAACACATTACACTTACTGAGTTACTGTACACCAACACGCTACTTACAGCACACTAACACATTACACTCACTGAGTTACCACACACTAACAAACTACTTATAGTACACTAACACATTACACTCACTGAGTTACTGTACACCAACACGCTACTTACAACACACTAACACATTACACTTACTGAGTTACTGTACACCGACACACTACTTACAGCACACTAACACATTACACTTACTGAGTTACCGTACACCGACACGCTACTTACAGTACACTAACACATTACACTTACTGAGTTACCGTACACCAACACGCTACTTACAGTACACTAACACATTACACTTACTGAGTTACCGTACACCGACACGCTACTTACAGTACACTAACACATTACACTTACTGAGTTACTGTACACCAACACGCTACTTACAGTACACTAACACATTACACTTACTGAGTTACCGTACACCGACACGCTACTTACAGTACACTAACACATTACACTTACTGAGAATAGATACTGCTCTAAGCTGCTTTTCGTTCTGATTTATGGGCAGTGGGAAGTTGTAAGCAGAAACTTCTGAGTTCTAGATTAGGAGAACCTAATCTCTCTCTCTCTCTCTCTCTCTCTCTTTCTTTCTCTCTCTCTCTGTCTCTGTCTCTTTCTCTCTGTGTGTCTCTCTGCCTCTCTTTCTCTCTGTCTCTTTCACTGTCTCTCTCTCTATTTCTCTCTCTCTATCTTTCTCTTTCTCTCTCTCTATCTTTCTCTCTCTCTCTCTCTCTCTCTCTCTCTCTCTCTTTCTCTGTCTCTCTCTCTCTGTGTCTCTGTATCTCTCTCTCTCTCTGTCTCTTTCACTGTCTCTCTCTCTATTTCTCTCTCTCTCTCTCTCTCTCTCTCTCTCTCTCTCTCTCTCTCTCTCTCTCTCTCTCTCTCTCTCTCTCTCTCTCTCTCTCTCTCTCTCTCTCTCTCTCTCTCTCTATAGAGCGTGACTCACAGTTATGATGTGCATTAGTTATGAAAATGCTGCGCTGGTGTTGTTATGGAAGGGCAGAGATGCAGAACAGTGTGTGTGTTTATGTGTGTGTGTGTGTGTTTATATATGTGTGTGTGTGTGTGTGTGTGTGTGTGTGTGTGTGTGTGTGTGTGTGTGTTTGGGCCGCGGGTTGTGTCCCCTTAAGGACGTGTCCCGGCTGAGGCGTGCACATTTTTAGGTTATGTGCCGTTTTCAAGGTCCACTGGTCCGCTGTAGATGCTGTAGTGTCCTTTTGAGGGGCCACTGGTCTGCCGTAGATGCTGTAGTGTTGTATTGAGGGTCCACTGGTCCGCTGTAGATGCTGTAGTGTCGTTTTGAGGGTCCACTGGTCCACTGTAGTGATGTAGTGTCGTTTTGAGGGTCCACTGGTCCACTGTAGATGCTGTAGTGTCGTTTTGAGGGTCCACTGGTCCACTGTAGAAGCTGTAGTGTCGTACTGAGGGTCCACTGGTCCACTGTAGATGCTGTAGTGTCTCTTTGAGGGTCCACTGGTCCGCTGTAGATGCTGTAGTGTCCTTTTGAGGGGCCACTGGTCTGCCATAGATGCTGTAGTGTCGTATTGAGGGTCCACTGGTCTGCTGCAGATGCTGTAGTGTCGTATTGAGGGTCCACTGGTCCACTGTAGTGATGTAGTGTCGTTTTGAGGGTCCACTGGTCCACTGTAGATGCTGTAGTGTCGTTTTGAGGGTCCACTGGTCCGCTGTAGATGCTGTAGTGTCGTTTTGAGGGTCCACTGGTCTGCCGTAGATGCTGTAGTGTCCTTTTGAGGGTCCAATGGTCCGCTATAGATGCTGTAGTGTCGTTTTGAGGGTCCACTGGTCCGCTGTAGATGCTGTAGTGTCGTTTTGAGGGGCCACTGGTCTGCTGCAGATGCTGTAATGTCGTTTTGAGGGTCCACTGGTCCGCTATAGATGCTGTAATGTCTTTTTGAGGGTCCACTGGTCCGCTGTAGAAGCTGTAGTGTCGTACTGAGGGTCCACTGGTCCGCTGTAGATGCTGTAGTGTCCTTTTGAGGGTCCACTGGTCTGCCGTAGATGCTGTAGTGTCGTATTGAGGGTCCACTGGTCCGCTGTAGATGCTGTAGTGTCGTATTGAGGGTCCACTGGTTCGCTGTAGATGCTGTAGTGTCGTATTGAGGGTCCACTGGTCCGCTGTAGATGCTGTAGTGTCGTTTTGAGGGTCCACTGGTCCGCTGTAGATGCTGTAGTGTCGTTTTGAGGGTCCACTGGTCCACTGTAGTGATGTAGTGTCGTTTTGAGGGTCCACTGGTCCACTGTAGATGCTGTAGTGTCGTTTTGAGGGTCCACTGGTCCGCTGTAGATGCTGTAGTGTTGTTTTGAGGGTCCACTGGTCCACTGTAGAAGCTGTAGTGTCGTACTGAGGGTCCACTGGTCCACTGTAGTGATGTAGTGTCCTTTTGAGGGTCCACTGGTCTGCCGTAGATGCTGTAGTGTCGTATTGAGGGTCCACTGGTTCGCTGTAGATGCTGTAGTGTCGTATTGAGGGTCCACTGGTCTGCTGCAGATGCTGTAGTGTCGTTTTGAGGGTCCACTGGTCCGCTGTAGATGCTGTGGTGTCTCTTTGATGGTCCACCGGTCCGCTGTAGATGCTGTAGTGTCCTTTTGAGGGTCCACCGGTCCGCTGTAGATGCTGTAGTGTCGTTTTGAGGGTCCACCGGTCCGCTATAGATGCTGTAATGTCCAGGTAGTGCAGGTAAATAACGCGTTCGCATTCGGAGTTTGACTTGGTGTGTGTTTATAGCTCTGTGTCAGTTTACATATCGTCACTGCGGTTAAAGATAAACATGTATCTCCATTTTGTGGATTTTTACTTCTATGCATCATTTGAACACAACAGCTGCTGTTTACACTGTGTGGGAATTTCATGATGAATAGAGCAGCAGAAATGGCCCAGAACTGCTTGGAGAAAAGTCTGGTTCCATTGACGTGATGGTGTGAGGTTTTCGTCGCCTCCCGTAAAGCTCTTTTGAAGATACTCGTTTTTATTTGGACAGTGACGACATACTATTATGATGTGTGGAGCTATGATGTGGCTTTTCGGGATTCATATGCTAGCTAACGTTTTAGCATGATGCTAACTGGAACCTTCTTATGCTATTGTTTCTCATTAGCTCTGTTCTACAGCATATACGTGGTCAGTATGTTTCTAGATGTGTTTTTTACATTACCCATAAGCGGCGTAAACCTGACACGCTTTCGCCGTGCCCATGTTTCCGATTCCGGCTCTTTTGGGTGTTTATGAACATCATGCCGAAGCCTAAGTACAGATAATGATAATTTGCAGACGGACTGAACGTGCTGTTTATTTGGCCATGAAAAAACGAACTGTGCTCCATCATACGTACAGAGGCTGATTAAAGCACTCCGGACCCAGACTGGGATTTTTCCACGGAAGTAGGTCTTGATCTTGGTTTGACAGTCGGACGAAGCTTACGGGAAGCTCTTTAATCTTCAGTAATTACTGGAACGCTGCATATGAAAGTATTAAGCCTGTAGACCCATTGTGCTGAGATTTGTCACGGGACTGTGGTTTCACGTTCCGGGACTGGCCATCGGCGACAACTCCAGGGCAGTTTGCACCATCTTGTTTAATCATGAGTTACACTGCAGGAATGAACAGCCAGTACAGTCGGCACTGAGCTGTGACTACATGTCAGACATGATGATGGTTATTATAATATTAATACACTGACTTACCAAAAGTCATGGGATATCAGTCAACAGATTATGAAGTGGTGTTAGCTCAGGGGACGACTTGGGCCCACCCACACCTGCATAAGTGTGAGGTGCTGTGAGTGATGTTGAACGCTGGCCAGCGTGGCAACAAGAATAATCAGTGTATGAACGAGGCATGATAGCCGGATGGACGGGACGTTCCATTTCTGAAGTTGGGCAGGCATTTAACATTCCTCCATTCACAGAGGCACCTGTGTACCGGGAATACATCACAGAAGGCATTACCACCCACTGTGGACAGTGCAGTGGCCGCCCACGGGTGCATAGTGATCATGACTAGCAGTGTCTGGCTAGAATGGACCAAGTTGTCCAGAACTGGTTTGAGGAGCGTTCTAGAGAGTTCTGATAAATGGCCTGGCCTGCACGTTCGCCTGACATGAGCCCAGTCGAGCCAGGTGAGGTGATGATACACGTCTCCTTGCCATGAGGACACTGACTGGTGTTCACTACACAGGTGTCTGTTTTTCCAAGCTGTCCTGAGGTAATGCTGCTTCACCAACTAACTGGAACCTGCGCTAGGATTTACCCTAGGATCTGGAGGAGGGTTCCTCATGATGTGTATATAGATAGATATGATACATCCTTGATTAACTATACATTATATATATATATATATATATATATATATGAAGCTCATTGTAAATATGTATGTGTGTTTATGTGTATTAGGTGAATACTCGGGACCTGAGCCACTTACGGAAGAGGGAGGCTCTAAGAATTCTGGCCAGCTATGAGCAACCAATCACGCTGCAGATAGAAGGGCGGAGGGGGCGGAGCCTGCAGTTCCACAGAACATCTGATTGCAGTACACAAACAGAGCGGCAATGGGAACCCTTACACACCCTCGCCATAACGCACGGGCCTTACTCAGACAGGTACTGTCCACCTTACAGTCGACCGGTCCCAAAGCGGAATTCCACCCTAAAAATGAAAACATGCTGCGTAATTAGAGATTTAGAAACGAAGTTAGAGTCAGTTGTTCAGTGGTGGCAAGAGGAACCAGACATCTTAAGAGTTTAATGATGATCAGCGTTATTAATCATATTTTTTATTTTTAAACTTGCCATAATTAAGAAATCAATAATACAACAAAATAATAAAATAGTAAATAATCATCACTCTCAACCACTCTGTTTACACCTCACACACTGGATTATGGGGGATTTGAAAAGAGGGGTGGAGTTTCTTCTTAGTCCTGTAGTGGGTCAGCAGGATGTGTACAGTAGAGTATATCAGACTCTCAGCTTTATTCTCAGACAGAAACGAGGTCAGTTACTATTACTTACACAAAACAGCAGCTACAAAGCAGCTACCGCACATCAGTAACCCAGCACACCACACAACCTTTATCATCCATCATACCGCACAGAGAAAACTATCTTCAGCAGCAAGAATACAGTAAACACTATATACCATTAGAATAAACACACATAGCCATAAACACAGTAAACACTATATAACATTAGAATAAACACACATAGCCATAAACACAGTAAACACTATATAACATTAGAATAAACACGCGTATAACCATAAACACAGTAAACACTATATAACATTAGAATAAACACACATAACCATAAACACAGTAAACACTATATAACATTAGAATAAACACGCGTATAACCATAAACACAGTAAACACTATATAACATTAGAATAAACACACATAACCATAAACACAGTAAACACTATATAACATTAGAGTAAACACAACATAACCATAAACACAGTAAACACTATATAACGTTAGAATAAACACACGTAACCATAAACACAGTAAACACTATATAACATTAGAATAAACACACGTAACCATAAACACAGTAAACACTATATAACATTAGAATAAACACACATAACCATAAACACAGTAAACACTATATAACATTAGAATAAACACACGTAACCATAAACACAGTAAACACTATATAACATTAGAATAAACACACATAACCATAAACACAGTAATGTTATACACTATATAACATTAGAATAAACATGCGTATAACCATAAACACAGTAAACACTATATACCATTAGAATAAACACACATAGCCATAAACACAGTAAACACTATATAACATTAGAATAAAATAAACACAGTACACATATAACATTAGCCATAAACACAGTAAGTACACACTATATAACATTAGAATAAACACACGCGTATAACCATAAACACAGTAAAAAACACTATATACAGTAAAATACACACACATAGCCATAAACACAGTAAAACCATTAAATATAAGAAACACACACATAACCATAAACACAGTAAACACTATATAACATTAGAATAAACACACATAACCATAAACACAGTAAACACTATATAACATTAGAATAAACACACATAACCATAAACACAGTAAACACTATATAACATTAGAGTAAACACAACATAACCATAAACACAGTAAACACTATATAACGTTAGAATAAACACACGTAACCATAAACACAGTAAACAATATATAACACTATAGAATTAAATATAACACAAATAACCATAAATATAGTAAAACACTATATAACATTATATAACACAAATATACATAAATATAGTAAAACACTATATAACATTATATAAACACAAAGAAATAAACACAGTAAACACTATATAACATTAAAATAAACACACGTAACCATAAACACAGTAAACACTATATAACATTAGAATAAACACACATAACCATAAACACAGTAAACACTATATAACATTAAAATAAACACGTAACCATAAACACAGTAAACACTATATAACATTAAAATAAACACACGTAACCATAAACACAGTAATGTTATACACTATATAACATTAGAATAAACATGCGTATAACCATAAACACAGTAAACACTATATACCATTAGAATAAACACACATAGCCATAAACACAGTAAACACTATATAACATTAGAATAAACACGCGTATAACCATAAACACAGTAAACACTATATAACATTAGAATAAACACACATAACCATAAACACAGTAAACACTATATAACATTAGAATAAACACACATAACCATAAACACAGTAAACACTATATAACATTAGAATAAACACACATAGCCATAAACACAGTAAACACTATATAACATTAGAATAAACACACATAGCCATAAACACAGTAAACACTATATAACATTAGAATAAACACACGTAACCATAAACACAGTAAACACTATATAACATTAGAATAAACACACATAACCATAAACACAGTAAACACTATATAACATTAAAATAAACACACGTAACCATAAACACAGTAAACACTATATAACATTAGAATAAACACACATAACCATAAACACAGTAAACACTATATAACATTAAAATAAACACACGTAACCATAAACACAGTAAACACTATATAACATTAGAATAAACACGCATAGCCATAAACACAGTAAACACTATATAACATTAGAGTAAACACACATAGCCATAAACACAGTAAACACTATATAACATTAGAGTAAACACGTATAACCATAAACACAGTAAACACTATATAACATTACAGTAAACACACATAACCATAAACACAGTAAACACTATATAACATTAGAATAAACACGCGTATAACCATAAACACAGTAAACACTATATAACACATAACATATAGAATGCCCTGGTAATGAAATGTTGTCTCGGGTGCGGAACACTTTTGCTCTCTCCTGTATGAAGATGTATTTCAGTGTACTACAGACATAGCCGGTAATATCTCACCCACACTGTGCGTTTAGAGCTGGTGGCTCATGCTGAGAGATAGCTCTCCTGCACAGCTGTGCAAATGTGCTGGAATGAAGGCGTCTGATTGGCTGGTCTGCTCTCTTCCTTCAGGCCCTACTACAGCCACATGACTCTGCCTGGTGACCATGGAGACGGAGGCAGATATGAGTACCTGCCCAACGCTCCGCGGGACCTCGAGGACATGCACGCCATTCCATGCCACGTAGGTGCACTTTAGTGTCTGCGTGTATATATTACTGTGATTTTCTGTTAGTCATTTTAATCATTTTATAATAAAGATTTATAATGATCATTGTTATATAGATTTTTGTGGACCAGTTTCATCAGCGCATGGGCCTCAGGCTGTAATTTATTTTACTTTATGGTTTGTATTAGTTTCTGAATTACAGATCTGTGTAGGAACGGTCTGAAGGAGTCGTTTTGATGGAGTTCCACAGGGCTCCGTTCTAGGGCCAATTCCATTTCTGTTATATTATTAATACGATTAAAAAACACATTGCAAAGAGAAACATTGATGCTAAAGCCTAGCCACAAAATGCTTACATGTCCTCCGCATCCAGTACGACTGCTTAGCCCTTCGAGGCCGCCACAAAATGAGGCTATTTGTGCGGCTAAATCTGTTAACTCCTGGTTATATGGTGATTTCCCAGTACTGTAGTCCTCACATGGAAAAAGTTGAAGTGTATCTGAGAACACAGAGCACAGAGAACATTAGATAGCTCTGATGCTACATGCTAATGCTTTTGACTGTGGCCAGTATGGATGCAGATTCAATCAGTCATCATTCTTAGCCGGCGGGACGTTCGGTTCCGACGTTTCGGGTTCAATGTGCCCTGGATGATGGAAGAAGGTCAAAGCTGATCTTTTGGTTGCTCAGGTTAAGGTGAGGGTTGGGTCACGTGCAGTACAGCAGCCAGAGTGTGTGTGGTAGTGTGTTGCGTTGAAGCCGACTGAGCTCACGTTCTAAGTGGAATAACCAGGTCAGCCGTGCTGAAGCTGGACGTTTCCGTCCCACTGAGATCCGGCTTATACAACAAAGAGCTGAGAGTCAATTAAAAACACAGACACACATTTCCATAATGAACTCCAACATCAGCGTATGTGTGTGTGTGTGTGTTAGATTAGATGTGGTGCTCCTTTAGTGTTAGGTCTGGAGCTGTGAGGCCAGCGTAGCTAACGAGTAATGGAAGGCTCAGGGCATGTGGAGATGTTCAGTTATCCCTAATAGACTTGGGTATGGGGTTTTGGGCTCACTGAGCTTTCAGAACACACCTATAATTCAGCGGGGGAGATGTAAACCGACTCATTCAGCGAGGTTACATAGGCTTCTGGGCATAAAACAACTTACAGTGTAGGTGACTTGGTTGTAGTGAGAAATATGGTGGTCCTGGAGGGTCCGGGACCCCCTAATTAACCTCTAGGAGCCCTCTGAATGTCTCAAAACCAAATCTCTAGGGGGATCCTTGAACAAGCCCATTGTGCCGTTACGCTGTTAAGCCTGCTTGACCCACAATCAGCAAGCCTCTCTTTTTCTGGCTAGCTAGGGCTGTAGCACAGGTCTGGCTCAGGGTAGCGCTATAGCAGACCGGGTCACCGAGCTGGTCCGGCATAGTCTAGACACTGTAACCACACCCTCGGAACAACTTCACAGCATGGGTCAGTGTATTTGTAATCCTGAATATCATCCCAGGCTGTAAAGAGTGATTATTACTGATTTCTGATCAGCCAGCTAGTGCTGGATTAGCAGTCCAACATGGGACCCCCCTCCCAAACCACCCCTCAAATCCAGGGGGATTCACACTGGGAGGTATTCATTTTAAACATCATAGGGCTTATAATAGCGAAATCTGTTCCTAGCTGTGAATTCGGTGCACGTTTAGAGGGCACCACTGATTAATGTTGGTGTAATCTGTGGGCTAAGTAGCTAAACCCGGGTTTTTAGCATGTATGCTAGCAGAATGTGTGCTCTTGTGCTTAGATTTTCTCTCTCATGTACATTTGCCTGACTCTACACATGAATCTGTGTACCTGTAGACCTTTGTGTGCGTATGTGTGGGTACAGTGTGGCGGATCATTCCAACAGAACAAGCAACTTCAGCTTCTAGTTCAAAATGAGTTAGGAAGACAGATTGCTAATTAGCTAATCTGGCTAATTTGGGCTTCTACTGTGCTATAATAGTTGCAAACAGCTTGTGAAAGGCTGGGGCAACCAGCAGTCACTCCATCTCCACCCCGACCGCACCATCTGCAGGAACTGTGTGAGGATATATTTAAGCTGCATGGGATGGATTATCACAGGACTCCATTAGGAACCTCTACAGCTCCATACCGAGACGTCTGGCGTGTTGGGTTAGCGAACACGGCGGCCCGACGCCATACTGAGAGACAGACTTCTGTATGTGTAGCTCAATAAATATTGATCATATCAGTCTAAATTTATCATCAGTTATTGATCCTGATCACCTTTATCTTCCTTCCCAACACACCTGCACTCCCACACCTCCTTCCACACCTCCTGTAAATGCTGTAAATCTTTATATACATGGTATAGGAAGTTAACACATCACACTTCCTGTCCTTCTTTCTCAGGACCCAGAGATGTCGGCCAGCGGGCCTCAGGGACAGAGCTGTCTCATCGGCTGCTGCAACACCAACATGGAGGAACCTAGTAGCTTCCAGAGTCAGGTGAGTGTACTGCGGTATAGGTGAGGGAGGTGTGGCACATGTGATGCTGCTGAGAGCAGCATGGGTACAGATAAAGTTAATCTAGTACAGGTAAGAACAGAGATACAGGTGAGAGTAGAGTGGTACAGGTGAGAGCAGTGTGGTGCAGGTGAGAGCAGTGTGGTGCAGGTGAGAGCAGAGTGGTACAGGTGAGAGCAGTGTGGTGCAGGTGAGAGTAGAGTGGGACAGGTGAGAGTAGAGTGGTACAGGTGAGAGTAGAGTGGTGCAGGTGAGAGTAGAGTGGAGCAGGTGAGAGTAGAGTGGTACAGGTGAGAGTAGAGTGGAGCAGGTGAGAGTAGAGTGGTACAGGTGAGAGTAGAGTGGGACAGGTGAGAGCAGAGTGGTACAGGTGAGAGCAGTGTGGTGCAGGTGAGAGTAGAGTGGTGCAGGTGAGAGTAGAGTGGGACAGGTGAGAGTAGAGTGGTGCAGGTGAGAGTAGAGTGGTACAGGTGAGAGTAGAGTGGTGCAGGTGAGAGTAGAGTGGAGCAGGTGAGAGTAGAGTGGTACAGGTGAGAGTAGAGTGGGACAGGTGAGAGTAGAGTGGTACAGGTGAGAGTAGAGTGGTGCAGGTGAGAGTAGAGTGGTGCAGGTGAGAGCAAAATGGTACAGGTTAGGGTACAGTGGTACAGGTTAGGGTACAGTGGTACAGGTGAGAGAAAAGTGATAGAGGTGAGAGTAGAGTGGTACAGGTGAGGGTAGGGTGGTACAGGTGAGAGCAGAGTGGGACAGGTCGGTCAGAATGGAGTAGTACAAGAGAGAGCAGAGTGGGACAGGTGAGAGCAGAGTGGTACAGGTTAGGGTAGAGTGGTGCAGGTGAGAGCAGAGTGGTGTGGGTGAGAGCAGAGTGGGACAGGTGAGAATGGAGTAGTACAGGTGAGAGCCGAGTGGGACAGGTGAGAGCAGAGTGGTACAGGTGAGAGCCGAATGGTACAGGTGAGAATTGAGTGGTACAGGTGAGAATATAGTGGTACAGGTGAGAGCAGAGTGGGACAGGTGAGAATGGAGTAGTACAGGAGAGAGCCGAGTGGGACAGGTGAGAGCCGAATGGTACAGGTGAGAATTGAGTGGTACAGGTGAGAATATAGTGGTACAGGTGAGAATATAGTGGTACAGGTGAGAGCAGAGTGGGACAGGTGAGAATGGAGTAGTACAGGAGAGAGCAGAGTGGGACAGGTGAGAGTGCTATGAGAGGTTTGGAGTAGGGTGGAATCTGATTGGCTGCTGGTAACCATGGCAGGCTTGAACGTGGTCGTCTGTCAGTTTACTGCCTGTGATTAAATGATTCATCGAGAGGAAATGGCAGCATGCTTCCTTTGCTGGAAGGAGCTGACGACAGAAATGAATTGCGCATGGTTTCTATTTAGAGCATAATAACCGATGTGGGTTCGTTCAGGGCACATTAATCGAATATCCGCGTTAAGTGAGGAGGCGCCGTCATACCGAACTCCTGAACGGCCACCTTAAAGTCACCGCCTGAGCACATGGACGCGGTGCACACTCTCAGTACTGGCCGTATTAAGACAGGGTTTGTCAGATTGGGAAATATTCGGTCCGATTGTGTCTGACGGCCGCAACGCCTCCTTCACATCCCTCACTGCTCAGCTGCAGAACCAAATGTTATGTAAATAAGTTATGTGTTGCTAAGCAACCATATTACACTAATCAGAGAGATGCTGAGATGAAGCGTTGAAAACAGGTCTGCGAATAGCGAGCTGCGTTACGGCGCCGTCTAACACGCTCACACTTCAGGATGTGACCCGCTCCGGATGAATAATTTACATTCGGCTAATGCAGACTTCCGAGGACGGAGATATCCATCATTCGGCAAACTTGGCTTTTTAGGGAGCGGAGAGATCTTTCCTGGAAACGACGTCCCTTCATCAGCAAATTGGAAGGGGTTGGGGGGGCCAGTTCATGACAGAGAATCTTGGGAGTGAAGAACATTCCAGGGAATTCTGTTCCCCTAAGAACCCAGTTAAAAGAATAGACTTTGATCATTAAAGGACCTATAATCTGTTTTTATTTTGGGAAGGAAGATAAAGGTGACCAGGATCAATAACTGATGATAAATTTAGACTCATATGATCAATATTTAGGGAGCTACACATACAGAAGTCTGTCTCTCAGTATGGCGTCGGGCCGCCGTGTTCGCGAACCCAACACGCCAGACGTCTCGGTATGGAGCTGTAGAGGTTCCTAATGGAGTCCTGTGATAATCCATCCCATGCAGCTTGAACATCCTCACACAGTTCCTGCAGATGGTGCGGTAGGGGTGGAGGTGGAGGGACACCAGGCCTTCTGGACGTGTGACAGCAAACCGTTGATCTTGGTGCTGACCACGGTGCCTCCACACACGGATTCGTTGGGCGTCTCCACCAAGACTAAAGCGGGACTCGTCACTGAAGATGACCCGCTGCCATTCTGAGTCACTCCATGACAGTCTGGTACGACACCACTGCAGTGTTTGGTGACGGTGACGTGGTGTTAAGGACAGTCGTGGTAACGGTCTGTGTGCAGGTAGTCCTGCGTGGTGCAGCCGTCTGCCAATGGTGCTGCACTAACATGATGACTCATGGTGGCATGATTGAAGTGCCCTCGGCTCTCCGGGCATGGGGAATAGGGCTGCCCACGGCAACTGCTCACTGCCCCGTAATCTGCGTGTTCACTAGTGGGTGAATGTGTGTGGGTGTTTCCCTGCACTGATGGGTTAAGTGCAGAAACGGTCAGTGGTTCTAAAATCTAAATTACATTTTGTGCCCGTAGGCTGGTTCATACCTAGTGCGGACACTGACAAGGCAAGTACCGCTCAAAAATGTAAACAATGCAGCCATGCCATGTGGTGTCTCCGGCCCGCCTTGATCGCTCATTGGCTGAGAGTCTGCTTCCTATGTTCCTCTTTTCTACTGGGCTGGGCGTAGCAGCTTCCAGCAGCACAGTGCCAACCCACTCAAAGTATGTGGTCGCCAAAGTCGGTGGCACAAGAGATATGGACATCCAGCAAGAAGGACAGTCAGGTGCGCACCACAGTCCACACTAGGTACGCACCAGCCTTCACTCAAAAAGAAGAAACACTGAAACACTCCTTATAACTTCGGCAAGAATGGGTGGGGCTAAATTGGTGTAGCCTGAGGGGTGGGGCTACACTGGGGCACACTTAATAGGTGGGGCTAAATTGTTGTAGACTGAATGGGCTAGGCTAAACTGCTGCATGCAGAATGGGTGGGGCTGAACTGATACATAGACTGGACAGGAATGGTATGTCCTGGACCATCAAACTCAGTGACCTGAACAACCGAACAAGGACATGTCAGTTTTCCAGGATCCCTTTCAAACGTTCCAGGATGCTGGAGGACCTATTATACGTATGTACTGGTGGAGGCCCCGCTACTGACCCCGTCCCTGTGTTGCTAAAATACCTTGTGTTTGTATTGTTCCAGACCGAGGACGAAGACTACATGCTGGAAAAGACGATGGGTTATCTTCCTCTCCATCATGAGCTGGACAGCGGGCTGGGCTGGACCGACGGCAGCTTCCACCAGGGGGAGCTCTCAGGCGTGGAGACGGAGGAGGGCCTGGAGGAGTGCCACCCCCACCGAGGAGGTGGAGGAGGAGGCTCTCCTTCATCTGAGTCGTTCATTTCTTCTGAGCTGAGTGACTCTGGGTTCTACAGTGTTAGCACCGGCGAGTTCCTGCGGTTCCAGCGGCTGCTGGAGAAGCGGATGCGCCTATACAACGCCCGCATGCACCACCAGGGGGAGCTCCGAGACAACCAGAAGGGACACCGTGAGCTGGAAGCCATCCCTGAAGCTCTAACGGTCCAGCCCCAGAACGTCTGTCTGCCTGGTGGGATTGGGGGGCCCCAGAGGGGTCTGTTCAGGGTGTCTTCTGTGCAGTTCCGGAAGGCGGAGCGTCCGAGTTTGAACCGACACAGCTCCAGCAGTGGTGCCCTTTTTACGCCCCATGCTGCACTCTCCGCCTGCAGTACTCCCTCCAGCCAGAGGAGGCTGCCACCACACCACAGCTCCTCTACTGGGATGCTGAGGAGAAGCAGAACACTGCATCATCGCCCGCCGCACGTGGAACACCGCAGGAGAGCAAGTCACCCCGCATCGCCAAACTACTGCATGACCCTGCAAAACTACAGCCACAGGATCCAGCAGGAGCTGCCCGAGGAATCTGAAACGGATGTGCCGCATCATGCTAACCACTCCGCACACCATGCTAACCAAACCACACACCATGCTAACCACCCTACACACCATGCTAACCAAACCACACATCATGCTAACCACCCTACACACCATGCTAACCAAGCCACACACCATGCTAACCAAGCCACACACCATGCTAACCAAACCACACACCATGCTAACCACCCTACACACCATGCTAACCAAACCACACACCATGCTAACCAAGCCATGAACTATCCTAACCACCTGACGCACCATACTAATCAAGCCACACATCATGCTAACCATTTAAATCACCCCACCGACTACGACGCACACCATGCAAACCAAGCCACACACCATGCAAACCAAGCCACACACCATGCTAATCAAGCCACGCACCAGGGTGACCATCCAGCACACCCTGCAGACTACACCAAACATCATACTAAACATCCAGCCCACCCTGTCGACTACATTACACACCGTGCTAACCACCCAGCACACCCTGCAGAATATGCTGCACACCATGCTAACCAAGCTACGCACCATGCTAACCACCCCGCACATCCTACCGATTACGCCACACACCGTGCTAACCATCCAGCACACCATGCTAACCATGCCCCACACCCTGCCACACACCATTCTCACCATACTCTCCCAGCCCACGCCACGCTCCCGGCCCAGCATGCCCACCATGCCCACCGGCTGCGCCCAAAACATGCCATCAGTCAGCCTAGCCTGACCAGTTCCTTCGAAGATTCCCACTGTGATCTGCCCCATCTGCCCCACGAGCCCCGCCGCCATGACAATGGGGGCAGATCGCCCTGTGGTCTCCGAGAGGACAGGAGCTTTGTAAGCGAGCCCCCTGCTGGCCGGGAAAGG
Source organism: Prochilodus magdalenae (assembly GCA_024036415.1). NCBI lineage: Eukaryota > Metazoa > Chordata > Actinopteri > Characiformes > Prochilodontidae > Prochilodus > Prochilodus magdalenae. The sequence continues at coordinate 66,460 of JAMWET010004224.1, read as the reverse complement.
GAGCGTGCCCGGGAGCATGAAAGGGAGGCTCGCTTTCACACCCTGAGCCACACTCCGTCGCAGGAAGTCAATGACACATGGCCCAAGCCTGCCAGTCGACAGAGCACCGGCGGCCTCTACAGCACGCTCGAGGGCCATGTGACTGCCACGTCACCCACGTCAGCACAGAAAGCATCCACTGTGGCTACAAACCCCCGGGCCGTCCGCAACCAACTCCTCCGCGACCGGGCACTAAGACTAGCGGACGAACGTAGCGGCATGAGCACGGATGAAGAAAGTCACTGCGAGATCCGGACTGGCCGCTACTGGAGCCGCACCGAGCGGCGCGAACACATGATGCAGAAAAAGGCGCGAAGCGGCAGCAGCGCCGGCGCGGCCGCCACAGGGGCCATGGGTGGCAACACGGTGCTGGAGCTGAGCCAGAGGAAGCTGAGCCGCCTCAGAAACAGGAAGCTGTTGGATGACTGGACCACGGTGGAGGAGCTGCTGACTCACGGGAACCGACTTGGTGCCGGAGACGATGCGCTCCAGATACCGAGCTCACTGCTCACCGTCACCACTGTATAGCGGCACGCGGCGCGAGTGCGTACTGCATGTGTGTATCTGGCCGGCGTGTGCGTGTGTGTGAGAGATATACTGCCTTCACCACATGAGGCTACCTCCTGTTCTCAATGTTTACTGTAGATAGATGTTTCTGGAACACTGTAGTTTGTTGTTTTTTCCAGAGGTTTCTTCTTGGACTTGGTTCGGATCGGGAACTGGTGACCACGAGCAACTTTCAGTTTTACTCCAACCTAAACGCTGCAGCTTCGATTTGACCACCTCAAGCAATACTGCACTGGGTCAGAGTTGGACCCGACCTACACTGATCCTTATTTCCTGCAGCTAATTCCGCACCTTCAGGTTAGCTTAGCAATCCGTCTAATGCTAAGAGCAGGGCTGGGAGGGTTTGGGCAACTCCGGGACTTCAGACTCCATTCCACACAGTGGTGTTCAGGCCCGTATGCACGCAGAGACCCCGTCTGAAAAATCGCTCCACGATTAGACTAGACTGCTAGGGGACAAGGGTCCCAACACCTGACTCTGTATCTTTGCAATTCCCGGTGAAGCAGATCAAGGGTCACATGATGCAGACCAGCACAGCCCAAACACATTAAAAGCCATTTCTTACCAGGGGTGGCACGCAAGGGTGTCAGGTACCCCCCCCAACCACCCTTTTGGGGGTCCCTGAGGATGAACTCACGATACGTTGCTCATTAGGACACTCCAGTACACACACAGACACTTTGTTTGGCCGCTTCACCCACCAATCAGCGAGCTTCTGTCTATCGACCGGGTTCCCCTGCTACCTGCCCCGAGCAGCTGCTTACCTGCCCAGCCTATGAAGGACTAACCAGGCTTTCCCGCTGCACTCATTTTCCCGCTACTGCTCCCTGCATCGGACTGTTATTCCACGATCATCTCTTCATTAACTTCCTCATCACCGCGGCGACTAGATCAGCATAATTAGATACTCATCTGATGTCATTTTGAACAATTTCAAAATGAGGTTTGGACCAGAGGAGGATGGGTCCCCCCCGTGGGAGTCTGGTTCCTCCCAAGGTTTCCACCGTCGCCTTCGGCTCGCTCACGGGGGCTCCTTGCTGTTCTCTCGTTAATGAATTATCATTAACGAAGTTCTGTAAAGCTGCTTTGAGACGACGTCCGTCTTAAAAAGCTCTATATAAATAAATTAGATTAGATTAGATTTGACCTAGGCCAGGTACAACGTTGCGAGATTCCGGAGTCCCAGTGTCTCCGGTTCCCTAAACGTTAGCAATGCGATCCAGGGCTGCTTGGAAGGGGGACATCCCGCTCTGCTGGGCTGCGGAGTTTGGCTTCCTCACTTGGCTTCATCAAGCCACTTTTTGGAAGGGGTTCCCTGCTCCAGTGGTTTCCTCATGACCTCATCAGCGAGTAGTCGCAGAGCAAGTTACGTTTCAGTGCTGCTCACTTGCTCGGGTGTGTCCTCATCCTCCTCCAGCTCTTTTCCATCCTTGTCTTCTTGGTGCCGCCACATCCTGGCGCTTCACATGACTGATGTGAAACAGTAGCGAACTCTGTAAAGCACCTGGTCACTCCGAATTCGTCTCTCTGAATCTCCAACACGACGTTTCGTCTTCTACTTTCCATTCCACCTTAAACAGTGCTGCGGTTTTGCGGCGCCGCCTTAACGTAACAGTCATTTCAGCTGTTCCCACAAGCGTATCTGTCACTGTGCAGCGGTAGGGACACCATACAGATGTGGAGAATTCCGGACTTGGTCACATGGCCATACGTTACAACATCCCGCGGAGTGCCTGCACTGCCCCCTAGTGTTTCGGGATATGTTAGATCGTCATCATGTGTACACGAACCAGCAAGGATATCTCCAGCCTAAGTCTGAAAATCACTGTGTGGAATTCATAGATGATTCCCATTACTCGGAATTGGAGTCAGCTTTCCGGGATCGGAACAGCCCTAGCTAGGACCCGTTTAGCCGGTGCTAACAATAGTGACGTTTCTTTAGAACGAACTAGACACAAATTCAACTTTATTTTTTTTTGCCGTTTTATTTTTGGTTTGGAATCCAAAACAATTTGCACAAACGATGTCAGATAATCTGATTGTCTTCCATTTGATACGGGAAGAAACAAAAAAGAGGGCGTGGCATTTCCATCCCCAGACTCCGCCCATCACTTGAGACGATCATAATTCTTCTGACTCATAAACCAATTTCTCTGGGAGGTAAAGACAACAACCAACACGCGTGCACACCTTCACATCGGAACGCGCCGCATCTACACTAGTAAACATCCGGCCATCGGAGCCGAGTGGGTGGGATTCAGAGTGGGAACGCTGGCTATATTTTAGAATTCCTACAGTTAGAGGTGTAGAATACATTTACAGCTATTTTTCTTGTGCTCACGATCGATGTCATGAAGATAAACGATTTTTTAAATTTATTGTTTGTAAAAAAAATGTTGAAACAGCTGAATCTTAACTCACTAACTGTGTGTACAGCAGAGCCGTCCTCTCGGCGAGTGAGCCTGATGCCACCTCAGTGTTGTTTTCTGTTGTTCTCATGTGGAAAATATTCAGTTTTTGCAAGAAAATAGAAAAAGAAAAGAAAAAAGAGACTCCAGGAAAAGTGATGATTCTTTTACTGAGACGTTACGCTGGTTTGGGTTTATAGTTATGGGGTGTGTGTGATCGTACATGAGCTGAATCGTCATTCCAGTTCAGTAAATATGTTTATTTGATAAACACGAGATAATAAACATTTATTAAATATGTTTTTCTTTTCCTTTCCCCACCAGGAGGTATTTCATACAGCGGGGTTTCTCAGTTGGCTGAATCTGTCCAATAGGAGGACAGCTGTGGCACATTACACCACCTCCTTGTGTCTACACTCCCTGTCCACTCCATCAGCTCCACAGGACACTCTGTAGGTGTACAGGTCCAGACTGTAGTCCATCTGTTTCTCTGTGTACTGTATTACCCTGTTCTTCAATGGTCAGGACCCCCACAGGACCACCACAGAGCAGGTAGTATGTGGGTGGTGGATCATTCTCAGCACTGCAGTGACACTGACGTGGTGGTGGTGTGTTAGTGTGTGTGGTGCTGGTGTGAGTGGATCAGACACAGCAGTGCTGCTGGAGTGTTGAGACACTGTGTCCACTCACTGTCCACTCTATTAGACACTCCTACCTTGCTGCTCCACCTTGTAGATGGACAGTCAGAGACGATAGCTCATCTGCTGCTGCACAGTGCAGTGTTGGTCCTCCTCTATTCCTTCATCAGTGGACACAGGACGCTGCCCACAGGACCCTGCCCACAGGACGCTGCCCAAAGGACCCTGCCCACAGGACACTGCCCACAGGACGCTGCCCACAGGACGCCGCCCACAGGACGCTGCCCACAGGACGCTGCCCACAGGACACAGTTGGCTGGATAGTTTTGGCTGGTGGACAATTCTAAGTCCAGCAGCTACACTGAGGTGTCCAGCAGCCCTGCTGTGTCACTAACACTAGCACCACACACTAACACACCACCACCACGTCAGTGTCACTGCAGTGCTGAGAATGATCCACCACCCACATAATACCTGCTCTGTGGGGGTCCTGTGGGGGTCCTGACCACTGAAGAGCAGGGTAATACAGTATACAGAGAAACAGATGGACTACAGTCTGGACCTGTACACCTACAGAGTGTCCTGTATGGTCAGTGGAGCTGATAAGATGGACAGGGGGTGTAGATACAATGTTATGGCTGATCAGTGTATTGCAATATATACAATTATAAACAAAAATAATAAAAAGCCATTTTAATAATCAAACATTCAGAAAGTCTGCCCTGGGATTGTTCAAATACAGTCCAGTTTAAACACATCTTTATTTTACTAGCCAATCAGGGCGCAGAAAAGGCGGAGCTTTAGAGTTCTAAAACCACATGACCTAAGATCAGTCCAATAGGAGCTGTGGCACAGTCTATATTATTAATATGTATTATATCATTATATTATATTTCATATGTGTTAGAGGTAATGCCCATTCCTGCTAGCGCTTCAATGGGATTTCTAATAGTATGTTAGCATTCATGCTAGCCCCTGCTAGAGAACACACAGACGTTGGGCGCTGGTATCAGACGATAACAAATGGGAGACGTATCAGTTTTCCTTTCCAGCTTCCTAACAACTATCCGGAACCTGCTCAAACTACGTCACAGTCAGTGATGTATCTAGAACTCCCTGGGAGGGTGCTGGGTTCCACTCATTATAAAGTGTGATTGGTTGATTCCTCAGTTCCTCCTTATGCTGGGAGGTAATGTAAGATGGAGGGTCTTCAGTCCAGCTCCTGAAGTCCTGACCAGTAGGAGAGCTTGCTCGGCTGAATCGGGCTGCGTACCACAGAACAGCATCTGGCTGCCAATAACAGCTGTAGGTGTGTCTGGTGGTCAGTGGTCAGTCTGGTCTGGTGGTCAGTCTGGTGGTCTGCCTGGTGGTCAGTCTGGTGGTCTGCCTGGTGGTCAGTCTGGTCTTGTGGTCAGTCAGGTGGTCTGCCTGGTGGTCGGTCTGCCCCCCAGCTGGGCAACCCCGTGTGAAGTTCCTCCTGCTCAGACGTGGATATGTTGATTAATGATCCTGAGTTGTTTTCTCTCTCCTGCACATGCCTGGTCCTGTATGTGGTGCACGAGCCACTGGACGCACACGCGGTAAATACCAATAAACAACAAACAACAAACAACAAACAGGCCTAGCCTCCTTCTTTATCCCTCTCTATATCTCTCCATCTATCTCTCTATCCCTCTCCATCTATCTATCCCTCTCTGTATCTCTATCCCTCTCTCTATCCCTCTCTATCTCTCTATCCCTCTCCATCTATCTATCCCTCTCTGTATCTCTATCCCTCTCTCTATCCCTCTCTATCTCTCTATCCCTCTCCATCTATCTATCCCTCTCTGTATCTTTCTATCCCTCTCTCTATCCCTCTCTATCCCTCTCTATCTCTCTATCTCTCTATCCCTCTATCCCTCTCCATCTATCTATCCCTCTCTGTATCTCTATCCCTCTCTCTATCCCTCTCTATCCCTCTCTATCTCTCTATCCCTCTCTGTATCTCTCTCTCTCTGTATCTCTCTATCCCTCTCTGTATCCCTCTCTGTATCTCTCTCTGTATCTCTCTATCCCTCTCTGTATCTCTCTCTCTCTCTGTATCTCTCTATCCCTCTCTGTATCTCTCTCTCTCTCTGTATCTCTCTATCCCTCTCTGTATCTCTCTGTATCTCTCGATCCCTCTCTGTATCTCTCTATCTCGCTCTGTATCTCTCTGTATCTCTCTCTCTCTCTGTATCTCTCTCTCTCTCTCTCTGTATCTCTCTATCCCTCTCTGTATCTCTCTCTGTATCTCTCTATCCCTCTCTGTATCTCTCTCTCTCTCTGTATCTCTCTATCCCTCTCTGTATCTCTCTCTCTCTCTGTATCTCTCTATCTCGCTCTGTATCTCTCTGTATCTCTCTCTCTCTCTGTATCTCTCTCTCTCTCTCTCTGTATCTCTCTAACTCTGTATCTCTCTGTATCTCTCTCTCTCTCTGTATCTCTCTAACTCTGTATCTCTCTGTATCTCTCTGTATCTCTCTCTCTCTGTATCTCTCTAACTCTGTATCTCTCTGTATCTCTCTCTCTCTCTGTATCTCTCTAACTCTGTATCTCTCTGTATCTCTCTCTCTCTCTGTATCTCTCTAACTCTGTATCTCTCTGTATCTCTCTCTCTCTCTGTATCTCTCTAACTCTGTATCTCTCTGTATCTCTCTGTATCTCTCTCTCTCTGTATCTCTCTCTGTATCTCTCTCTCTCTGTATCTCTCTCTCTCTGTATCTCTCTCTCTCTCTCTCTGTATCTCTCTAACTCTGTATCTCTCTGTATCTCTCTCTCTCTCTGTATCTCTCTGTATCTCTCTGTATCTCTCTCTCTCTGTATCTCTCTCTGTATCTCTCTCTCTCTGTATCTCTCTAACTCTGTATCTCTCTGTATCTCTCTCTCTCTGTATCTCTCTCTGTATCTCTCTCTCTCTGTATCTCTCTAACTCTGTATCTCTCTCTTTCTTTATCTCTCTTTCCTCTCTTCTTCACTTCACCTTCTCTCTCCTACCCTCTCTCGTCTTTTTATTCTCTTCTCTCCAATTTTCACCTTCTTTGCCTCTCTCCTTGTCCTCGTTTACTCTTTTCTCCTTCCCCTCCTCTCTCCCCTTTCTCCCTCTATTCTCTTTTGTCCTTCATTCTCTCCTTTCTTCTCCTTCCTGCTCTGCCCTTTCTTTCTCCCTCCTTCACTCTCTCCCTTTTGTTAACTTTCTCTCACTCTTTTCTCCCCTTCGTTCCTTCCATCTTTCTCTTCATGCCCTTTCTTGCCTTTTCCCCTCTCCCTCTTCTCTCTCCTTTTCCTTTTTCTTGGTCTCTCAATTTTCTCTCTCCTTCTCATTCTGCCTTTTCTCCCTCCTCCTACTTTCTCTCTCCCCATGTCCTCCTTCTCTTCTTTTCCCTTCCTCTTCCTCAGTTCTTTCTATCATTCTCCCTCTTCATCTCATCATCATTTCATCTCTCTCCTTCTCTCTCTCCTTCTCTCTCTCTCCCTCCTCCACGTCACTCCTCACCATGCGTCACTTGCTGTGAATAAAGGATTGAAAAAAGGACTGACGGTCTATAAATAGAACAGCAGAACTCTGCGCTCTGATTGGTCCGTGTCGTCTACACTGTTATCGCCTTTGTGTAGTAATAACAGACTTTAATTATCAGACATTTATTATTTAAATGTTCTGTTTGATCTTCTGTTTGATCTTTAAACAGTAATTTAGCTGTATTTATTTATGGGTTTATTTCTGTTATGACGATAACACTAAGTATATATAGTCACTAGTGGTGATTAGCGGGGCCCAGGCACTGGCGTGGGCAGCACGGCCTTAATTCCAGTCAGTGTTGCAGTGCCCCCTGGTGGTCCATAGGCGCACTGTTACAATATTAATACATGGGTGAGTTTCCTCTGTATTAAACATAAAACAGATCTAATTTTAAACTACTGGCACAAGATTGGGCAATATAGGGCCCCAGGGAGACTTCATTCATCGTATGATATATATACATATATATATATATATATATATATATATATATATATATATATATATATATATATATATATATATATATATATACATATATATATATATATATATATATATATATATATATATATATATATATATATATATATATGTGTGTGTGTGTGTGTGGTGTGTGTGTGTGTGTGTATATATATATATATATATATATATATATATATATATATATGATGAAGCATGACTGAGTTTTACCCAGTAGCCCATACTTATTCACTTGTAGCAGTAGTACTCATTTAAACAGTTAGCATTTACTAATTATTAACATTAAGACCAATTCCATACCAATCTAAATTAAAATCTTCAGGCACAGAAACAGACATACAGTTAGAGAGACAGGGTTTTTGTTCCGCTTTAGGAATCTCCCTAGTGCACTTACAGGACACAGTATTACAGCAATGATAAAATCAGAGGCTGTTCCACCATTTGTGTGCAAAATGTGAATTCTTATTGGACGAGTGTTTTTTTTTTTATTTGATATTAAATAATAAATATTTAAATAATAATAATTTTCTTATTAAATATACCATTCGTATTTGCATGTTACTGTGCCTCCTTATGACGAAACGAAAGAAAAAAAAATGATGAAGCAAATTATCCCATCCAAATTCAGAAAAGCCACGCCCTCCTGCCCCAGGATTGGCCAATTGCAGTACCATTTAAAACACCTGTTGTACTAGCCAATCAGCGCACAGAAGAAGCCCCGTTAGTTCCAGAACGTGACCTGCTCGTGACGGTGAGAACCGGAGGGCGGGGCTTGAGAGGATTCCAGCGGGAAATCCATTAACTAAGTGGCGGTGAGTCCGAGTCCGCTCGCTGTCTCTCTCAGTGTAGGGAACCACTGTATCCGCCAAACGACTTCAGCACGAGGGAAGAGTTTAAACTGGTATCTCATTATGTGTGGAGGACTCAGACAATAACACAGAAAGCACAAAATGGAATCCAACAGTGAAGCTCAGCAAAATGGAGACGAATCACCAAAAAGTCTCTCTTCGACACAGCTGCTGAGACACCCCACACGCGCCTGCTGCCATCTAGCGGCACACTCGCGTCCTTACAGCGTCAGACCGGCACAGTGTGTACCAACATCCCGGAGTTAACCCTCCCGGCCACTTTATTAGAAACACCTGGCTTCTGCTTCCACTCACTGGCCAATTTATTAGAAACACCAACCTTGTGCTTCCACTACCTGGCCACTTTATTAGAAACACCAACCCTGTGCTTCCACCAACTGGCCACTTTATTAGAAACACCAACCCTGTGCTTCCACCAACTGGCCACTTTATTAGAAACACCAACCCTGTGCTTCCACCAACTGGCCAATTTATTAGAAACACCAACCCTGTGCTTCCACCAACTGGCCAATTTATTAGAAACACCAACCCTGTGCTTCCACCAACTGGCCAATTTATTAGAAACACCAACCCTGTGCTTCCACCAACTGGCCACTTTATTAGAAACACCAACCCTGTGCTTCCACCAACTGGCCACTTTATTAGAAACACCAACCCTGTGCTTCCACCCACTGGCCAATTTATTAGAAACACCAACCTTGTGCTTCCACTCACTAGCACTAACTTTAGAAACCCCCCTTCTGATAAAGTGGCCAGGAAGTTAACATTCTCCTTTGCAGGCTGCATCTGTAAATCTGCGTCGTATAAGTAGGCTGGATTATAAACGGGACGTCACAGACGAGTTGGTGGATCATTTTATTCCAAAGTTTTACCCGGCAAGCCAAAAGGTAAGTCTATACAGTCTTAAAAGTGGAATAACTGAAACGGGCAGCACAAACGTTACCTCACAAAACACAAAGCGGTTTAATACATATGAAAAAACACAGGAAAGTGAAAGTGAACCACAGCATGGTTAAAAAACAACTACAGCTACTCAGCAGGGGGGGAAGACACAGACGCAGCCTAGTCTACACAAACGTCTGCTCTCGTCTTCTCCAAACAGTCCTTTCCTCTCTCCGTCAGCGAGAGACGCTGTGGCTGCCGTGTTTCCGAAGGAATGAGTCCCACTGATCCTGGAACAGAAAGGGCTGAATCCAAAAACTCCTGATTCCTGTTGGAGCCTCTGTAACCCGCCCCAAGTCTCTATAGAGTCTGTTTGGCCTCCGCACTTTGGGGGGGCGCTGTGGGTTTACTGAATCAGTCCAAACCCTGAACATCATGCTGTTTGTATGCCGGGGACACCAGGTTACCTGTAAAACAGCACACACAGAGCTCACATCAAATAAATAGATTATTTAAAAGCTATTGGATACGCCTGAATAATAATAAAAATAATAATAATTCCAGTTCTGCGCAGCAACACCACCACCTGCTGGACATAAGCCATAATTGCACCAGCTTTAAATCAGTGAGCTCCAGCACGCTTACCTTCATCATGTGCACAGGACAGTCCACAACATCCTAAACTGACTACTCAGGCAGGACATCCCAGTCCTGCTGTTTACAGGTACAGCTTTATACTGATACAAAATACAGATATTAAAGTATAAATATTTTCAGCTCATTAATGTCAAGTTTTGGATGTTGTGTGGCCTGTCAGACAGTCAGCGAATCTCTGGGGTTCCACAGGGTTAAAGGCCAGGACATTTCCACACTCCTGTGTCCTTGGACACCAAGTGGGAGAATGGACACCCCATTTAGATGAGACATGAGAAAAAAAACCCAGAAATGAAAAAGCAGAATTCCCCAAAACCGACATTTCTTAGGAATCACACACACACACACACACACACACACACACACACGTACAGAGGTGTGTGAGGGACAGTGAGCGGAGCAGGAAGGACAGGGACAAGCTGCAAACAGAACAGACAGATCCACATATAGGAAGTCCACCCCTTACTACCTGAACCAGGCAGACCTGGACTATCAAGTCAGGATTAACCTGGGCTAAACAGCCTGCAGCATTCTAGACTAACCAGCCTGGACTAAACTGAACTAACCAGCCCCAACTAAAATAAACTAACCCGCTATGATTAACCTGGACTAACCACTGGCCAGTACTAATCTGGACTAACCAACCTGGACTACTCTAGACTATCCACTAACCTGAACTAACCTGTGCCAATTAACCTGAAGTACCCAGCCAGAGTTAACCTGGACAAACCCCTGACCAAGACTAATCAACCTGAATTACTCTATAGTAATCTGGACTAAACTAATTTAACCAGCCCCAACAAACCTAGACGAACCTGGACTAACCCCTGGCCTGGGCTAATTTTAACCGGATTTAACCATCCAGGACTAACCTAGGACAAACCCCTGACCAAAACTGATCTGGACTAACCGACCTGGATTACTCTATAGTAACCTACTGAACTACTAAACTAACCTGCCCAACAAACCTAGATGAACTAGGACTAACCCCTGTCCAAATCAGGACCGAACAGCCTGGACTAATCTGAACTAACCTGTCCCATCTGACCTGGATTAACCATTTTAGATGAACCCGACTAACCGGGCTAGCCTGACTAATCACCCTGGAGTAACTAGACTAACTTGACCTACCAGCAGTAAGCTCGGGGCGGATCTGAGCTTTGCTCTAGGGACGTTTTTGGAGCAGCAGCTGGGTTTGCGTCTGCAATCGAGCGGAGGCTTTGGCTGCTGGGAGCGGCAGAGGGCAAGCGTATCGCAGACTGATCCCGCTGGGGTCTTACCTGACGCTGGCACAGCCTCCGGCCTGCCCTTCACTGCCCCGTCCACAGCCAACCCTCTGTCTCTCTCCCTCTCTCTGTCTCCGTATAGTTTGGGCCTAAACGGAGAATCTTTCTCTTTACCTTTCGATCCCTTCGGACGCCCCGCTGTCTTCTTCTTCGACTTGCTGTCGCCTTTCACGCCCAGCAGAGGGTGCACTTCTGCAGGAGAGAGACAGAGACAGAGAGAGAGACAAGAGAGAGAGAGACAGAGAGATGTCATATACATGCTTCAGGTGATACGACGATTGTTAAAATTAAACTTTTTTAAACATCTGAGGTTTTGTCGTTGAGAAGACAATGACACCCTTCTCTTCCTCACTGCTGTATCAGCTGTAAAGGCATTAACTGTGCAGGTAGTACCTCACTACACTAGGTGGCACTGTTACCCTCTGTACAAAGAGTCCAGGTGCTCTTTTAGTGTCAAATTTGTACAAGCTAACAGGTTTTAAAGCAGACGCATGTCTAAAGCTGAACGTACTGAATCTTCAATCTCTAATTTGCATCTGCTTCCTGCATGTCCTGAGAATAAGTGGTTGTCTATTACGCTGGAACTGGGAAGTGAATGCTGGCCTCTGTAACTGACCAGCAGGCCTAACTAAACAAGCATGACCCATTAAAAACATTTTATACACCTAGAAATAAGGTACAGGGCTTATTAGGGTCGGACCTTTTCCTCTACCTGATCCTTAAAAAAAGGCCCGTTTCAGGTTGACCGAATGGCATTTCTTTGTTGTATATTGTAGGTCAAGGGAACCGGACATTCTAACCAGTTCTGGGCTATTTCTGTTGGTCCATTCATCGTGTTTTGCTTTGGACAGTGACAATATAGTATTTGCTATTAGATAATTAGTAAGAAGAATCGTGTTGAAGTGTTAAATAATAAAAAGTACATGTGAAATATCCCTACTGTTTAAATCAGAACTGAGATGTTGTAAGCCAGCATAGCATTAGTTTACCAGAAAACATGCTAATAAGTAAACACAAATATCAGAACACCGCTAGCTCAGGATGTACTGTAGTGCCGACTCCAGCGGTTTCTTCTGCTCCCTCCAAAACAATATGGACTAACAGACTGTAAGTGACTGCACAGTGGGAAAACTTAGCCTGGATCTTAGGCTCTTCACGTTTACTTACAATCAAAGTCAGGACTGATTCTGTCCTGTAAAGATGTCATTTAGGAGATTCCTGGTTTTTGAAGTAGGGCCTGACTGGGGGACGTCTAAAGCTCTTATGCAAAAATAACATAACGGCTTTTAGGATTATCAAGCGTCTAATTCAGACCATCAGCTCAAATCTGATTTCTATCACATCCAGATTATACCCAGACTGACTTTTGAAGCACAAAATACCCCAAGAAAATCAAGGTGGTTTTAAGGCAATTCTGTCTTGCCTGGTTGGTCTGTTTTGGGGTGGGGGTTGGTGGGGTGTGGCAAAGTTGCAGGAGAATTTTAAAATGCCTTTGTAAGACCTCAGGATAACAAAGCAATACTTTTTACAATGCATCTACTTGGATTTACCACATCTTAAGATGATAGATAAATGTTGACAAATGCTTCAACTAGCTCGAATTTCAGTTTGTTTAACTACAGGAGTATTAGGAAAACAACAGCAGCCTGTGGACTAGTGCAGAAATACCACATGCTTGTAATTAAATCAACTGAAATTGAAATATCAGCTGCTAATAGGAAATTAAACGAAATTTCTGATTGAAAATATTCATCGAACATTTATGAATTTACCTGTTAACGGTTCCTGAGTTAATCATTAGCAGCCCTGCGCCGGAATAAGTTCTTAGTTTTCTTAATAGTTCCCATCCTACCCAGTCCTACTCGGTACTATCCTACAGCCGCTCTGTAACGAGCTCCTACAGCAGAAGGAAAGCCGTGCTGACCGTCACTGGGGACGCCCTGCAGTTCGATGGTGGTGGTGCGGGCCTTTTTCTTTGGCGGCGCTCCGTCAGCGGACGGCTGTCTCTGCTTCTTGTCTCCACTGCCGGCATGGGTGGAGCCGTCCTCGGACAGGTTTTGACCCCCGCCGTCAGGTGGTGGCCCAAACGGGTTCTCCTCCGGGTCCTCCACTTCAGGGGCAATGGGCAGATACAGCAAAGCCTTATAGTCCTCCAGCTCTTCATCACTGAAACACAAACGGCATCACACCAACATTCAAAACATCCAGAAAATTAGTCCAAATAAATAAATAAATAAATAAATAAATAACAAATAAATAAATAAATAAATAAATATCACACAGCCAAAAGCTTTGCAGTGTTTCTTTTCAAGTGACTGTGTTTCTGTAGTTTACAGATGGTGTTTGTAGGAGGTCAGGATCTGCAGTTGGTGCAGGTTCTCAACCGGAGTGATATGGGTCATTGCAGGGTCTTGGCCTGTTGATCTAGGAGCGGGGGGATCCAATGCATATAAAAGCATACTATCGAAACCAGAGCATCTCTTTAATATCTGCTTTATTCAGACTTACTGCCTGGGTGGTGGGCAGACCTCAAACATACGTTGAGATTGCACAATCCTTATATGGTCTTCTTCAAGTGTTTCAGTGAAAACCAGATCCAATATTAAAGAATTCAAGACCATTAATGCTGAGTATGAGCCAGTACAGAGTTTCTACCAGTAAACACTAAATCAGTCTGTTTTAGTTTGAGCTTAATCCCACATTGTGTGTTTTGTTTATTCAGAAATTACTATTTTATATAATGTTTAATTTTGACTAGAATTGCATTTATTTAACTGCTCTGACGATTTCGCTGCCAGTCAAATTAAATATGCTGTTAAATGGCTACATCTTCATCTGTACAGTATTAATTTAGTTTTACTGGACTTCTTATAACCAGCCTACAGGGCTGTGGAGATGCTGAGATTTTATTCTGCTCAAAAATGCAATGCAGTAGTTTCTCTTTTTCTCTAAGCTCAAAGCAACGGTCATTTTAGCCCTGATCCATAAAAACATGACAAATTACATTTTATGGCCTGAAAATTAAACAAAATGGTGTGCAGGGTATTTTTATGTGTGAACACTGACCTGCTGCAGAAAGCCGGTATGGGGTCAACAGACGTCACATCCACCTCCTCGTCCTCAGCAGCATTCGCCCCTATATATACACATACATACAATCACAACACGGTTCCTTCCTCAATATATTAGCATTACTAAGAACACCACCAGCAACAAATAAAAAAGGGGGGTGCTACAAACTATCCCAGCGCTCGTTGTGCAGAAAAAAACATGGACAGGGCAGACACACCAAAATACACGGCAGACACAACAACATACATACAGTTCACTCTCACACACAGGGGAAATCTAGTATCTCCAGTAGACCTGACTGCGTAACTTTTGGCACTCATTGTAATACACTCTTGGTAGGTTTATAATGTGTATTGCCAGAAATCCAGGTTAAGCTCCTCTAGGCTTACAATCTAAATTAGTCTATTTAATGTATTTGCTGAAATACGAAAACCAACACACATCTGGGTATGACGTTTGTGTGCACGTGTGTGGATGGGAGACCTGTTTGCTCAGGTTCACTCTTGTCCTCATCTTCGATGTCGAATTCTGACTCTCTCTCTTCATACTCCACATTCTCGTCCAGCTCTTTAAAGTCTGGGGCAAAGGCGCTCCAGTTCTCCTACGGGACCAGAAAGAGAGCAGTTTACATTAGGGGCGTAAATCTCTGAATTCTGAGGTAGTTCGCTGTAGAGAGGTTTACCCACCACTTGATTCTGGGCCCAAATGGAGACGACTCCGCTGGAGATGGAGGCGATGATGGGCCGTACTGGATGCCACTAAGGAGTCATACAGACACATCTTGAAACCATATTAGTATACTGGGAATGAAAACCCAATATAACCCACTGGAATACGTCCTCGACTAACAGTGGAGATTTAAAGCCTTACAGATAAACAACGGCTTTAATTTACTATTTGTGTAAACCGCTTTAAGATGTAAACAAAGTCATTCAGAGTGCTTCGGTGTGAGATCCACCATTCTAGAGAAACTTACTGAGTAAGATCAGTACACAGTGGTGGCGAAGGTAACCAGGGAAAAGCTCCCTCACAGAAAGTTCCTACATGAGGTGGTTCTGAATACGCTGCCTGATGTCTGAGACGCTGTTTATGATAGGGTGGAGAAGATCTAAGCCTTAAACTCCATTCATGGTGGAGGGATACATGCTGCAGGGCGCTGTGAGGTCAAATAGTCCCCCAAAGGAACTTCGTATTGTCTATATTGGTGTTGCACCGTATTTGTGTTAAACCATTTCACACCAAACAACGCCAAATTACTCCGTTTACAACTCATCTAAGGAATTTTGAAAACTTTCCCTATTTGGTCCTTTTAAGGAATGCTAATCATGCGTTTCCTTACCGCCACGTCCAGAAGCAGTTCTCCTCTTGTTCCATGCAGGATCTTCACCAGGTTCCCAATGCTCTTTTCCCAGATGTAGAGTGCGTGTTGGCGTGCAGAACCTGCTACAATATACTCTCCATCTCCGGAGAAACAGCACCGCTTCCATGGGGTCCTGCAGGTGGGTGGGGTGTGGGGGGAGTTGAAGTGTTAATTTATGAAGAGACACACAAAAAGTGTCCTAACATTCGGTACCAAAGTAGCACGGTTCGTTTACCCACTGGCATGAATTCAGTTCATACTATTTAAACACATTTTTAATAAAGTCACAAAAACAACTACACATTTACATATATCTGCATATTCAGCCTATTGCAGTTTGGCCCCACCCATTCAGTTTGGCACTGCCCATTCAGCCCCACTCATTCAATCCCACCCTTTCAGGCAACTGCACTTTAGTCCCAACCAGTCACCAGCAGATTAGCTCACCCATTCAGCCTACTGCATTTTAGCCCCTCCCATTCAACCTACAGCAGTTTAGCCCCACCCATTCAACCTACAGCAGTTTAGCCCCACCCATACACCCTGCAGCAATTAACAGACCTCTTAAGCCTATAGTACTTCAGCCCCACCCATTTACAGCAGTTAACCCTGCCCCTTAAGCCTACAGCAGTTTAGCCCCACCCAATCAGCCTTTATTAACTGAGTGTAGATCAGTCTAGTCCCACAGCATCCACAGAGAGCTGTTTGGGGTGCAGGTGTGTTTACCTGTTGACGAGGTCCTGAAGCTTCTGCATTGGCTCTGGCTCACCGTCTCGTCCACAGGTGAGAATCTCTCTGCCATCGTAGACTCTAATGATGCGATCTGCTGTGTTAATGAGGAAACAGCTGAGGAACGAACGAGTGGAGAAGAGAACAGGAGCGACGTTAGCGCATGTTTCAGTAATTTTCAATATGCTACCTGAGCTTATATGCTTACCTGTGCTACTGTTTGCGATCCATTCACTACCAAGGATTTAAGCGTCTGTATAACTAACAAGTCAGTCTCACCTGCCCTTGCGTGCAAACTCGATTGATTTGATGGCTGTGGAGTTGCTGGTCCCTGTTGTTACCCGAAATGACGCAACCAGATCTTGCGTGTCTGTGTTCAATACCAGAATCTGTGGAAGACAAAATGAATGCTTTTAGCTGTGTAGTTAGATGCCTTAAAAGCTAAGAATTTAAAATATGATCTGATCTATGATATAATATGATATGGTGCAAGTATCACAGGGCTGTCTCAATCAGTAGCATGATTAACTGTGATCAGTGAATAACTGCATGGTGTTCTCCTCACCTTTCCCTTGGCGTTCCCCGTGTAGATGTACTCCCCTCTCCTGTCAAACGCAGCCACCACATTCAGGTCTGAGTCATCATCCACTGGGAGGACCACGTGTTTGGAGTCTGAGAGTGTGAGCAGAACCGGTGCGGACTTCATTGGACAAACCAGGACTTTATCTCTGAGACACAAACACAAATACACAATCAGCATTTTGGCTAATACGCAAACAACGATGGTGGACAGAGGCGAAGAGCAGGGGTAGTTTTCCCTCCTTACGCGTCTCTGGGGTGGTACTGTAGTTTGAGGATTGGCGAAGGGAACCGGAATCTCTGATCACAGTCCCCGGACAAAACGTCCCACTGAGACACAATGTTATCCGTGGACGCGCTGACCAGCTTGTGTCCGTCTCGACTCCAACTGCAAAAAAAATAATGAACTAAATAAATAAAACCTCCAATGAATATCAGGCCATGTTTAAAACAGCCTGGGCAAAATTGAGCCTTTCCATAACAAGCTGAACGAATCAAAATACGGCAACTGATATTTCTGCTTACATAAGCTATTTCAGGAAATCAGGGGGAAATTAAAACAGCCAATCAGCTGCTTGCTATTAGAGTTGGCCAACATAATTTATCATTATCAAGAATGTCTAGAACCTTGTCTAGAACCTGAACCACTGCATGTTTTTAACAGGTAGAGCATAATTAGTCTATTTCATAATCCTGTGCGTAATTAGATGGTTAAGATCTAACATTCAGAGCAGTTCTGAACATGTCAATTAACATATCGACACATAGGCCAACCCAAGTGAGAAACACAAACAGCAGCTTTTCACCAGAGTGAGCAGACGGGGTGAATGTGTGCACTGATGATTTTGGCAATCCCCCGCGTGAGGAAGTCCCAGATGACGATTCGGCCATCGTTACAGCCGACAGCCAGCAACGTCCCCCAGCGATTAAAGGTGCAGGTCAGAGCCATGCTGATGCAGTCCAGAGTGCCATCTGCCTCCTGTCAGCGAGACCACAAAGAACAAACATATACAACAGCAGCAGCAACACGCTTCACTTGAACACAATGTCACCTTACGGTGCTTAATGTTTTCAAACAAACTGAAGTCCTCACCTCTGGATAGTTCTGCCCGAACGACTCTGTAAGAAAGCAGACACCAAGATATGAGTGAAGCACAGATGCCTCAATTTCATAGATGTATTTAAAAGACCCTAACAGAGGTAGACTCTGTGGAGTCAGTAAACAAGAGATGATGCAAATGTCTGTTTACAAGATCTTAGATATAAAAAAAACTGACTTCTGTTTAAAGGTTTTACAGTTTTATACATCAGACACTGGATTCTGTCTTTAAAGCATGAAAATAAAAATAACCAAAATTATAACTACAAAAAGATCAAAGGGAAAAGTAATGTAAGTAAGGGAGAGTAATATCTTAATACTTAAATTACTTAGACTGGGTAAATCAAGTGGTGTAAGTAGTAAACTAGAAGTCTGGTTTCTAACCTCAGCCATTAATGTCAAACTGGCAGTTTTAGAAACATCTGAAGGCATGAGGCTGAACTCAGCTTCTTATTTGCCAGTTTCTTGTTGGCATTGTCTAGTTCCACCTTAAATGGTACAGCAGTTGCATTCTGACAGCCATTCAACGCCTACATTCTGAACGTAGCTGCTGCAACATTTAAGGTGGAACGGAAACCCTCGAACGAGAAGCTGGTGAATAAGAAGCAGTGGTGCAGCTCTGGCGTTACTGCAGTAACTCGACCGATACATTTACGGAAATATAACAAGTTATATGTGTGTATGATAAACAATAACATAAACAAAGTAGAAAGTTTATGGTCAATGCTCCTGTATGAACTGCACTGCAGTCTCGCTGTTAGCACTGTTAGCATACACGACCAAACCGCATTTGTTTAGGAGTCAACCGGCAACTTACCGAGCAACTCGAGGTTCATCTTTGATATTATTTTAAAAACAACCCAAATAATTCAAGCCTTCCGGCACAAAAACGCTGTAAATGTGTAGAAAATTTCAGGTAAAAATCCCACAAAACCCCAAGCTGAGAGCGCCAAGGCAGAGGACCCCAAAACAAAGCGTGCCTGAGGGCGCCTGAACCAAAAGCAGACAGTTCGCACACAAAATGACATAAAACTGTTTAAAAAGTGCGATTTGTATATAAACATTTGACGACTTACAAAGAATATTCTAAAATTATTTAACATAATGAACACACTACCCCCTTAATCCCAAAAAATCTAATTTATGTACAGGCGGACAAGAGGACTATCTTACACCCACCACTGAAGTAATAGTAATACAGTAAAAATGAATTACTTTAATTCACGTTACTGTATAAAAACCTTATACAGGATTCCAAATAATTATGGCAATATAATAAAATAAAATAAGTAAAGATTCATACAAAAAACGTTTTCTATAATACATCAAGATAAATAATTTGGACGATTTCGAAAAAAACACTGTAGCATGGACAAAATGAAATATTACATGATATAAACAAACAAAAATCAAATATATCAATGTTTGTGATAGTGTATCTCTCAGGACCAATGACTAATCAATGATGCTTTTAGCAACAGAATATTTGTTTTTAATTCTGCATAATAACATTTTTGAGGTGTAAACAAAATCATTCGGGTGGGTTGGGGTGAAATTCTCCTTCTAGAGAAATTTAGTGAGTCATAGTAGGAACCAGACATCTGAAGAACTAAATCCCTCTCCAAGCTTCCTCATATAAGCTATTACCTGGGGAGGGAGCTTTTAGAGGGAGACGTCTGGTTACCTTCACTACCACTGTGAATAGTTCTGATTCAGGAAGTTTCTCTTAAATGGAGCGCTTCACACCAGACCACTCTGAATTACTTTGTGTACATTTTAACCTTTTTAACATAAATGACTGGAAATTAGTAAAATGCCCCTTGATGCTACATCTCTTTCAAAAAGATTTATAGTAACACTACAAGAAACTATACGATTGTTGTAGTGCTGTGTAATAATAACCTAAAAAATTCTGATGTATAATATTCATATAATACTTCTCCTTAGTATTCTGTAGTAAACAACAGTAGCTGTCTAAATTTATTATAATATTTTTTCAGAAATTGTACAGTGCAATGTGTTAAAAATACATCTTTAGTTCAGTGAGTGCCACGTTCCATTATTATGTATTCCGACAAAGTATCACGAATTAACTCTCATGAGGTTTTCGAAAATCACAGTTTCCGAAAATCGCTGCATTCTGACTGCAACGAAAAGGCTCAGATCCAAAATGGCGCCTGGTGGCGTTCCCTCACAGACCCCCGTGATCATCCGGGGCTCCGGAGCAGCGGCCAATGAGATGCGAGACGGGAAAATAAGGCGTGGCCAGTGACTGCAGAAATGTTCCTCTAGCAGATTAAACTCCGCACCAATGTTAACGGTTAAAGCATTTTATTGGTCCTTAAATCGCAACAAATCAATGCTGCTGTTTAAAGCGAACTAAAATAGCTTCTAAAGCTCTCTGCGTCCACGCCACATAAACGTGAGTCCGGTCTGTCCGCGTCACAGCGACAGGAGCCAATCAGGTGTAGCGTTACTGGAACATGACGTCGCCAGCCAGGACACAGACGGTGTAGATGTAGAATTATAGCGTTTTGGTGTTATTTCAAAAACAGTGCATTTTAAGGACTTGTTGTTGTCATACACTCACCTATTTATTATACACACACAATTTAAGTCCTTCTTCATGGTACGAGATGTATATATCAGCGGAAAGACAACATAAACTGACTTATTCGTGAGATCTAGTAAATGTAGATCTGTAATGCCTGTTCTTCGAGCATGCGCAGACGCGCAGACTGTTATGAAACAAGCTGATGGTGGCCCGGTTAAGTTAAACGCAGGAGCTGTCAATAAACCGACAAACTGAGATTCACTGAACACGAAAGCCACGCTGAAATGGTTTTATCATCGGGACCCACATAAAGACGTCTTCCATCCAGTAACTACGCTTCAGGTGAGTTACTTTACTAACCGCGGCGCCTCTTATTTCCCACACAGGTGGAATGTAACCCATCACAACCCCAGCCTTATATAAGTAGAGGGCAAGTGACCCAGTTTTCAGGGACTTTAGTTCATTTAATAAAGTTTCTTATTACAGTTTTGCATGGATTATCTTAACCAGACTCATCTGTTGTCATATATACACCAAAAATATATTTGATTTTGAACTAATATGAGGATTTAGCGTTGACCCCATATGTGAATGAAGTCTGGGAGCAGCTGTACTGGTAATGCAGATCGGCTATGTCGATGTGATGAGAGTTATGGAACACTAACTAGAAGTAGTCTAAATGAAGTAGCAGTTTAAAGTGCAGTAAGTCAGAATGGTACATAAATCCATAATGCATTAAGGATAACAATCATAACTTGGCTTACCCTTTTTGACCTCTGTACAAGAAAAGAAACATCAAAGCGTAACCCTGCAGAGTAATTATGACGGTATTAAATATCATTTGTGTCCAATTTTATACTTTTTATCCTTATTGTTTTGTTTGAACTCATTTATTGTGTTGACTTTGATTGCAGTCTTGTTGTACAGTGTCCTTGGGTGCTTGAAAGGGGCTAAAATGTGTTACTATATAAATATAATATATATATATAAATGTGTTATTATATGGCAGGTTTTTTTTATATTGCTTTGATGTATTGACTCCGCTTTTATTTATAAACTATGTAAATTTGGTTTAATCTACCAGCCAACTAGGTTAGAAAGGTGCTATATAAAATGTCTTATTTTTTATATTATTATTATTATTATTATTATTACTATGATGATGATGATGAAGGGACTGGAAACTATAAATTAAATTAGACTACAGCTGGAACAGTATGTACAGTATGATATATATATATATATATATATATATATATATATATATATATATATATATATATCTTACAGCAGCATACTTTACAGATCTGGTCTAATTTACAGCCTCCACAACATAAATAAATAAATAAATGTGTTTTGTGTATGTGATGTTTCCGCAGGCTCCTCTGCTGCAATATCATGGCCGTAAATTCCATCCACTGGTTCCGGAAAGGTCTCAGGCTGCATGATAACCCTGCGCTGTTGGAAGCTGTGCGAGGGGCAAACACACTGCGCTGCGTCTACTTCCTGGATCCCTGGTTTGCTGGCTCGTCTAACCTGGGCGTAAATAGGTGGAGGTAAGCGAGTCTGTGCTCATAGTACATATTGAGTAATTCATTATAGATGCTGAATAATTCATATTGTATGCTGAATAATTATAGTAGGCGGTAAATAATTTATAGCAGAAATGTAATAATTCATAGTAGGCACTGAATAGTTCATAGTTATGTATAATAATATTAATGAATAATAATGTTGTATGTAATCTTGTAGCCCTAGCAGTATTCGACATGAGTCCATATATGGAGCTGTAGATGACTGCCACTCAATAATCTCTCAGTGATTTTCCGATTTGCAGTTATTCACCGCAGCACTTCTCCCACACGTCCACGCACCAGAGCAGTGTGCGTTCTGCTCCGACACACGTGACACACACACACCTCTCTCACTCGGCTGGAGGAAAAGAACAGAACACAACTAGAAAAACATGTTGAACTTTAATTTCTGGAGGGTTTTAGTGTTGGGTAATCTGATACACTAGACAGGTATGGGCACCAGGACCGAGATCACTGAGGCTGTTTTCAGTCCTCCTTCATTAGCTGAATACCGCCTGTCTTCGTTTGTTTGGTTCGGTTCTTGTTCTTTAGCTGGTTCTTCGTTCTTCTTATCGATGTATTTATATAGGACACTCCTCCAAGGTTCACTTATACCTCTCCTCATCCCATAGAATAAACCAGGCTGTTTATGCTACTCTGCCTGTAAGACTGATATATGTATATTTACTGTCCTGCATTATGGGGGGGGCGGCATTTTTCTGTCCTCTGTTTATTCCTTTATCCATACGCCAACGCCGTCTGTTCATCCATTCGTTCCTTTATCCATATGTAAACATCAATCCTTTATCTTTTCTTTTTTATCCATCACTGACATTCACAGACAGTTCCTTCTTCCGTTCATTCCTCCATCTGTACACCAACATAGTTCCTTCTTCTGTTCATTCCTCCATCCGTACGCCAGCATCGTTCCTTATTCCGTTCATTCCTATATCTGTACACCAGCATCATTCCTTCCTCTGTCCATTCCTTTGTATGTACACCAACATTGTTCCATCCTTTGTCCATTCCTTCAACCATATGCGAACATCATTCCTTCCTCTCTCCATTCTTTAATCTGTACGCCAACATCGTTCCTTCATCCATTTGTTCCTTTATTCACAAGTGAACCTTCCTTCACATGCTCATTCCTTTATCCATTTGCCAACACTGTTCCTTCATCTATTCATTCCTTAATGCATTGCTTTGTCAGGCTCATTGTTGGTCCATACGTCTGCATGTCTGCCTGTCCAAATATTGTCACATAAAAGCTTATAAATGCTCATAAATGCTGTGTATCACTGCTGCATTATTAGCTGTAATAATAAATGTTTTATTGTTATTAAATGGTTTATTTTTTTAGGAAATACTAGAAATCCTTAATTACCAGCATGTGGTAAAATGGATCTACTGTAACAAGTCTTCAAATGAACTTTTCAAAATGAGACAGCGTACTTTGAGGTACACAGTTTTCTAACAGGGAGAGGAATGTCTGATCCCCAGATCTAGCTTATAGAGTCTCTGTAAAGTGCTGATTAGCCATGGTATAAACATATTCGCTCATTGAGTCTTGACTCCGGTCCATTCATTTGTCCCCGTTTCACTCACAGACACATTCACAGACGGCTGTGAGTCTTGAGTTTCATTCAGTAGCCGCAGGTCAGACTGTGAATGGGCCGGCCTTAATCTGAAAGTCTCTCACTCCTGATTGACTAACAGGATAAAGGCAGGGGACTGGCTGCACAGCAGACTGGGGTGCATCTGTCTCCAACACCTGGGTTTTCAAACATCAGAGTCACGACTAGACGACAAAAGCCCTACAGACGGATCCAGTTAAATACTTTAGCTGATAAAATTGATCCAGAAGAAACACACACAGGAATATCAGCTTCCATTCTCAAGTAAATACCCTTCCTTCAGGGCATGTGTTCTCTCAGTTTGCCTGAGCACAAGCTAAAACCAGGTGGATCCAACCACATGGCTAAGAAGTGAGCTTTTATCTCCAGCTATTTTAAATAGTCTTCTTGTCCTAAATTCCAGATGTCTGTTTATAAAAGCTCCCTCACATAAAGTTACTGCATGAAATGATTATGAATGTCTAAGACACTGTTTACGACAGTGTCATCCTTAAACATTTAAGGTGGACGGATACATGTGGGATAAAAAATAGACCCCCAAATAAATAAAAAGTATTATTCTTCGATTTGTTAAATGTTTTCCCATCATCAACCTTCTATATAACACCCAGAAGACACATGTAGTTTCACTGGTGGTTTTGATAAATACAATTCTGTTTAATTTAGTAAATAAAATGTCTGTATTTGTATTGCAGACATGGAGACCCCTGGTTCCCATCACCACCACTGTTAAAAACATTGAATGAATAGATAACTGCTATTCCCCTTTAACAGAAGAGAGGAAGCCAAATTTCATTACTGTTACAAGTATAGAAGTTCCATAGAATGAAGAGAAAATCTAATGTTATGTCTTTAAGATGTATAAAAGCATAATTTTGGACCAATTAAAACAATTTCTAAATTTTTGGGTTTTTTTCCCTCAGCATGCTAAAATTAGCCTTTGCGCATGACTAGATTTAGCTGTAAGTGGTGGTTTATTTTGAAAACCGTGGGCTTTTTTCATCTCCGTAAGAGATATAGCGAATAAAACCATGCGCTAATGTTAGCAAATATGTTTTTTAGAGATATATTTGATATTAGAAGAGAATAATAGTGTTGTTTTCCTGTTTAAACAGCGCTAATGCTCAACGCGCTTTGATGCTAACACGATCGTGGGTCAGTGTGTCAGCGCGCGTGCACACTGAACTGCGTCACTGTCTCCACGGAGATGACCTAGTTTTAGCGGGAACAGCTAGTTCCAGTGGCGCACTCTCTGAGGGGAAACAAGAGCAGCTCAAACGCACAGTACTCGCTTTATTTTCATTATTTATTTATTATTAATAATCCGTTTTGATCGGTTGTCAGCATCCAGAGCTATACTGTCCGTCAGTGAGAGTGAGAGAAGTCGGTTTAGTGCGCTGGATGTTGGATTCTGCTGCTCTATTTTTGCCTTCTGTTTCTGTCCGTTTTCTCTCATTATCTCATGTAATTACAGGGGAAAAATCCACCCATCTTTCAGAATTTCCCCATGATTCAGTGTTTGAGCTGTAAACAGAGAGGTTGAGAGGTTTAGTGTGAAATGGTTAAGATGTTTTTTACAGTGGTGGTGACGGGAACCAGGGTTCTTCATGTCTGCAATACAAATACAGCCATTTTATTGACCATCTAAACCACCAGTGACACTACCTGTGTCTTCTAAGTGTTATTTGGAATGGTAATGATGGGAAAAAATCCTGAAAGCCTGAATATAATCAGTTTTGTTTGGAGAACTATTTTGCCCCACCACACCCTGCAGCATGCATACCTCCACCATGAATGGAGTTTAAAGCCAAAGTCCTCTCAGACTATCATAAACAGCGTCTCAGACATCAGGCAGCGTATTCATAACCACCTCAGGTAGTAACTGTGAGGGAGTTTAGAAGTGGACGTCTGGTTACCTTCACCACCACTGGCACTGCCAATAGAAGTAGGTCAACAGAAGTGCTCCAAATATATTTGGATTAAGCTATTTTGTACTTTAGAGAACACAACAAGCATTTTTTCCTTTTCCTGAAAAGGTATGGCTTTGTACCTTCTAGATTTAGTTTGAAGAATGGCAGTACATCAGTTATATCTTGCAGGAGCCTATATAGTTCGAAGAATAATGGGCCCATACTTGAGCCTTGGAGGACTCTACAAAATGTTTCATGAGAGTTTGAAGTACAAATACTCAGATAAGTAGGATATAAACCAAAACTAAGTCAAATGATGACCCAGATTTGCAGATGCTCAGATATATAATATTGTGGTCAGTAACCCCGTAATAGTTGGGAAACTCCTACTGTAATGTTCCAGCATGAGCCGAGGGGTTTACCCTGGAACTATGTGGTGAAGTTTTATTTAGGTAAAACCGTTTTATCAGATTTTTAAAGGTCATGTTACAGGTTCACGCAGTCATATACACAATACCTTGCATTATAGCTTTCAATACAAAGATACTACAAATGTTTCATTTATGGATAGAAGAACCATTCTTAAGGAACCCTAACTTAAATTGTAACTTAAATTGAACAAACAGTTTTTGGCACCTCTATATTTTTTGAGTGTAGAACAAACCTGATGGTTAGAACTGTTTGACCTATATTGTTGTAAACATGATTTCTAACATAAATTATTAATGTTTTTAAAAATACATACATATAAGCACCAAATATTCTGTCTTTATTTAGATTAATGTTGTTCTTGACTAACAATAAACATGTACAAAATATATCTTGTGAATAACTTGCAGTTTCTAGTGTGAAAGTGAAGTGAAAAGCTAACTACCAAGTGAAAAGCTAACCACTGAGCGAAAACCTAAGAACAGAGTGAAAAGCTAACTACCAAGTGAAAAGCTAATTAGTAAGCAAAAAACTAACTACCAAGTGAAAAGCTAATTAGTAAGCAAAAAACTAACTACCAAGTGAAAAGCTGACTACCAAGTGAAAAGCTAACCACTAAGCAAAAACCTAAGCACAGAGTGACAAGCCAACAACCAAGTGGAAAGCTAACCACCAAGCGCAAAAGCTAACTATTAAGCAAAAAAGGTAATTACCAAGCGAAACGCTATTTACCAAGCAAAAAGCTAACTACCAAACGAAAAAGCTAGTCACCAAGCGGCAAGCTAATTACCAAGCAAAAAAGCTAGTCACCAAGCGAATAAGCTAATTACCAAGCGAATAAGCTAATTACCAAGTGACAAGCCAACAACCAAGCGAAAAAGCTAACTACCAAGCGAAAAAGCTAACTAGCAAGCGAAAAAGCTAGTCACCAAGTGGCAAGCTAATTACCAAGCAAAAAAGCTAGTCACCAAGCAAAAAGCTAACTATTAAGCAAAAAAGGTAATTACCAAGCGAAACGCTATTTACCAAGCAAAAAGCTCACTACCAAACGAAAAAGCTAGTCACCAAGCGGCAAGCTAATTACCAAGGAAAAAAGCTAGTCACCAAGCGAATAAGCTAATTACCAAGCGAATAAGCTAATTACCAGGTGACAAGCCAACAACCAAGCGAAAAAGCTAACTAGCAAGCGAAAAAGCTAGTCACCAAGTGGCAAGCTAATTACCAAGCAAAAAAGCTAGTCACCAAGCAAAAAGCTAACTATTAAGCAAAAAAGGTAATTACCAAGCGAAAATTTACCAAGCAAAAAGCTCACTACCAAACGAAAAAGCTAGTCACCAAGCGGCAAGCTAATTACCAAGGAAAAAAGCTAGTCACCAAGCGAATAAGCTAATTACCAAGCGAATAAGCTAATTACCAAGTGACAAGCCAACAACCAAGCGAAAAAGCTAACTACCAAGCGAAAAAGCTAACTAGCAAGCGAAAAAGCTAGTCACCAAGTGGCAAGCTAATTACCAAGCAAAAAAAGCTAATTACCAAGCAAAAAGCTAACCACAGAAAGAAAATGGAACCACAGAGCGACAAGTCAGCCACTAAGCAAAGACCTAATCAACAATGTCTTTATATTTAAACTTGAATATTTATAATATCAGGATAATACTCAGTATCACAGATATGTGTTAAGTATTTTGCATTGTATTTCCAGAGATAATAAATTGTAGTATATAACACACATAGGGACGCTCTTAAAGACGCCCCATACTGCATACAGTATATGTAGGCCACTCTCTTTCTCTCTGACAGTGTGGGTGGATGTAGGACGGGACTGCTGTTGTATAACTGCTGAAGTGGGTGCAGATTCGTCACCTGCTCTGTACTTGTGGGTTATTCATGACCATATGAATGAATAAGGCTGACAGGCGGTGACAGTAGGAAGGAAGGTCAGCTCACATAAACACTGACAGTTGCTGCACCGAAAGGAGCCTAATCAACCCGATCGTGAGCAGATGTCCGCCCCGGATGACGCTCTGTCCTGTGTGTGTATTTAAAGCAGGGATTTCATGCACAGTTTTACAGTGCTTGTTTTTTATATTTACATGGTTTTAGCATCGAACACATATTTCATATTTTATTGACTGTTTTTTGTGGTTCATGCGTCATGCGCCAGCTGTTAGTCTTTCCAAGCCTCTTTCATATCAATACACAGTACACACTGCAGTAGCAGTTTTCCATACCACAGCCCCCTCTGGTGTCTGAGTGCAGCACTGCAGGTTGTCCCAATGACCTGTATTTATTTGAGGTGATATAAGAGGGACTTCAGTGGGATACACAGACTGTATAAACTATGTTTGTGAAGTTATTTGTTTTTATTAATAATAGCAGTACTTTTCTCAGTTATGGAGACTTGAGAAGTTTTCTGACATGTATTTTTATTGTCATAATTAGCAGAAAGTTGATTGTTATGGAAATCTGTAAAAGCATGTCATCATAACTTCTATATCTGTATAGTTACAGTGGTCATATCGATGTTCTGTGTGCCTTCAGGTTCCTGCTGCAGAGTTTAGAAGATCTGGACTCAAGTCTTCGTAAACTCAACTCTCGTCTCTTCGTTATCCGCGGTCAGCCCGCTAACATCTTCCCCCGGCTGTTTAAGGTAGCCCACCACACCACTCCACACACCTGTCCAGGCTTCTAGCATTCGGTAACATTAAAGCCTCTCTATCATGCTGTTAAAGAGCAGGCCTGGATGATGCTAATCAGGGGTATGTTTAAAGAACAGTCACCTTCTCTGAATGGACAGTAGACACCAATTGTCCATTCTGTAAGGAGGGTGTTGATTTTACACCTGAAGGAGGAAGTTCTTCCTGTCTGTTTGTTTTGTGATCCAAGCTAATGGTGAATAAAAGGCATGTTGCACTGGGTATTTGCAGAATTTGATTAGAGAAGAATTCAGATATTCCAAATTAGTTGGTGTTGCTGCTAACTGTGCAGTGGTCCTAAACTGTGCTGCCCTCTGCAGGAGTGGAAGATCAACAGGCTAACGTTTGAGTGCGATTCTGAGCCGTTTGGGAAGGAGCGGGATGCTGCTATTAGGAAGCTGGCGTCTGAGGCGGGCGTGGAGGTCATCGTCAAGATCTCCCACACGCTTTACGACCTGGACAAGTACGAAGCATGCACACACATTTACAGCTCTGCAGTACACACAGAGCATAGGGGCATGACGCTGAACACCACACAGCTTTTCCAAACTCGGAACCTGAAACAGAACCAGCATATCTTTACTGTGACCGCTTAATCACGACCAAATTAAAAAGGTCAAATCGCACACTTCTCTGTCTATCACTCTACTTTGGCCCTAGACTTTCTGAATAAAGAGGCTTCTGTGCTGCTGAGACATGAGTTCATTCTTACTCTGTCTGCAAGTTGGTGTTGCTTTTTGCACTGTAGCAGCACAAAGTACTGTCCAGAGGAAGCTAAATTGATAAACACAATCAACACGGACAATTTCTTATCATGCACAAATGCATATCTCTCTCTCTCTCTCTCTCTCTCTCTCTCTCTCTCTCTCTCTCTCTCTCTCTCTCTCTCTCTCTCTCTCTCTCTCTCTCTCTATCAGGATAATACAGTTGAATGGGGGTCAGCCTCCACTGACCTATAAGCGCTTCCAGACACTGGTCAGCAGTATGGATCCTCCGGAGGCACCACTGCAGCCTCTGACGTTGGAGCTCATGGGAAGTTGCACCACGCCAGTCTCCGAAAACCATCAGGAGAGATATGGTGTACCAGCGCTGGAGGAACTGGGTGGGTTGTCAATGATGAATGATGTTTGTGTGAGGCTGTAACTGAAGTATCTTAATTAATACCACTATTATTAGAGAAATAAAAATGTGTTTTTTTCAACAATGTTTACTAATGGAAATCCAGCACTTTGAAATAAAACTCCAGTTATCAGTCGTATCAGTAATGCTACGTATTGTGATTGAAGTGAAGCTGTATGTTCGTCTCAGGGTTTGACACCGAGGATCTGGCTCCAGCTGTGTGGCCCGGAGGAGAGTCAGAGGCTTTGGCCAGGATAGAGAGACACCTGGGACCTGACCTGTCCACAGTAAGTAACCAAAAGAACAGCCAGGACATGTTTGGTGTCTTTGGAGCTACTAAGCTAATGTATAGGCTTAAAGCTAAGTAATGGAAACAGCATGCTGCTAAACTGCAGCCACTGTACTGACTCTGTGTCCTTTGCTGCCCCCTGCAGGCATGGCAGGAGAACTTTGAACGACCCAAGATGAACTCTAGTCTCCTTCTGGCCAGCCCACTGGGTCTCAGCCCATACCTGCGCTTCGGCTGCTTGTCCTGCAGGCTGTTCCACTCCAAACTCACCGAACTCTATACACGGGTCAGACGTTCACACACGACTCACATGCTCACACATACTAGTACTATAAATACTAGGGTGTACATATATATATATATATATATATATATATATATATATATATATATATATATATATATATATATATATATATATATATATATATATATATATATATATATATACATACATATATATATATATATATATATATATATACATATACATTTTTTTTTATTGTATCACTGCACTACAGAAGAAGCCTGATAGAACAGCTGAGGCCAGTGAGGCTTCGGTTAGCCTATCAACCAGACCTTTACCCAGCTGTATTATTTGATAAACAGTAGAAAGCTGTACTATTTCATACAGACTGTGACACATGCCCTCCACCTGCAGGTGAAGCAGAACGGAAGTCCCTCCATCTCCCTGTACGATAAGCTGCTATGGAGGGAGTTCTTCTACACAGCTGCCACCAACAACCCACGGTTCGACAGGATGGAGGGAAACCCGATCTGCCTAAGGATTCCATGGGAACGGAACCCAGAGGCTCTGGCTAAATGGGCAGAGGCTCGGACAGGTTTCCCCTGGATTGATGCCATCATGACCCAACTGAGGCAGGAGGGCTGGATCCACCACCTGTCCCGGCATGCTGTTGCCTGCTTCCTCACCCGTGGAGACCTATGGATCAGCTGGGAGGAGGGCATGAAGGTCAGAGGGGGAGAGAATATGTGTTGCACTTGAGTGTGTGGGATGAGCGGATGTAAATGCAGCCTTATGTTTTATTGAGGTGAACAAACAAGTACTAGGACAGGGACGGAATCAAGGACATGGACCAAGACTGTAACCAAGACAGGGACAGGGAACCAAAATGGAGACAAAGTCTGGGACATGGATTAGACATGGATCTGGAAAGAGCCAGATGAAGACAGACTGAACGGAACCAAATCATAGAAACAAAACTACCTTACAAAACGGGGCTGGATCAGGGAACTGAACTGCTCTAGACAGCTTAAGAAACTGGACCTGAGGGAAACCAGACCAGATCAGGGCATTAGACAGGCTCAACGAACTGGTCCAGATCAGAACACTGGACAAGCTCAACGAACTGACAGGCTCAAGGAATTGCACCGCTGAGGGAACCAGATCAGATTAGGAAATAGGACAGGTCAGGGAACCCAGGCAGGATCAGAGACCTGGACAGGTTAGTGCATCAGGACTGACTTAAGAACTGACCGACAGAACAGAACCGACACTGGCTCAAGAATCTAAACAAGATCAGGGAACTAGACTCAGGTTGTTAAACAGGACCTGTTCTGACAAACTCTGGGAATTGTAGTGGATGAACTACTAGACCAGACATGATCAGGGAAGTGGACTGCTTTAGGGAGCCGGGCTGATTTAGGTGCACTGTAGTAACCTCGCCTGTGTTCTGCCTATAGGTGTTTGAGGAGCTCCTGCTGGATGCTGATTGGAGTGTAAATGCGGGAAGTTGGATGTGTCACTCCTGCAGCTCGTTCTTCCAGCAGTTCTTCCACTGCTACTGCCCCGTCGGTTTCGGACGCCGCATCGACCCCAACGGAGACTTCGTCAGGTGGGGAACACAGACACAACTGAGGATAAACACCTCACACACACACACAAACACACACACACACTCTCACTGGGTTGCACCGGTACTAAATTGGCTAGTTCCACTACAGTAAATGACGGGGCTCTGATTATGGGACACAACAGCTGTCTTGGCTCTGTCTCACTAAACTGGAGCTGTGGGTGGGGCTGACTTCTGCACCCTACGGCACCTTACCACCAGACTTTCTGGAGGGAAAGACGTTTAATGTCCGCGTCTTCTTCCCGAGCAAGTCTAAAGAAGTTTACCATCCCATGGACCAATTACCCCGCAACGTCTGAACGACCCAGGCCCCCCTAGTTGATGGGCGTCTGCCTCTACCTTGTGTAATTACAATAGAGGTGTTGTAGGGGCCAGGATGTCTCCCTCAGCAAATGGCTATTGCAGGTCGTTACATGACAAATGGGACTATTCAACCCAGCCCCCACATATCAGCCAAGGGAGACATACAACATGCAATTGAGATTACGAAACAAAGGAAACAGTGGTGCCTCCATGTTCAGAGATAAACCCAGAGTTAGTTTAGTCATACACAAACCTGAACTTGGTAAGCACCCACGCCACAGCTAGGCTCGCGTACAGCTTGTACAGCTTTTGTCCCAGGACAAATATTCTCTCTCTCTCCCTCACCCTTCTCTCTCTCTCTCCCTCTCTCTCTCTCTCTCTCTCTCTCTCTCTCTCTCGCCCTCTCTCCCTCACACCTCTCTCTCTCTCCCTCACCCTTTTCTCTCTCTCTCTCTCTCTCTCTCTCTCTCTCTCTCTCTCTCTTTTCTTCTTCTCTGTTTTTTCCTTTCACAACTGAAATTTGTTTTATATATATATATAGTAGTATGTAGTGTGTGAGAGTGTCTGAGAGAGCGTGAGTGTGTGTGTGAGAGCGTGAGTGTGTGCATGTGTGTGTGTGAGAGCGTGTGTTCAGCCTCCGGCCGTTGTGATGAGGCGCTGCGGTTTAATCTCTCCCTGTGCTTCCAGACGTTACTTACCTGTCCTAAGAGAATTTCCAGCTAAGTTCATCTACGATCCCTGGAACGCTCCGGAGGAGGTGCAGGTGGCGGCGAAGTGTGTGATCGGAGTGGATTACCCAAAGCCCATGGTCAACCATGCCGAGGCCAGCAGGCTGAACATAGAGCGCATGAGGCAGATCTACCAGCAGCTGTCACGCTACCGCGGCCTCAGTGAGCGACGCTTTTACTTCCTGTCTTACATTATATCAGCTGATGAGCCGTAGGCAGACGATTCCTTCTTTCAGGCCTGTGCAGCTGAGGTTAGCTGAGCAGAACCAATCTCACGGGCTAGTAATGTGTTATTTTGGGGTGAATGAACTTAACTGATTCGCCAATGAAGAATCTTTCTGCTATCAAGAATGCTGTGTGACTGCCCTGACTGTACCCTATATTTATGATGATTGACATCATTTGGAGTTTGGATTGGCTTAAACAAGTCTTTTCAGTGAGCGATCTGAACTTACTCATCTTCTTATGATTCATTCTGCTCAGCTATTACAGCCCTGTATTCAATCATCTGCAACCAGTTCATTCTGCAAACTGGACTCGCCTTGAAAGAGTCATTTAGGACTCACTCTGATACAGGCAATACAGTGGGCAACATGGCTTCCCTAAATAAGTGATATTTGTTTGCAACATTTTCGGCTGAAAGCCTGAACTTATTCATCTTGAAAGGTTCCTTCTGCTTCTCTAGGCCTTCTTGCTACTGTGCCGTCGAACCATGTGGAAGACCTGAGCATGAACACGACTGCTGGGACATCGCCCTCTCCTGGAAAGCGTAGCAGAAGCACCGTGTTAGCTTACAGTGAGTGATCTTAGGTCACTTTTTGTTCACTGCTGCTTAAACACTGAACACTGTACAGGTAAGGGGACCCCATGTAGACACACTAGCTCACAGTTAGCATGTTGGTTATCTCAGGGCTATCATATTAGCTTGGGAAAAGCTTGTTAGCCCGGCAGTGGTATGTCAGTTCATGGCCGTGATGGATTGTTCACTAATCTACACTAATCTAATCTGCTCCATCATCTCTGGCAGTCTGTGTAACCAGAAGAAAACTGTGGTTGCTAAGCTGTGGTTGCTAAGCCCACAGTTTGTTTACACCACATTTTGATTTTGTACCATTTTAAAGAGCAGTGTGTCTGAATGGATCACACTACACCCCACAGTGCCATTCTAACGTCTGTAATATTGGGGGTGCCATAATGCAAGTCCTGATATTTCTAATCATGTGTAATAATCTGTACTGGATTCCTACAGGAATTGCACAGTAAACTTGGAGAGTTATTGTAGAATATTACAGGATACTATACAAATATTCTAGACCATAATTGTGCACAGCATTCGAAATCAAAATGTACCACTAGGGGCATAGTAAGTGTGAATACTGATGGACGTTTTCAGACTGCTGTTGCTGTGTGTGTCTTGCAGGGAGCAGAAGAGAGCGAAGGGTCATCGCAGGCAGTCCAGAGGAACAACCTGGATCTAGCGGAGCTAAACACCGGTGCATCATTACTCAAGCACTCGGTACCCGCACACAACGCAGAACATCCACTGTGTACTTATAGTGTGAATCTGTGTATGCTCGATGGGTAGTTCTAGTATTCTGACTGTGAGTCTGTTTCTCCTCTCAGGCCACCGTTCCATACCCAAACTCTCCCCCTCCCAAGGACACAGGTTCGCTGTGCCTCATCATCCAGGTACTCATCCTCCCTTCCTCTCTCTCTTCCTGCTGCCACTTGTTTGTTTATTTTTTGTTCAATTTAAACTCTGTCTACTTGTGCAGTTCACCTGAATCGGCTACCGGGGTCCGGGACAGGAAAGAGGGAGCGCGAGACGGAGCACGACAGTAACCATGGCGAAGATTATCCCACCTCCTCTGTTCTTAAGGTCCAGCGCCACAGCAAAGAGGTCAGTGAGAGGGTTCACTGAATTCAGGGGTTTCAATTACTTCCATGGTCACAGGTGTATAAAACCAAGTACCTAGTCATGCAGACTGCTCTTTCAGACATTAGTGAGAAACTCAGTTTTCCGTATGAGCCCTTTAAGTCGATTGTTTATATTTTGCTACAAAGAAATATTTACTCATATATAATGCAGTATAGCTCCGCCCATATACAGTGAAGTTAACAGGAAGGGTTCAGCATAGATTGGTTTCTAAAGGAAGCACAACCAAGAAAAAAGACCAATAATAATATAGCGATATATCAATAATTTA
This sequence comes from Prochilodus magdalenae, assembly GCA_024036415.1. Lineage (NCBI taxonomy): Eukaryota > Metazoa > Chordata > Actinopteri > Characiformes > Prochilodontidae > Prochilodus > Prochilodus magdalenae. Next base: position 30,940 of record JAMWET010004224.1, on the reverse strand, counting down.
CATGTATCAGTCTTAAAGTGACAGTAACAAAAACATCTTATTTAATTCTAAGTGATACGTGGAGTTCAGAAAATGAATTATGACTGGTTTTCTATGCACAGCAGGTATTAGCCGAGACTCGGTGTTCCTAAGCTTATAAAATGTTTTTGTCTGTTTGTTTACCAGGAGAGTTGTGAGGGTCCGGAAGTGAGTCAGTCGTCTTTCTCCTCGTGAGCCCCGACCACCCTGATGAATATGTATTACTGTATTATACATGTGTGTGTGTTTAAACACGTCCCCTCGTTTTTGTACCTTAACGCCTCTCCAGTGACTAAAGGCTGATGAAGTTTGTTCTTACTGAAGTATTTTTCATTGAGAATCATAAGCGCCGCTGAATCAGCTTCAGATTTCACGGAAAATAAATCTTAAGACGTAATCACATGATGTGATTTATTGCCTTTCGGTGAATTGAAAATTTGCCATGGTCGCATTTTATACTCTCTCAGAAACCCGGAACGTCAGCCTGCCTCACTCCCGGCACTGTTAACATCTCAGCTAGCTCGGCGCCGCTGTGCCTTACACTCACGAGAAAAAGGCCAGCAGAACACTTTAACGTTAATATGTAGTGAGTTACAGGCAACAGCGGCAGGAGCAGCAGCTTTTTACACTGTAAGAGCTTGAAAAGTCAGAATTTGAAGGGGAAGTCCACCATAAAAATCTTTTTAAAAGAAAGCAGAAACATTGAACTCAGTGAAAACCGAACACCAAGATAACATAATGAACATTATATTACAATAGCTTCTCTGGTGGTCTGAAAAACAAATCCCACCTGTGTTGTAGTCATCGTGGTCCCGGGTTTATACGGCTATGACATTTTAAAAAACCTGTGGAATTCCCCTTTCCATCTGTCTTGGAAATGTTCTCAGAAAATAAAAAGATACTTCAATATCCTTATCCGGAGTTCAGCCAGATCCGGTGTGTGCTGTTAAACCTCTGTCTTGTTTCTATGGCAACTGAATATCCGACAATATTTGTCTGATGAGTTGTTTGTCCGTGGTCCAGAGCTGGTAAAGTTTGGGTCCATAAATGCACAGCTAACTTCTCCAGGCTCCGCCCACCTGTGTGTTTTATAGATATTGCTGTGAGGTCGGACAGCTTTATAGAACGCTAGCAACAATCACCTTAATCCTAATGAAGAACTGTATATACCACAATACTTACATTTAGAGCTTAGAGTTATACACGCAATCAGTCGTGTTCTACAGTTTCTCATTTGGTGGAGTGTATAACTCTAAGCTCTAAATGTAGGTACTGTGGTATAGACTGAGTCTGTTCTACAGTTTCTCATTAGGTGGAGTGTATAACTCTAAGCTCTAAATGTAGGTACTGTGGTATAGACTGAGTCTGTTCTACAGTTTCTCATTAGGTGGAGTGTATAACTCTAAGCTCTAAATGTAGGTACTGTGGTATAGACTGAGTCTGTTCTACAGTTTCTCATTAGGTGAAGTGTATAACTCTAAGCTCTAAATGTAGGTACTGTGGTATAGACTGAGTCTGTTCTACAGTTTCTCATTAGGTTGAGTGTATAACTCTAAGCTCTAAATGTAGGTACTGTGGTATAGACTGAGTCTGTTCTACAGTTTCTCGTTAGGTGGAGTGTATAACTCTAAGCTCTAAATGTAGGTACTGTGGTATAGACTGAGTCTGTTCTACAGTTTCTCATTAGGCTGAGTGTATAACTCTAAGCTCTAACTGTAGGTACTGTGGTATATACAATTTCTCATTAGGTAGAAAGGGATCGTTACCAGCTTGTTCAACTTCAGAACAGTAGCTATGATGGAGCATATTTGTGGGCGGAGCCTGCAGAGGGCAGTCGGATATTTCTGGAAGGCTGGATGATGATGATTGTTTCTGACTCTATTTATTTGAAGATCACATCCCTGTACAGAGTATGTGTGTGCTCTCGTTAGCTTCTCCTCCTCATTAGCAGTTTTGACTAAACAAATCCAGTTTTCCGTCAGTCGCGGTTCCAGTGTTACACATTTGAAGTTTTTTCTGCTCTAATACACCTGACTGAACTAAAATGTCTGCGTTATGTTTTAATATTAATGTTTAACATTTGATTTTCCCTGTAACTTTTCAGTGGAGTAAGAAAAATTAGCATTAAGCAGTTAGCGTAAATTAGCTGCATGCTAATGTACTATAATAATTCTCACTCACCTTTTCTTCATCTGAATGTCTTTCCTGATTATACAGAGCAGGTTCTGCCTAAATAATCACTTGAGAATGTTTTCTTCTTCCCAATCCCTTGTTAAAAACACAAACTGAAACTTAGCAAAAGCTTAACATGCTAAGTCACCAAAGAAGCACACATGCTAATCTGTATAAATAACACTATGAGGAGTTAGCTGTGCCAAAGCGTCCGTTCCTGTATTTTCCTCCCATTGGGTCAGAGCAGAGAAAACGCGTAAATGTGGAGAACGTGGCACTGAGAACTCCGAAGCTCCAGAAGAGACGGTTCTAGATTAGCTTGGTTTTGCTGCTGTGGCTAAATGACATTGGCTTTAACTGAAAAGCTGCATCACTTCATTATAGTCTTCCATTCGAGTCCAGAACCCCTCCGACCAGCCTGCTGACCCCATCTGTGTACATACTCCTCCGTCAGTCCTTCCTCTTTCCCATGTTTCAGCTTTTTCTACATGACGGTTTCTCTCTGTCAACGCTGTAAATTGGCCATTTGTGGGTTTTGTTTATTTTTCTTTTCTACTGAAATTTCCTAGCTCTCTCTTCTCTTCTCTCTCTACTGAGTTTTAAATTTATATCTAGAGGATTTAGGACTATGGCGTATCGTACCAGCACTTTGTCCTGCAGCTTCAGTCTGTGTATGTTGTACCGCATTACGCAGAAAATAAAGTGAAGAGAAAAACAAAACTACGTCTCTTTGTGATGTGTGTTTTATCATTCATGTTAGTATTCACTTATAATTAGATTAAATCAAGGAGGACAAACAAGTCTTTACAGTCTCTAAAGTTCCATATGGCTTTATTCTGTATAACGAAAAATTACAGTCTGAATCGTTCCAGCAAAATCCCAGCAAAGAGAAACAAACACATGTGGTGACAAACCTGGAACTTTGCATTGCATTGCAGAAATGACATAGAAAACATCCACATAGGAAAGCTCAAAAAAGCTAATAAGGAAATGTCTTTGGATAGACTGGTGAAACGGGACCGTCACAAAATAAATATGCTTAACTTTCCGTGTAGAAACAGTAAAATCTGGATTCATGCACAAATAAAATAACGTATCCACGATATCCGCTATCGACGTTCATCGTCCTGTTGAATTTGGAAAACAGTGGACTCATTAGCCAAAGCCCAGAGACACCCTGAACCACGAAACGCTAAAACTGGAGCGTAGCAGAAACAGAGAAAATAACTAGCGTTTATCAAATTCAAAGCCACTCAGAAGATTTCAGTCCTGTTTTAAATGATACAGAGAGAATGATTATTGCCTTTCAGGGAGTTTAAAAGTTGTGTGTGGTCCCAGTTTATACTTTCAGAATCCCAAAGCGGTTCGAAAAACGCTAGCGCTACTTCGCTAACAAACACAAACAGCCTCTTATTAGCATTACGCAAATAACACTATGCTAACTGGTGGCCTCAAGCTTCCATCCAACTTTAGCATGCTTGCTAAATCTGATCGTTTTGGTCTGACTGTTGTAGCGCTGTTAGCGCCTCAGCTAGCCCAGCGCCATGGCGTTTACAGCAACAGCGAGAAAAAAAGACGATAAAAGTAAAACAAACAAATAAAACTGAGAAAAAAAGTTAGTCTCAGCCCTGATGGTAAAAATAGTCTGTCGATACAGAAAATACAGATTGTCGTGCTAACGGCTCAGGGGCGCGCGGTCCTTCTCCATGGTCCTAATCATCATCATCATCATCGTTTTCCTCACTCTGCTTTGTCCTTCCTCTTCCCGGTGACTTTGCTGGCCACGGTTGAGCTCACTGAGGCCACGCCCCCTGTAACAGCAGAAACTCCACCCTTCACCAGGCCGACACCCACCGAGGGAGCAGAGGTTACTGCCGATTTGGTGATTTCCAGGCTTTTCCCGCCCAGCCAGGCCACACCCCCTACTGTTGCCCCGACGACACCCTTAGTGGCGCTGTAGAGTCCACCGGTGACCCTCCACAGGACTCCAGGGGCCGGGCTCTCCTTACTGTCCTTACACTCATCTACAGCACACAAACAGATCAGGATTAGTACAGAAAGCTCAGACTGCGTCTTTAAAATCAATCGTTTATCTTCTTCACTGTCGTCATAGCGACCACAGATCATCGAATCAGCATGTCATTTAGTTTACAGCACTGTACTGGACACGGTTCTGGATCTGTAGGCCACATAAATCTTCAGACACTCTTACATCAAGAATTGGTCAGTCGGGCCAGACATACATACATACATACACATGTAACCCAACACGCCAGACGTCTCGGTATGGAGCTGTAGAGGTTCCTGATGGTGTCCTGTGATAATCCATCCCATGCAGCTTGAACATCCTCACACAGTTCCTGCAGATGGTGCGGTAGGGGTGGAGGTGGAGCGACACCAGGTCTTCTGGACGTGTGACAACAACCCGTTCATCTTGGTGCTGACCACGGTGCCTCCACACACGGATTCGTTGGGCGTCTCCACCAAGACTAAAGCGGGACTCGTCACTGAAGATGACCCGCTGCCATTCTGAGTCCCTCCATGACAGTCTGGTACGACACCACTGCAGTCTTTGGTTTGGGACTCGCAAAGAATGCTACCAACAGGACAGCGCTAGGCAGTATGGGAAGCACACGCAACAGGACGACCTTACGTAGTCAGTCAGGTACAGCGACAAGGCCCGACCTTGCTTGTGTCACATGCGCAGCCGAGTGTGAAACCCGATTCATTCACACGTCTCACGGTGCCGAACCCACCCACCACACTTCATGCCTGCGGGTGGATTCCTTCTGGGTGCAGGTATTGTTATGAAGCTGGGTGGATGTGAGAGGAGACTGCAGTGCGATGCTCCGGGTGATGTTTACGCTGTAACTGAGCAGCCCTGTTTACTCCGTACGCTCCGTTTCAGGCTGTTATAAAAATACTTCATCTGTTGCATCAGAGCTCAGTCACAGGGAGCACACACGCAAACACACCAACTCCCCCGACACGCACGCACGAGCGCACACGCACGCACGAGCGCACACACACACACAGACACGCACACACACACACTGCGCAGCGTCTCCTGTACACTCCCTCCGTGTGGGTTAAAGTCCACAGACCACTTATTTATACCCACAGAGCCAAGGGGCCGGGGGGGAGGGGAGGGGGTGCTACCTGTGGTGTCTTGAGTCCCAGTCTGAACCGGCTCTCTCTCCAAACCTCCTCCGACTCCATGCTGCGCCTCGCAGTGCACGTTCTAGAACACAGAAAGAGAAAAACAGGCTGTGATGTAATCCATTTACTTACACTGGGTTCTACATACACACCGGGTTATACATACACACTGGGTTCTACATACACACCGTGTTCTACATACACACCGGGTTCTACAGACACACCGTGTTCTACATACACACAGTGTTCTATATACACACAGTGTTCTACATACACGCCGTGTTCTACAGACACATCAGGTTCTACATACACACCGTGTTCTACATACACACTGGGTTCTACATACACAGCAGGTTCTACATACACACCAGGTTCTACATACACACAGTGTTCTACATACACACAGTGTTCTACATACACATCAGGTTCTACATACACACCGTGTTCTACATACACACCGTGTTCTACATACACACCGTGTTCTACATACACACAGTGTTCTACATACACGCCGTGTTCTACATACACGCCGTGTTCTACAGACACGCAGTGTTCTACAGACACATCAGGTTCTACAGACACGCAGTGTTCTACAGACACGCAGTGTTCTAAATACACACCGTGTTCTACATACACACAGTGTTCGACATAAACATTAGGTCTACATGCACACTGGGTTCTACAGACACAGTGTTCTACATACACACTGGGTTCTACATACACACCTTGTTCTATATACACACCGTGTTCTACATACACACCGTGTTCTATATACACACCGTGTTCTACATACACACCTTGTCCTACATACACACCGTGTTCTACATACACATCCTCTACAGAGAACCCACTTTAGACACAGTCGCTGTTTATTTCCTGTGTTTATTATTATGGGGAATAAACACATGCAGGATCACACGTGGCCTGCGCTGACAGATACGGTGCATTCTGTGTGTTATTGCCAGTTATTAATCCTAATAATCCGGTTCCCTCTTTCCTTTAACGTGTTCTGTGAGACGCTCTGAAGCCGACAGAATCCGTGTGCGGGAGGGAGAAACTCTCTTTTCCCAGCTGCCTGAAATGCTTAGTTGGAATTCCGGGCCTTTCTCTGTGTGATGTCATCTCGTAACACAGTCCTAATTACCCGCCTCCTGCCCACTCGGCACCTCCTCACACAACACACAGAGAGCTGAACCAGTCAGAAACTGTTCTACCGGACTTTCAGGATCGGACTCTGGACCAAACTGATATGGCAGAACCGACACCACTGTAAAAGTATCACCATACAACATTAAGAAAACTGCGGTTTGGCATATGGGTGGAGCTAAACTGCTGTATGATGAATGGGTGAAACTTAACTGCTACAGGCTAATGGAATATGGCTATACAGCTGTAGACTGAAAGGGTGGGGCTAAACTGCTGTACACTGAATGGGTGGGGCTAAACTGCTGTACACTCAATGGGTGGGGATAAACTGCTGTACACTGAACGGGTGGGGATAAACTGCTGTACACTGAACGGGTGGGGATAAACTACTGTACTCTGAATGGGTGGGGATAAACTGCTGTAGGGCGAATGGGTGGAGCTCAACTGTTGTTGAATGGGTGGAGCTAAACTGCTATAGGGCAAATGGGTGGGGCTAAACCGTTGTACGCCGAATAGGTGGAGCTATACTGCTGTAGGCTGAATGGTGGAGCTAAACTGCTATAGGGTAAATGAGTGGAGCTATACTGCTGTAGGCTGAGTGGTCAGGAATAAGATTTTGTAGCTGAATGAGTGGAGTTAAATTGCTGTATGCTAAAGTGGGTGGAGCTAAGCTCTGTAGGCTGAGTTGTTGGGGCTAAGCTGCTGTAGGCTGAATCGGTGGAGCTATACTGCTGTATACTAAAGTGGGTGGAGCTAAACTGCTGTAGGCAGAATAGGTGGGGCTAAAAGCTGTATACTAAAGTGGGTGGAGCTAAGATGCTGTAGGCAGAATAGGTGGGGCTAAAAGCTGTATACTAAGGTGGGTGGAGCTAAACTGCTGTAAGATGAATAGGTGAGGCTAAAAGCTGTATACTAAAGTGGGTGGAGCTAAACTGCTGTAAGATGAATAGGTGGGGCTAAAAGCTGTATACTAAAGTGGGTGGAGCTAAACTGCTTTAAGATGAATAGGTGGGCCTAAAAGCTGTATACTAAAGTGGGTGGAGCTAAGCTGCTGTAGGCAGAATAGGTGGGCCTAAAAGCTGTATACTAAAGTGGGTGGAGCTAAACTGCTGTAAGCTGAATAGGTGGGCCTAAAAGCTGTATACTAAAGTGGGTGGAGCTAAGATGCTGTAGGCAGAATAGGTGGGGCTAAAAGCTGTATACTAAGGTGGGTGGAGCTAAACTGCTTTAAGATGAATAGGTGGGCCTAAAAGCTGTATACTAAAGTGGGTGGAGCTAAGCTGCTGAAGGCAGTTCATATGTAAGCAAGTTGGCTCACGTGACGCTGCAGACAGTGAATTTTAACCAGGTCAGTTACACATCCAGTAAATAGCACATATTAACTTTATGTACAGAAGAGAGAAACATACGTGGCGTAATGTTAATATTCGCATATGATCATACGCCTTTATTTAACCAAGGCAGATAAACTAGACCCTTTAAACCTGTCCACCCAACAGCCCAGAGACGCATACGGGGCTCAAGACAACTCGGGCTGTTTCAGTTGTCTCGGGCTGTTTCAGAGGATTCAGGATTATCGCACAGTCCAGTGGATATCATTTACACTTCCTACAGGGGCCATATTCTCAAAACTCAAACATCAGATTCAAACTTTCAGATTAAACTATGGAAATATGCTAAAGAGAAATTCAGCACCAACATTAAACTACCTTTATTCACCACCTTGCACTCACATAGAAACTGAGCATCCAGAGTTATTAGAGCTAATATCCTAATATTCAAGAATATTATCTCACAATAAATCTATTCTATGATTCTTTATGCAGTTAATATCCTACTGGAAGTTTGTTTAATTCTGTTAATTTCTTAAACAACATTATTAGCACCAATAATTTTAGAATAAAAGCAGAGGTCATAACTTTAGCACATTTAAGAATTTTAATGAAGCTAATATTAATAATCTGTATGAATATGATTGAATTTAATCGTACATGTGTAATTGTACAAGTGCATGTTATTAGAGCTAATAGTTTTAATATCACGTTACAGCTGAGTCCTTAGACATACTGCCTACGATATCTCTGAGGTGTGAGCTGGAATGTGATATTAAACTATCAGCTCTAATAATAATAATAATAATAACAATAATAATAATAATAATAGTAATAAAAACTGATTATAATCATATTTATAACTACTTTAAAGTCATAAACTTGAGATATGGCCCTTAAATACATATTTTACATTAAAGGTATTAGATATTACTTCCAATAAGATGTAATAGCTCTAATATTTTTAATATCTTGATATGAGAATATTATTACAGTGTATAACTTTGATGTTTTTGAGCATCTTATAACAGGTATTAATATCCTAACAGAAGCTGATTTAATTCCATTCCATGCACAGACAAGACACCAATGCTATAACAATACAGCACAGTCTATTAGTCTTATTAGAGCTAATATTCCTAATATCTTTACGGAGAGCCCGCGGCAGCGCAGTGAAACCATATGCATCTCTCGTTTTGGGGGATGGACAGACTTAGTTCGTCTTTTCTCTCGTGCACGAAGGAAGTATAACCACGGAAAGCCGAGAGGAGCGCGCGGAGCCTTACCTTCACCATGTTTGCTGCTCCTTTTCTCAGTTCTGCTCGCGCTCACTGCAGCATCTCAGGGCTTCACGCGCACCGAACTAACTCCTCCACTCTTTCTCAACTTCTCTCTCTCTCTCTGTTTCTGTCTGCCGACGTGGCGCTGCTGCTCTCCTCTCCGCTCTCAGGGTTGCCAGATTGGCGAGCTTTGACTACCTCCAATTTAAATCCCTCTTTACCGCACTGTAGTTAAGGCTGTCCGCCCTGGCCGCTAGAGGGCACGCCTGACTCACTTTCGGGTTTTAGCTTTAGCGAGTTAGCGCTTAGCTTAGCTGTCACAGTTAACGAGAATCCAAGCAAATTAAACAAAATAATCCTTTTTATTACTTTTTTTATTAAAATATTATCTTTGGTTATTATCAGTTATCATGGTGATATAAAGCAGTAGTTTGAGTTTATCAGTGTTAAATGCTGTTTAATGAACTCACGCAGAACCTTTCCTGTTCCACCTTAAATGACGCAGCAGTTAGCGCTAGCACTCCTAAGCTTTCATATAATGTACTGTTTATATTATTTCACCTTTAGACTTTTTTTCTTTGAGTTCTAAAGTTTTTCCTGCCTAGACTTTTTAGGTTTTACATTATTTTATTTCACTTTTATTTATGTGAAGAATGGGTTAGGCATATAATATATAAATTCCAAAGTCTAAACAGTGTTGTATAATTCTACAACTAGCTTCCTTTAATCTCAGAACTAGAACTCAAACTAAGTGTAGTTTGGCAAAAAAAAAAAAAAAAAAGAAGAAGAAGAAGAAAAAAAGAAAGGAACGAAAATGAGCTCAGGTGGGAGTTTTCCGGCCCTATCTGGCAACCCTGCCCTCCAGACCGGATCTTGCGTCACCTTTGTTCCGCGTGTATCTCCAGCGTGGACAAACACATACAGAAGGAGGAATAGGAACGGAATCCACCAGAGACATTAGTCTAAGTTTTCTTCATCACGACAAAACCTTTAACGCATCAAAACACAGAATACAAAATAAAAGTCTCTATGAAGCGACTCAGTTATAGTTTTTGCTTTGAAACTGAGGAACACTTGAGCTTCTGAAGCAATATAACATCACATGGATTTTAAAACGTAGATTACATTAATAATAATAATAATAATAATAGTTTAAAAGTTGTTTGAACACCAGGTCTCATTTTGGTCCACCTCCATCTCCGAACACACCTGAGGGAATTACCCATCATTCAGCAGTGCTCTTGTTTACCTGTCTCAGGTGTGTTTGAGAAGTGGTGGGGGTGGGGGTCTCAGAGGAGCTGGCTGATAAGAGGGGGGAGGGTAAAGTGTACAACATTAGGTCCCATTATTTCACACTAAGGCGCTGCACAGGCTGGAAGCTGACCCCACTGATCAGGACAGAGAACACTCTGAGAGAGTTCACTAGAACCTTCTGGAATGTGTGAACAGCTCATCACCAGCGAGGTCATCAACCATCTGACTGTTCTATTCAGTTTCCTCTCTGAGAAAATGAGGCTGGAATGCCGAAAGGCTGAAATGGGGTCACAAAAGGTCAAAGAAGTCTATTTCCAATAATTACATTTAATTATTTGTCTTTAAGAGGCTTTTAAGAACGGTTTGTCGTCACGTGTCCAGAAGGGCTGGTGTCCCTCCACCTCCACCCCTACCGCACCATCTGCAGGAACTGTGTGAGGATGTCCAAGCTGCATTGGATGGAGTATCAAAGGACACCATTAGGAACCTCTACAGCTCCATACCGAGACGTCTGGCGTGTTGGGTTAGCAAACACGGCGGCCCGTCGCCATACTAAGAGACAGACTTCTGTATGTGTAGCTCAATAAATATTGATCATATCAGTATAAATTTATCATCAGTTATTGATCCTGGTCACCTTTATCTTCCTTCCCAACAGCCCCGCAACCCCCACACCTCCTTCTGGGAGCAGCTGTTACTCTGATGATGAGTGTAATTCTGGATTGTTGGTTTTGGTCCATTCCTTATCAAATCTACACACAACAGGTACCTTTTTTATTTTGTCAAAAAGTGAAAAGTGAGGCATTAATGTATATAACAGCATTAACACCACCATCAGGAGCTGAACGAGCAGAACACCAACTGATCTATTCTTTTATTTATTCCGCACACATAAAACCAATGACAAAAACACGGAGCAAACATGTTTGCCCAAACATTCACCAAATCTCTCTACTGATACCCACAGCCACCCGAGGAAGCATTAGAAGAAATGGAAGCGCCTGAGATTTGGAAGTACACTACTACAACCCCACACCCGCCGCATGAGGCAGCTCCTTCCTAAACTTCCCTCTGTAAACGTTCGGACACAGTGGACTGCTTATCTTTGGAAAATAGAACCCGCAGACTTGCAAGGACGAGTCTTAGAAATGAATCCGGAATAAGAACATTGGAGTATATGGAATGTTGATGGTTAAACAGCAGAGGAGGGATTTGACCTCACAGCGCTCTGCAGCATGTATCCCTCCACCATGAATGGAGTCTAAGGCCAAAGTCTTCTCCAGACTATACAGACACAAGGTCTTGGACATCAGGCACGGTATTATGATCTGTAGTGGAAGTGGACGTCTGGGGTAAGTGGAAAAATAGACCTGACACCTGCGTTGAAAATCCTGCGCTGGTCCTGGGACGCATGCTCGACTGTGTACGCAGTTAAAACTGGAAATGGTTGCGAAACACTACAGTGGGACTCTCATTGCTCGGGCCACGCGGAGGTAGTATGTGTGAACTGAGTAACTTTAGCCCTGCAGCAGTATGTAGTTAGCAGTGTAAGCTATGATGCTAACGTTCTGCTCTAAAACAGATGAAGCTTGAGAACTTTCTAATTCACTGAGAATCTCCAGCACACAGCGAAAGCACTACAGCAAGGTGACGTGTTACTGAATGTAAACTGTGTACTCTGACTGGACACTTCATTAGGTACAACTCCATGTATCTACACTCCCTGTCCATGTTATCAGCTCCACTGACCATATAGGTTCCAGACTGCAGTCCATCTGTTTCTCTGTATACTGTATTACCCTGTTCTACAATGGTCAGGACCCCCACAGGACCACCACAGAGCAGGTATGATGTGGGTGGAGGATCATTCTCAGCACTGCAGTGACACTGACGTGGTGGTGGTGTGTTAGTGTGTGTGGTGCTGGTGTGAGTGGATCAGGACACCTCAGTGTCACTGCTGGACTGAGAATCGTCAATTGACCCAAACTATCCAGCTAGCAGCCTCCTGTGGGCAGCCTCCTGTGGGCAGCGTCCTGTGGGCAGCGTCCTGTGGGCAGCCTCCTGTGGGCAGCCTCCTGTGGGCAGCCTCCTGTGGGCAGCCTCCTGTGCCCACTGATAAAGGACTAGAGGATGACCAGCACTGCACTGTGCAGCAGCAGATGAGCCATCACCTCTGACTGTCCATCTACAAGGTGGAGCAGCAAGGTAGGAGTGTCTAATAGAGTGGACAGTGAGTGGACACAGTGTCTAAACACTCCAGCAGCACTGCTGTGTCTGATCCACTCACACCAGCACCACACCCACAAACACTACCACCACGTCAGTGTCACTGCAGTGCTGAGAATGATCCACCCCCCACATACTACCTGCCCTGTGGTGGTCCTGTGGGGGTCCTGACCATTGAAGAACAGGGTAATACAGTACACAGAGAAACAGATGGACTACAGTCTGGACCTGTACACCTACAGAGTGTCCTATATGGTCACTGGAGCTAAAATGGGCAGTGCTGTATGTAAATAAGGGTCAAGTGGGCGGTGCTTGTTTCCACACCCTGAAGCTGATGCCTCAGGTCTCTACTAAATAAACAGGGAGCTTGTAAGTCGTCCTATGTTTCTACGTAACTTTGGCGAACATGCTGGTCCATGTGGATCTCCTGTTCAGCTGGTCTCAGATCAGTGCCGCTGTGCTTTTACACCGCCTGTCCTGTGATCTCCGGCAGCCGCGGGGTTTCCTGCCCCCAGCTGCAGGGTCGAATCTGAGGCTCGGAGTTGAAGCGTTTAGAGGGCTGGTCCTCCTCAGCCAGCTCACGCTTCATGCACGCGTCCATAGGCTCCTCCGCCACATCTGGGGGAACAGACACAGTGTTAAGTCAAGACTTAACTGTAAAGCTTATTGAGTTCAATGGGACGTAGGCTGGGTAGCTCACCTCGTGTGAGTTTAGCTGTGTTCTCCTGAACGCTGCGTACCTCCTTCATCAGAGCCAAATTCCTCTCGCTCGCCTCTGCATGGCAAACCATCGGCAATGGATAGTCCTCACCTATACACAGTCTAGTTGTTAATTTAAAGGTGAACTCCAACAACTGCTTGAAATTTACACAAGTGAATAGTTAGGATGTAAACAAAATCATTCAGAGTGGTTAAGTGTGCAACACGAGTCAGAACTGTACACAGTGGTGGTGAAGGTAACCAGACGTCCCCCTCTAAAAGCTCCCTCACTGAAAGTTCCTACAGGAGGTGGTTCTGAATACGCTGCCTGATGTCTGAGACGCTGTTTATGATAGTGTGGAGAAGATCTCAGCCCTAAACTCCATTCATGGTGGAGGGATACATGCTGCAGGGCGCTGTGAGGTCAAATAGTCCCCCAAAGGAACTTAGTATTTCCAGGTTTTCCAGATTTACATCACCAACATTCCATACACACTCAGAAGACACATGTAGGTTCACTGGTGGTCTAGATAGTCATAAATGTCATATGTGTTCTAATGGAGAACACTGGTTTACCATACCACCATGCTTTGTATAGTTCTAGACACACCAGAACCGCTGGGTTCACTCTGTACACACCACCACCAAACCCGCTAAAGAACTCATCTGAACCACCTCACACCAAACTCCCCTCACTCTGTACACACCTCACACAGTTTACACGTTACACAAGTACTCAAATTCTGTGTAATAATAATAATAATAATAATAAGAATAATAATAGTGTGTACCGATGATACAATCGGCCTGCAGCTGCACTTCCTGTGGAGCGGTCCATGGCTCATAGATAAACCTGGAGGGGAAGTTCTTCAGCACAGGCACGTACCTCCTGCACGAGAACAAATGAATAAATAGACGGATCCCTGTATTATAAACAAATCACGCATTGGCCACTTTATCAGAAACACCTCCCATACATCTCCACTGTACAGATTGTAGCTCATCTGTAACTCTACAGGTCATCAGCTCCTCTAGAACAGTCATCAGCAGAACAGGTTTTACATGAAGGGTGACACAGTCACTCAACAGAGCTGAAGGTGTGTGTACCGTATGTAGTGTCCCTCAGGGTCAGTGCGGCGGCCGAAACGAACGGGGCAAAATATCCGGTTGTACTGGTGGAAGAAGGCACTCGCAGACAGCCACATCCAGTTCCCTGCATTAACACTGTAATCAGCGTCCAGCAGGTACTCCTCGAACACCTGCACACAAACATACTTCACATGTACCATATATCCAATACATAACAACACTATTCCTCACATGCAGTTTACAGTAATACGGGATCACAAAATCTAACACTGCGACTAAAGTGCACACACACACACACACACACACACACACACACACACACACACACACACACACACACACACTTAATATGTATACTGTATATTTACATGCACTGTAAATATCATTTACATTTGTGTAACTAGCAGTATATGATGCTAATGTCCAATATTAATGCCCAGCATTATTTATATGGAATATGAATATGGAGATATGGAATATTTTACATGTGTCGTTCTAATTCTAATCAAACAGAAATGTTTTTGTTCTTTCAGCTTTAAAGAATAAAGGATCTTTCTCTTTCTCTCCCCCTCACCTTCATGCCCTCCTCCCAGCTGATCCACAGGTCTCCACGGGTGAGGAAGCAGGCCACAGCATGTCGCGACAGGTGGTGGATCCAGCCCTCCTGCCTAAGCTGGGTCATG
The DNA here is from genome assembly GCA_024036415.1 of Prochilodus magdalenae. Taxonomy (NCBI): domain Eukaryota; kingdom Metazoa; phylum Chordata; class Actinopteri; order Characiformes; family Prochilodontidae; genus Prochilodus; species Prochilodus magdalenae. The sequence goes on along the minus strand of JAMWET010004224.1, from coordinate 15,883 downwards.
ATGGCGTCGATCCAGGGAAAACCCGTCCGAGCCTGACACATGCACACACACACACGTAGAAGTGTTCAGCATTACAGTGCTCCTTTACGCAAAAGGCTGGATGTCTGGAGTTTGCTTCTTTAGTTTAGCACTGGAGCTACAAGGCGGAAGTATCCGCTAAACATCAGCTAGCAGTTTACAATGACATTCTGCTTGATGCTGATGCTGACAGGTGACACATCAGACCCCCAGATAAGCATTTATTAACCCACCTCCATTTTTGCTCTGACAAATCCACCATATCAGTCTTAAACATCCCTCTCAATCCAAAGCAATGACCTGTCGATATTGATTTGATGATGTCATCATGCACCCCTGGTGATACAGTTACTGACCGTCCTCCATTTCTGTAGAGCATCAGGGTCGTTTTTCCAGCAGATCTGTAGACAGATGGGATTTCCCTCCATCCTGGTGAAGTTGGGCGTGTTCGCGGCGGCAGTGTAGAAAAACTCCCTCCACAGAACCTGACCCTGCAGAGCCACCGGGGGCAGAGCATGGTTCTTCGCCTGCAGATCCAACCACAGCACAAATACAGCAGTCTCCAAGTTACTGGCCAACATGGAGATCAACGGTGAAGGGTAACTGTGCAGTGTGTGTGTGTGTGTGTTACCTGGGCATACACTCTGCTGAGTGTGTGGTAGAAGGTACGGACGGACAGACAGCCAGCGGTGAAGTACGGACTGAGTCCAGTAGTGTTCGGCCAGAGGGAGTTTGGAACCACCTGAGGCTTGGAGTTCTCTACCCAGCCCTGCACAGCAACACACAACAACGCACAAATACTGCAAACAACACAAATAACAGAAACAAATAATGACCACCACACGAAAACATCCAAACACAAACACATAAACAACACCAACAAAAACAACACAATAACTATCACATAATACATAAACACATACAAACATCAGAACATAATATACAACAATTAACAATAAACAAACAAATACAAAGACAATGCGTGTGTGTGCTGCAGTGTTGAGGAGTGTGTGTTTGTGTACTGTGATGTTGAGGAGTGTGTGTGTGTTTGTGTCTGTGTGTTTGTGTCTGTGTGTACTGTGATGTTGAGGAGTGTGTGCGTGTGTGTGTGTGTGTGTGTGTGTGTGTAATGTGATGTTGAGGAGTGTGTGTGTGTGTGTGTCTGTGTGTACTGTGATGTTGAGGCGTGTGTGTGTGTACTGTGATGTTAAGGAGTGTGTGTGTGTTTGTGTACTGGGATGTTGAGGAGTGTGTGTGTGTGCGCATGTTGCTACCTGACTCTCCAGGTGTTTGTGAAGCCTCTGCAGAGCGTGTGTTTCTCCTCCAGGCCACAGAACTTCAGTCTGAGCTTCATCAGAAACCTCCAGACCCAGCTCAGACAGAGACGGGACGCGATACTGCTCACACTCTGTTTCACATGGTGTGTGACACTGTCTACAAACAGAACACGCACACGTTACACTGACTGGTCATGCCAAGGGCCCTGAGTACAGGGGTCTTCGGAGCCCCCCCCACAACCCAACAGTAAAGTATAAAATACCTGAAAGTGAAAGTAAGCCTAAGCAAAGCACACTTTGAGCATCACTGGAACGCTGTGTGTAGAGCTTGGTTAATCCTGGTGTGTCTACATCTACAGTCTATGCAAGACCTGAATCACGAGATTATGCAAGAGAATCATGTGAGTCTGAGTCAACTGGGGTACAGTTAGGTCATGTGGTTTTCACCGTCTGACGGTAATAACTGTGGAGGGATTATAATCCAGTATGAATCTGCAGCGTGTGTAGTGTTTACAGTCTGACGGTAATAACTGTGGGGTGATTATAATCCAGTATGAATCTGCAGCGTGTGTAGTGTTTACAGTCTGTAATGCTGGGATGTTTGGTAGTCCTGTGTAACGGTGATAACTGTGGAGGGATTATAATCCAGTATGAATCTGTCAAGCGTGTGTAGTGTTTACGGTCCGCATGTTAATTAACTGTGGAGTGAATTATAATCCATGTTATGAATCTGCAGCGCGTGTAGTGTTGTAGATGTGTCTGACGGTAATAACTGTGGAGGGATTATAATCCAGTATGAATCTGCAGCGTGTGTAGTGTTTACGGTTCTGACGGTAATAACTGTGGAGGAATGATAATCCAGTATGTGAATCTGCAGCAGGCAGTGTAGTGTGTGTACGTGTACTGTGACGGTAATAAATGTGGAGGGATTATAATCCAGTATGAATGTGCAGCGGGTGTAGTGTTTTACGGTTGACGGTAATAACTGTGGAGGGATTATAATCCAGTATGAATCTGCAGCGTTGTGTAGTGTTTACAGTCTGACCCGGTAATAACTGTGTGAGGAATTATATGCTCGAGTATGAACTGTGCAGCGTGTGTCTGTGTTTACGGTTGTGGACGAGTAATAACTGTGGAGGGATTATAATCCCTCCAGTATGAATCTGCAGCGTGTGTGTAGTGTTTACAGTGTACTGGGATGTTGTGGTAATACTGTGGGGTGATTATAATCCAGTATGAATCTGCAGTGTGTGTAGTGTGTACGGTCTGAGGAGTAATGTAACTGTGGAGGGATTATAATCAGTGATGAATCTGAAGCGTTTGTAGTGTTTACGGTCTGACGGTAATAACTGTGGAGGGATTATAATCCAGTATGAATCTGCAGCGTCCAGATGTAGTGTTCACAGTCTGACGGTAATAACTGTGGAGGTATTATAATACGGGTATGAATCTGCAGCGTGTGTAGTGTTTACAGTCTGACGGTAACGGTTAACATGTGGGGTGGTTATAATCCAGTATGAATCTGCCAGCAGGGTGTAGTGTTAGAGTCTGACGGTAATAACTGGGGAGGGATTATAAAGTGAAAGTAAGAATCTGCAGCGTGTGTAGTGCACACGGTCTGACGTATCACTGTGGAGGGATGTGTAATCCACTATGAATCGTAAGCGTGTGTAGTGTTTCTACATGACGGTAAAGACTGTGGAGGGATTATAATCCGGTATGAATCTGCAAGCGTGTGTCATGTTTAGGTCTGACGTAAAACTGTGGAGGGATTATAATCCAGTATGAATCTGCAGCGTGTGTAGTGTTCACAGTCTGACGGTAATAACTGTGGAGGGATTATAATCCGGTATGAATCTGCAGCGTGTGTAGCGTTTACGGTCTGACGGTAATAACTGTGGAGTGATTATAATCCAGTATGAATCTGCAGCGTGTGTAGTGTTTGCAGTCTGACAGTGTGGACTGATTGTAATCCAGTATGAATGGTTCATGAAATCTGTGATTTCTTACTGAAAGTCTTCAGAGGAGACTTCCCTAACCGGTTTGTCTGGCTCTCCGATGTCTGAAACAACTCGCAGGAACCTTTTATAGGTTAAAGGTGCTCTTCCACCATTGGCCTCTATAATCCTGCAAGAATAAAACACACGGTACAATAACATGAACATCCGTGTTTATTATTACAATTATGAAGATATAATTGATATAATTATATATTTATATAATATAATAAGATAAAAATACTGCAATAATCAGTTCTATCACCAAATAAAGTTAAAGGGTAATTCCACCACTTTTCCTACATAACTAAAGGGATGAGATGGTGAATGGAACCACAGTGGTGGTGAAGGTAACCAGACATCCCCCTCTAAAAGCTCCCTCACAGAAAGTTCCTACATGAGGTGGTTCTGAATACGCTGCCTGATGTCTGAGACGCTGTTTATGATAGTGTGGAGAAGATCTCAGCCTTAAACTCCATTCATGGTGGAGGGATACATGCTGCAGGGCGCTGTGAGGTCAAATAGTCCCCCAAAGAAACTTAGTATTTCCAGATTTTCATCATCAACATCCCATATACACTCAGAAGACACGTGTAGGTTCACTGGTGGTTTAGATGGTCAATAAAGTGTCTATATGCGTGTTATAGACTATGGAGAACCCTGGTTCCCATCACCACCACCACTGTAGGTTATGGTTGCCAAACATCTGTGCATATATGTCGGTCATTAGCTCACCTCCTGGGGTCATACAGTGTATGTGCGACACATGTGTGGACGGTCAGACCAAGCTCTTCGGCCATCTCTCTGAGCTCCTGCTGCAGGGCCACATGGTGTGGCTCTGTCTCAGAGTCAAAGCTGATCTGTGTGATCCTCCAGCGTACAACCAGCTCTTTCAACACGATCCTGTGGGACCCCCGCAGTACAAACAGGCGTGAGCCCACTGCACAAAGGCGGTCGTGAAGGTCCTGCAGGCTCTGCAGGAGGAAACGCCACCGTAGGAAGCCCACCTGCATTGCTTCCTCCTCAAATTCCCGGTTCAGTACATACACCGGGAATACCACGGAGGAAGACTCCAGCGCCCCTAGCAGTGTTGGGTTGTCATGGAGACGAAGACCCTTGCGAAACAGGTGGAGTGTTCGGTGTGGCATGGTGGGAAACCAAAACACCCGCTGACTGTCAAATAAACAAACAGGCTGTTCCAGTGGACCTGTAACACACACAAACAGCAAATCATCTTACGGTAACTGGGTTTCCCATGTAGAGAGTGGTGCCCCCTTCTGTTCACACCCAGAAGGGTGACTTAAAGGTCATGCACATTATCAGTGGTACATCAAAGTTTATATAATTCATACATTCCTCAATAATTCAGTGTGTGAGTGTAAACAGAGTGACTGAAAGTGTGTTTGGTGTGAGGTGGTTTAGATGTTCTGTACAGTGGTGGTGATGGGAACCAGGGTTCTCCATGTCTAGAACACACATACACACGTCTTCTGAGTGTATATGGAATGTTGATGATGAAAATCTGGAAAACCTGGAAATACTAAGTCTCTTTGGGGGACTATTTGACCTCACAGCACCCTGCAGCATGTATCCCTCCACCATGAATGGAGTTTAAGGCTGAGATCTTCTCCACACTATCATAAACAGCGTCTTCAGCGTATTCAGAACCACCTCATGTAGAAACTTTCTGTGAGGGAGACTTTAGAGGGGACTCTGCAAGTTTATCTAGAACCGAGCGTTTCACACCAACCCACTCAGAATGACTTTCTTTATATCTCAACCACTTGATAGTGCAGAGAAGTTTTGGAATAACAGGCGGGATTTGAGTTCCCTGCAGGAAACATCAGCTGACCTGAAAACGACTCGGTAGCTCTGATGAGCTGTACCCACACCCAGTGCTGCTGCAGGACAAAGTGGCTTTATCTTCATTACCGAAATACATAAGGACAGAAATCCCATTCAATACTACAAAATAATAATATCCAAATTTATATCTTTATATAATTAATGTCGGTGTTTAATTTTAGGTATTGATAAATAGAGAAACTACATATATGCTATATTTAAATCAGCATTCACTGACATGTCACATGTACACGCCAACAGTGTTAAAACACACATATGGCACAACCATTTATAATAACTCAGTACACTTTGGTCCAAAACAAATATAACGTACAGCAACGCCCCTTTCCTCCTCCCTGATTGGACAAGCGCTGCTATGCTCAACGCTGATTGAACAGAATCCCTGTCAATCATGATAGAGCAGCGAGAGTTTTAAATTTCCGAAAACAAACACTTTTCAGCGGATATAAACTATTAAACATGACCCAAACTATCTTTTACTTACATATCTGATGGACACCTGTTCATTAAAATGCAGTTTTACCTCCTAGTTTTAATAAACAAGTGTGTTTTTAGTCCGAGTCTCCCGGAGCTCGGACCTACACAGAACCGAACGACACACGAGCTGCAGGACTTCCGGCTAAACAAACCCAAACATCGAACATGAACAGGTGAGTTTCGGGTTCAGGTTTATCCGAGGAGACTCACCTGAACTGGACAGCTGTACAGGTACCGGAGCGACACCGCGCGAGCTGTTCTTACCGCGGTGCACGAGACCTGCTCAGATGTGGGTCAAACCGAGACGCGGAATATGGGTCAAATCGCACCGCCTAGCGGCCAGCTGGAGCACTGCAGGGCGGCGGTCACCAAAAAGAAGGCTCATTTAAAAGTCCGGCAGCATGTCGTCAAGTATATATGGCCATGTTGCCAAGCAATCCCAGTTTTCCGCCTCGATCAGCACAGACATTTAAAAAGATGGTTCTTTAAGGGTTCCACAGTGCTAGAACCCTGAGTTCTATGTTTCCTAATGAAATGGTTCTTCAGAGTGTGATGGGGAGGAGTTGGATATGGTTCTACTTAGCAGAGAAAGGAGTTCTATCAGCTTTGTCCTTATAGTTTGCCAGGAGGTCAAAGGTCAGGATTAGCATATGGTTAGCGAGTCACGTTTCTGGCTTTTTTCCTAATCTGTCTTTAGACACAGTGAGCTGTTAGCGGGACGGCTCAGTACACCCTCACTGTCAGTCCTTGTCCTGCAGAGGACACGTATCAAGTTTCAGTCCAGTTTAATTCAGATTCTAACTCTAATCTAATTCTATTTCTAGTTTAATTTCTATTTCTGGTTTTAAGTCTGATCCTAACTCTGATGCAGATTTTAATTCTGATTCCGATACTAAGCGAGATTGTGATTTTCAGGTACATGGCCTACAGACACTGCAGGGGAGCAATATAGTAGAATGATCTGTCAGGTGTTTTGGATATTGGGATTAAGGTTCAAGAACCTTTTCTGAGAATATCCAGTTCCAGACTCGGACTATCAGACTCATGGAAGTAAACAACATTCCTGGAGCTCAAATCTCTAATGCTAATTTACCTGATTGGCTAATTAAACCTGCTCCTGAACTGTTTAATCTAAAGAATGGTCACAGATACTAAAGGTTATAGTGTAGTCTGTATGTAGAAACAGCCACGGATCGTTTTATGGACAGGTCGTGGGGTTTTAGGACAGACTGATATTAAATTAATTCAGTAAACAGCTAACAGCATCAGCACCAATCAGACCAGCCGTTGCATTATCATCATTATCTTAATTAACCCACTTAAGACTGCATTCAAACTAATATGAAATGTGTTTAGTGATATTAAAGGTCCATCATTATAATTCAGACTGCTGGAGTAATAAAAATAGGAGAAATGTGAGAGAGAGAGAGAGAGAGAGAGAGAGAGACTGATTAGGAGGACTGAGAGGGAGAGAGAGAGTGGGAGAGAAAGAGAGACTGATTAGGAGGACTGAGAGGGAGAGGAGGGAGAGAGAGAGAGTGTGAGAGAGTGAGAGACTGATTAGGAGGACTGAGAGGTTGAGAGGTAGAGAGAGAGAGAAAGAGAAAGAGAGACTGATTAGGAGGACTGAGAGGTAAGTAAAGAGAGAGAGAGAGAGAGGTAGGCTTTGAGGGAGATAAGAGGGAGAGAAAGAGAGAGAGAGAAAGCGAGAGAGAGAGAGGTAGGCTTTGAGGGAGATAAGAGGGAGAGAAAGAGAGAGTGAGAAAGAGAGAGAGAAAGCGAGAGAGAGAGGTAGGCTTTGAGGGAGATAAGAGGGAGAGAAAGAGAGAGTGAGAAAGAGAGAGAGAAAGCGAGAGAGAGAGGTAGGCTTTGAGGGAGATGAGAGGGAAAGAAAGAGAGAGAGAGTGAGAGGTAGGCTTTGAGGGAGATGAGATGGAAAGAAAGAGAGAGAGAGTGAGAGGTAGGCTTTAAGGGAGATGAGAGGGAGAGAAAGCGAGAGAGAGAGGTAGGCTTTGAGGGAGATGAGAGGGAGAGAAAGAGAGAGAGAGTGAGAGAGAGAAAGGAGAGAGAGAGGTAGGCTTTGAGGGAGATGAGAGAGAGAGAAAGGTAGGCTTTGAGGGAGATAAGAGGGAGAGAAAGAGGGAGAGAGTGAGAGAGAGAAAGGAGAGAGAGAGGTAGGCTTTGAGGGAGATGAGAGGGAGAGAGAGAGAGAGAGAGAGAGGTAGGCTTTGAGGGAGATGAGAGGGAGGGAGAGAGAGAGAGAGAGAGAGAGGTAGGCTTTGAGGGAGATGAGAGGGAGAGAGAGAGAGAGAGGTAGGCTTTGAGGGAGATGAGAGGGAGAGAAAGAGAGAGAGAGAGAGAGAGAGAGAGAGAGAGAGAGAGAGAGAGAGAGAGAGGTAGGCTTTGAGGGAGATGAGAGGGAGAGAGAGAGAGAGAGGTAGGCTTTGAGGGAGATGAGAGGGAGAGAAAGAGAGAGAGAGAGAGAGAGAGAGAGGGGTTGGGGGGGGGTGCAAGAGAGAAACGAGAGAGACCGTAGGTTAGGCTTTGAGGGAGATAAGAGGGAGAGAAAGAGAGAGAGAGTGAGAGAGAGAAAGGAGAGAGAGAGAAAGGTAGGCTTTGAGGGAGATAAGAGGGAGAGAAAGAGAGAGAGAGTGAGAGAGAGAAAGGAGAGAGAGAGAGGTAGGCTTTGAGGGAGATGAGAGAGAGAGTGAGAGGTAGGCTTTGAGGGAGATGAGAGGGAGATGAGAGGGAGAGAAAGAGAGAGAGAGAGAGAGAGAGAGAGAGAGAGAGAGAGAGAGGTAGGCTTTGAGGGAGATGAGAGGGAGAGAAAGACAGGTTGGATATTTTGTGGAGAAATGTAAACTGTAGTGACAGTAATAAGAGTGCTGCGTGTTTCTAATCCTGTCAGTAAATATTTTAACACGGATCTTAATATTTCACCTATAACTGCCATACCTGTTGTGAGATGTCATTTTTCATCATTAGGTCTGAGATAGAGTGAGTCAGTGTTGATTAGTGAAGCTGCGAGAAACCTCACCACCGACAGATGGCGCTGTTGCCCACGTGATACAGGCTTTGTACTCACTGATGGTACTGACATTAATCAGTGGGTTATTGTTTTGTGTGTATGTGGAATGGAGTCCTGTTTCCAAGTAACAATCCCAGTTACAAAAAGATAAAGAAATGAAGATAAACACAGGGCTTATGCGTGTCATCACATAAAAATGCTCGATTTTATCCTCTAAATAAAGAGTTTTGAAACTTCAGGAACTTGATTGATATTTTCATGTGCACAACGCTCCGTTCTAGAGTCAGAACTGTTCACTGTGTGGGTGAATGGAACTAGACGACCGCCACCCTTACAGAAGCTCCCTCACAGATACATCAGATACGCGTAGATATGAATGAGATGTGATGGTAGGACGTTTATGGAGATGTGATGGTAGGACGTTTATGGTGGAGGGATACATGCAAGCTGTTGCGAGGCAAAATAGTCCCCAGAGGAAACATCGCTGTCCAAAGATAAACATGTATCTCCAGTTACAAAAAAGATAAAGATAAAAAAATATCAAGATAAACAAAATTCGGACTACATCATATGCTTGCTCTCCCCTCTTAACACAATGGCCAGTGTCAGCATAAAATGGACAATAACACACACACACACACACACACACACACACACACACACACACACACACACACACACACACACACACACACACACACACATATATATATATATATATATGCAAACTGTGCAAAATGTTCATTAAAACTGAATGTAATTATGTGCTTATTCAATTCCATTACACAATTTTACCAGCCTTTTGTTTCTCCCATCCCAACATTTTTGTTTTTTGAAATAGTCACAATAAAACTGATCAATCAAGGGATTCATCCTGATAACTAGTCTTATTAATTTTTTTTACATTTTTATAAATAAGGTTCAAATTATTTGTACATAACTGCATTTATCTTACAATTGGTTTGTACCATTTGTACCCAACATTTTTGAAAACATGGCTAAAGTTTACAAAGAAAACTGCGCTAGCTAGCAAGCTATGCTAAGAAGTTTTTTGAAGAACGAGTAAAAGATTGGTGTAGATTGTTTATTTTTTATACTAATGCAAATATAACTTGTATTACTAAGAATTATTTTTGTGACAATTTTTGTGTAGATACTTTTTTCAAATTCAGATTCAGAAAAAATTAAGAGTATCAATTAATATAATAGAGAAAAAAATGATAGAAAGAACAAGTCTAACAAAAGCTACACATTTTACTATTATATCACTAAAAAATAAATGATAAAAATAAAAGTGAAAAAATTGGTAGTCAAAAGTTTCCTAGCTTTCAAGCCTCGTCTAGCGCTAGCATCCCACTTAGCATCTCATTCAGAAAATAGAAATGGACAGAGTTGACAGGAAATATGCTTTAACAGGCTCCACGGAAGATTAAATGTTCATAAAAACCTAACCAGTAACATTAGAAGAAGGAAAAACTTAAATGTGCTTTAAATACAAGATGCTAAGTTTTGTTTACCCTCGCAGTGGAGGGGCGGGGGGAACCGTCCCCATGGCGAGAGGGCGGAGCCTATTTATACAGAGCCTCTATGAGCGGGGGCGGAGCTGTGTTGGTAGTGAGAGACTTGTGTGAGTGTGAGCTGGTCTGTTTTGCTCTGCTCTGACTGGGCGATAAAACTACGGATAAAAGTAAGTAAATATTAATATTTTACTGTTTTATTAGAATTAATAGAGAGATATTTATCAGTTTTAAAGCTGCACAGTGTGGGGAAAAAATCGGCTGCTGTTTTTCGGCTCCTCTTGAATTGCCTTAGGCGCCAGAATGTAACTGCTGCACCGTTTAAGGTGGAACGGACAGTTATTTAAAGCGTGTTCTGTTTGAGCTGCGGGGGATGCTCGAAGCGATGGCAGTTTATTGGAAATTGTGGCTAGAGTCAGGCTTCATCCTCCTACACAGCATTTCTTCTTTCGGTAAACGGCAAAAGATATTATGAATTTATGTCGAAATCAATGACTATGAATCAGAAGCGACGTGCTCATCCATGCTTTTGGCCTAGTCATGTTTTACTCAACATAGCATGCGGAGCAGGTGGAAAATTGGGCTCAATGCAGTTTATAATCGAATTAGGAAGAATATAATCACTGTAATATTAGTTCTACATTTTGTGTTCACTATTCAGGACCTTCTGGTCAGCCCTAAAATTGACCAGCCTGGCTCTGGGCTTGCATGTGTGGTCATGTTTCAGTAGAAATTACACAGGAAGGGCTAAAATGACCTATTCATGCTCAAAGGTGAGGGACCTGAATCGAGCCCAACCACATGGATAAAGAGTCCGGTCTTCTGCCAGTGTTTTGATATCATACAAGTGGGGAAAAAAAGATAGCATTCAAATTATGCTTGATCATAGAAGAGCCAAATTCATGCTGACCTGCATCACACCTTTTAGAACAAGTGTTGTGGTGTTCGCCTTCATCATGCTAGATTTGGATGCTGGGCTTACGAGTGACTCATCAAATAAAAATGCTTGTTTATATGTTCTAAATATGGAGTTTTGGCAGTCCGGGATCTTGCGCTTGATATTTTGATGTGCACGACACAGGGAAATATGCCAAACGGGTCAAATCTCTGCACAAGTTGTTCAGGGAGGTTTGCTGTGAAACCCTCGTTGCTAAATCCGCTAGCCAGGTCAGTTTGTTCCCAGTGGGGGTGAATGAAACCAGACAAAAGCTCCCACACAGATACAATACATGCAAGCTGCTGTGAGTTAAAATAATCCCTATAGGAAACAATGATAGATATGTATCTATCCACTTTTGTTGACTTTATCTTTTGGGCATCATGAACACGTGAGCTGTCGTTTACACTGTGGATGCAATTCATGATGATTCGACCAATAGAAACGGCCCACAATGGCTTGGCAGGGGGACAAAGTTGGGTTCCATTGACTTGCATTGAAAGGAAGAGAGGTTCTTGGCCTCTCCTGTAGAGCTGCCAGTTTGAGATGCTTGTTTTCCTTTGGACAGCGATGCGATAAACAAAGCGGGTAGATGGGTTTCTCCACCTCACACCACCCTGAATGACCATTCAGCCACAGAATTATATGGGCATTCTGGAAACTTGACGGACTTCCCCCTTTAGAGGCCCAAATCCAGTAAGCTTGGGCCATAAAGCCAGGCCGTAATGTGATTTCCTAGATTTTATTGTGGGTGTTAAACTCCGGTTGAGACGGATATACCTGCAGGGTATGGCTACAAGATCACCTGGAGCTCGCAGGAGGAAATGATGCTGTTGTGGTTTGTCACCTGTCACAGGACTGTGATGTAATGGGTAAAGCTCACCTGTCCGGCAGGACGGGCTTTGGGTTACGTACCTGGAGCAAGCTCTGCTGGTGTCCCAGCGTCTAGAACTCTGACAGTGCTGAAGCTTTGTATGATCTGTGGACTGTTGGGACGTATAGACCCTAATAACTATCCACTGGACAAGGACCACCGAGCCAAATACATCATAACCACAGAATTCAGTCATTCCAGCCTTAGCTAGAACATGAAGTCACACAGGAGAACAAGGCTTTGGACTAGTTTAGTCTTATGTTCTGTATTACTGACTCCACCTCAACCGTCTGACCAGCCATGCTAACGTGGGGTTAATGTTGGTGGTTTGACCGTTTCAGATCAGGGCTTTACGTCTGTAGCATCTTTACGTTTGTAGTTACAAGAACAGCTGCACCCAGAAGGAGGTGTGGAGTTGCAGTGCTATCAGGAAGGAAGATGAAGGTTACTAGGAACAGCGTCACCTGACCGTCCATCTTGGTGCTGACCACGGTGCCTCCACACACGGTTTCGTTGGGCGTCTCCCCCAAGGCTAAAGCGGGACTCGTCACTGAAGATGACCCGCTGCCATTCTGAGTCCCTCCATGCCAGTCTGGTACGACACCACTGCAGTCTTTGGTGACGGTGTGTTAAGGACGGTCGTGGTAACGGTCTGTGGCGTCTGCCAGTGGTAGCGTTCGAGGCTGTTGGATCAGTCAGGGACGAAGATCAGGCCCGTCCTTGCCTACCTCACAGCTTCAGCCGTTCTCCTGTTGGTTGATGCCTTCTGGGTGGAGCTATTCTCTAGATGATGTGTGTATGTTCACACGTTTCCTCGTACTGAGTGGTTGTTATGATGACTTTATTTTTCCGTGCCCGTTTATCACCCCCATCTCGCTCGTCAACAGCTGGCATTGGCTTCGCTCGGGATTGGCAAACTCATAAAGTTGATGTGTTTGGAATGCTGTGGCTGGATTTGGCTTCATTGTAGTTCATGGAAGCTTTGGGGAAAAACCTGGGAGGGGGAAAAAGCCTTGGAAAAGCCTGGGAATTTAACATTTCACTCCTGACCGAATGACTAAAGCATGACTAAACTATTATAAGACATTTTCTTATAAACTTCAAAGTTTATCTGGGCTACTGTATTTACTAAACACCATTCAGTAGCATTCAAGTTCACTGTAACGATGAATAATCTTAATAATGAACAATAATGAATGGGGAAATTCTGCTCAAATATCAGAAGATCATTAATGTAATCATTAATGTAAATATTAATGCACTATAAACGCAATTATCCAGAAATGTTACATTCAAAAATCCGAGGAACATGCCTCATGGTGTCGTTAACCCATCTCTCATAGGCTCGCTAATGTGGTCTCCGACACGGCTAAGCTGTCAGCCCATGCTCAAGTCTGGGCCAATATCAGTCCAGTCTGTTGGTGACTGTTCTGAAGCTTTGCGGTGCGAGTTGGTTCATATAGTGTAGCAGGTGAACCCCCCCTGTAGAGTGGGGTTCGATCCCCTACCTGGGCAAGCACTGTACACTATGCCAACAGGAGTCCTTGGGCACCTACCTGTGTAGGAAAAGGTTGAACTGTGAGTCGCTCTGGATTAGAGCTTCCGCCAGGTACTGTCAATGTGAATGTAACTGGTGGGCTCTAAGCTTCTATCGCTGGTGAGCTACATTAGCCTCCTAGCTCCGAGGCTAAGCCAGCTTCAGACACCACACCAAACATGGTCTGGTCGGTTTGACTAAGTGGATGGAAAACAGGGTTTTGTTTTTTTCCCTCAATCAGGCCACTAAATGTGTGTGTGGTGAGTATGCAAAGGTGCAAGCGGCCTCTGGTGGAATTTCAGACGTAGCTGTCCGTTTAACGAGCCGCGGGCTCTGAGATAGCCTCCAGGAACAGAAACCCGTAACCGGTGTGATGTCATGGACAGGACTGGAAATCACGCTCGACATCAATAAAGTTAGATCATACGGCGCAGCAGATTGCAGTCTGCACCGTTAGTGGTCTGCACCATTTGCATACGTTCGCTCGTCGCGCAGCAGCAGCCCATATAATCTGAAGTAGTTATTTTACATTGGGGACTATTTTTTTGCCACATCACGCGGTGCATGTATCCCTCCACTGTGAATGGATCGTATGGCCAAAGTCTTCCCAAAACTATCAAAATGGCATCTTGGACATCAGGCAGCGTATTCATAACCATCTCATGTAGGAACTTTCTGTGAGGGAGCTTTTAGAGGGGGACGTCTGGTTACCTTCACCACCATTGCTCCTTCCGAGTTCCTCTAGAAAGGAGCATCTCCCACTGAGGATTTAACTTCACCAAATTAGAGACCAACAGATTGGTTTTGCACAAAGGCCTGGGAAGGGAAGTTTAGGCTCAGAAAGTTTGATTGAGTTTGATTGCATACGATGATTATTGACCCTTGTATGGGTTTTGAGATGTTCATCAAGCCCTACCGCACTAATGCAGCACATGATGCCAGCACTGCTAAACGAGGAAGGCATCAGACAGTACCCACTGTGAGGGCGGCTACCTTCCGTTCATATGTTGCTACCGTTCATATGGAGGGGCTCTTTCCAGTGTTGTGTTTGTGCGGAGGGGTCGGTTTGGGAAAAGCCTGACCCTGTATGACTGTAAACACTACTTCCTGTCCCGATACACAGAGATCCGAGTGTAATGAGGCCTCGCTGGTTCACTCCACTTCTCTGGAAATGGAGTGATGAGGGGAAGTTCCTGCAAGTGCCTCAACACCTTCAACACTGACCCTGCTCTCAGAATTTCCTCCCTGTGCTCCACTTTCACTTTCAGTCGTTTGTTCTCGACTCCAGATGGTGGGAGCGCAGGAAAGTAGAAAAGTCCCGTGGCTCCCCCTACATTATCATCATTTAGATCATGGATAAATACATCCATCCGTCTGCAGGCCTACAGCTGCATTCCAAGAAATTCCCAGAAGCGGAGCTATTCAAACCTTGCGGAGAAAGTGAAAGTGCTTTACTAGGGATGCTGGAATACACGTGACTTCGGGTTCTGTGTGGGTTTAGATTAGGTTCTACATTTATTATAATAGTCTGTGTTTAAATGTCCCGATTTTACAGAAGGAGGTGTGGGAGTGCGGTGGTGTTGGGAAGGAAGATAAAGGTGACCAGGATCAATAACTGGTGATAAATTTAGACTGATATGATCAATATTTGAGCTACACATACAGAAGTCTGTCTCTCAGTATGGCGTCGGGCCGCCGTGTTTGCTAACCCAACACGCCAGACGTCTCGGTATGGAGCTGTAGAGTTTCCTAATGGTGTCTGTGATAATCCATCCTGCATTGGAACTACCTCCCACATTTCCGTGGCCGGACACGCGGTTTCTTCATGCTGGTGTTCGTCTTTCCTGAAAATAACTTGGAAATATAGAATTTTAATATCTCTTATAATTTCTTTTGTCTCCTCTCTCTCTTCTCTCTCTCCTTCTATCATCTCTCTTCTATTATTTCTTACACTCTCGCTCTATATTTTCTTACCTCTCTCTCTCTCTTATTACACTCTCTCTCTCTCTTTAATAAACAACTATATTTCTATATCCTCTCTTTCTCCTCCTCTCTCTCTTCTCTCCTACTCTCTCTCCTCTTCTCTCTTTCCTTTCTCTATCTCTCTCTCTTTCTGTCTCTCTCTATCTTTTTTCTCTCTCTCTTTTTCTCTCTTCTTTCTTTCTCTTCTCTCCTTTCTTTTTTTTTTCTCTCTCCCCCCCTCCCCTCTCTCCCTCTCTCTCTCTCCTTTCTCTCTCTCTCTCCTCTCTTCTCTCTTCTCTCTTTCTGTCTCTCTCTCCTCTTCTTCTTCCTCTCTCGCATGTTATACGATGTCGTGGTCAGACGATGTTGACACGGGCCGTGAAGAAGATCGTG
>JAMWET010004223.1:62500-127907 GCA_024036415.1 Prochilodus magdalenae | reverse complement strand
ATGTATACCACCGTACCTACATTTAGAGCTTAGGTTATACACTCGACCTAATGAGAAACTGTAGAACAGATTGCAGTGTATACCACATTACCTACATTAGAGCTTAGAGTTTATACACCTCAACCTATGAGAAACTGTAGAACAGACCTCAGTGTTACCAGTACCTACATTTAGAGCTTAGAGTTATACACTCGACCTAATGAGAAACTGTAGAGCAGACTCAGTGTATACCACAGTACCTACATTTAGAGCTTAGAGTTATACACTCGACCTAATGAGAAACTGTAGAACAGACTTCAAATGAATCATTTATTAATTTCTACTGTTAATTATTTCCCCCTAGTAGTCATCTGAGTGCATCTATAACAGAGGCCTGCCTCCTCCATGCCCACGGTACTCTAGTAAGCTGCCTAGTTCTCATCACCGTCGGTGGATTCCCTGAAAGAGAGTGGTGGTGAAGAGCGCGAGGGGCGTGTCGGTTATCCTTCCGCTCGGTACTGAAATCGTGACCTCAGTCAGCCGGAGTTCAGAGGCCTGGTTATTTCAGTAGGCCGAACTGAACTCGTTCCGTTCTGAATGACGTCTGTAGTCTCAGAGCGTCGCTGGTGTCGTCTGTGTGTAAACACCATCGTTCTTACCTCACCCTGCCTTTTACACAGCCTACACAAAGCGGGAAGACAATGAGGCGCATACCACAGCCGCACAGCGTCAGGAGGAGTTTTATATTATTAGAGTCAGACTTCACTGGCCAAGCGCGTTCGCACATACTAGGAATTTTTGCTTTGGTTAAAAAACAGCTCAGGGTTTACAAGAGAGCACTGCACCCAGCCGAACTGACGACGTGCGAGTCAAACACCATGTATCTACACTCACTGTCCACTCTTATCAGCTCCACTGACCCTATAGGACACTCTGTAGGTGTACAGGTCCAGACTGTAGTCCATCTGTTTCTCTGTGTACTGTATTACCCTGTTCTTCAATGGTCAGGACCCCCACAGGACCACCACAGAGCAGGTGAGTGTGGATGTGGGTGGTGGATTGAGATTCTCAGCAAACTGCAGTGACACTGACGTGGTGGTGGTGTGTTAGTGTGTGTGGTGACTGTGTCCACTGATGGAAGGACTCCCTGGGGGGCAGTTGTACTATGCGGGACCAACACTGCCCTGTGCAGCAGCAGATGAGCTATCGTCTCTGACTGTCCATCTACAAGGTGGACCAGCAAGGTAGGAGTGTCTAATAGAGTGGACAGTGAGTGGACACAGTGTCTCAACACTCCAGCAGCACTGCTGTGTCTGATCCACTCACACCAGCACCACACACACTAACACACCACCACCACGTCAGTGTCACTGCAGTGCTGAGAATGATCCCCCACCCACATCACACCTGCTCTGTGGTGGTCCTGTGGGGGTCCTGACCATTGAAGAACAGGGTAATACAGTATACAGAGAAACAGACGGACTACAGCCTGGACCTGTACACCTACGGTGTCCCACATGAACGCCATCATGTTGGTACCACCACTGTTTTGCTGGATTACTGGATGACCAGTACCAACACTGACTGAACACAGCCGGAGGTCTTTACAATAGTGGTGGTGGTGATGGGAACCAGGGGTCTCTCCATGTCTACAACACACATATATAGACACTGTATATACCACCAGTGAACCTACACAAGTGCTTATACACTGTGTGGCCAAAAGTATGTGGACACACTACTAATTACTGAGTTCATGGCTTGGTCCTGTCACTCGTTGCTCAAGCACTGGCCGTAGAATGGATTACACTGGCGAGCTACGATGCCACCTTTACCGGAAGCCAGTTGGATTATCTGCTCTACTAGAGCTGCCCCGCTAGAGCTGCCCCAGCCACCTCTAAGTGTAAATACGGGGAAATGGAAGTAACAGCAGCTCAGCCACAAAGCAGCAGACCACTCCAACTCTCAGAAGCGTGTAGAACTCCTCTCCTCCACCGTTGCATCATCACATGGAGCTGAAAGAGTGACTAACGCCGGATAACGCTTAACCAGATCTCCTAATGCTACGTAAACGAGGCAGGGCCCTGCCTTTAAGCCTCTAACAGTAGAGGAGTTGAGCATGTTTTGAAAGGGGCTGTGTGTAGCATACCATGCAGACAGTGCGTCTATAGGCGGGCCTGCTCTTCTACCTGTCTGTGGAAACCTTGTTTTGCAACCCGAGCTCTTCTGCAACTTTAATGACACACGCTTAGTCACAGGAGGCACACCTACCCCTAAACTCTCCAGCTCCGACTGAGCCTTCGCTCCGCACGGCAGCCGCACAGTCAGCGGCCTGTAGAACGCTTTCTAAGAACAGGACGGGTCAAATTCACCCGCACACTTACAGGGCCTTTACCTGGTATACGGTCCAGGTGGGCTAAGTCCATTACCGTATGTAGGTTTCCAACTCGCTGTTTGTGTGAGGTCACAATAATGCTAAGTGAACATTGTATACTGAACATCGTGTTCAGTCCCCAGCCCGTGCGGTACATAGAGCAGTACCAGCAGCTTAGCCCCGCCCATCGTTGCTAAACTGTTTGATCTTTAAGGATGGAAAAAAAAGGTCATGTAAACATTCATTAATTCGTGTGTTTGGAAAGTTGTAAAATAGCTGCACCCAGAAGGAATCAAGCCACAGCAATGAAACTGGGTGGGTAGGATTGTGACTAGCCTTATCTCTGTACCTGACTGACTTAACACCACGTCACCGTCACCAAACACTGCAGTGGTGTCGTACCAGACTGTCATGGAGTGACTCAGAATGGCAGCGGGTCATCTTCAGTGACGAGTCCCACTTTAGTCTTGGTGGAGACGCCCAACGAATCCGTGTGTGGAGGCACCGTGGTCAGCACCAAGATGAACGGTCTGTAGTCACACGTCCAGAAGGCCTGGTGTCACTCCACCTCCACCCCTACCGTACCATCTGTAGCAACTGTGTGAGGATGTTCAAGCTGCATGGGATGGATTATCACAGGACTCCATTAGGAACCTCTACAGCTCCATACCGAGACGTCTGGCGTGTTGGGTTAGCAAACACGGCGGCCCGACAACAATCCATATAACTGAGAGACAGACTTCTGTATGTGTAGCTCAATAAATATTGATCATATCAGTCTAAATTTATCATCAGTTATTGATCCTGGTCACCTTTATCTTCCTTCCCAACACCACCGCAACCCCACACCTCCTTCTGGGTGCAGCTGTTCTTTTGATGATGAGTGCACATTATAACATAACCTTTTTTTTTTTCTTTTTTTTTAATTCTTACTGAATCCTGAAATATTTCCTGGAATGATTGACAGAAAATTCTCAAAACATCCCATTTGTAATAACAAAATTATAAACATTATACTGATACGTTAAAACAAGCAAAGCAGTGCCATATACTGAAGAAAACACCATGGAAACCTATAAATACAATTATTTTTTAAAACACTGAACACACTGTGCTGCTCCAAGTCCGTTCACACAGGACTAATCGTGCTCTGTCTAATCACACGCAACTGGGAGGAGCTTTCCAGTACTGAGCACATCCACATTATACTTAGCCGAGCATACGGTGATGTAATTAATCATGACATTGATATGTATCGTCATATTGCCCAGGCCTTCCCTCCGACCATTCTCCCTTTTCACAAGCACTAACCCAGACCGAACTGCAAAGCC
This sequence comes from Prochilodus magdalenae, assembly GCA_024036415.1. Taxonomy (NCBI): domain Eukaryota; kingdom Metazoa; phylum Chordata; class Actinopteri; order Characiformes; family Prochilodontidae; genus Prochilodus; species Prochilodus magdalenae. The sequence continues at coordinate 124,223 of JAMWET010004223.1, read as the reverse complement.
TGGGCAAACACCACCAGCAGACTCAACCTCCCCGTGTAATTCAGTGTTTGAGATGTAAACAGACTCATTCAGAGCGGTTTGGCCTGAACCGGTTGGGTGGTTTACCGATTTCGGCTGCATCGTCCACCTTTACTACGGAGCACCAGCCCACGTGAGGCTGCGAAAGCCTCGTACGTGACGGAGCTGACTGTACAAGCTCAGTCACCAACAACAGGATAGAAAGAAAAGACTGAAAAGGAAAACTGCACCTTTCTTTCACAGGAGTGATGCCAAGGCTCGCTCCACTGTAAACACCCAGCATAAACAATGGAAAAGGTCCAGCGGAGACGGAGGCCTTGGCCCGGGTCAGAAATAGAGCCCCGCTCATATAAACACTGAACACGGCCTTCGAACGGGACAGTCTTCATTTACTACCCCGTCGTCCGACAGAGAGGCTCAGGGCGCCCAAGTGCGGATATACGCGATCGAGTCACATTATTATGACCACATCCAGAGTAACCCACGGGAAGTGACTCAGTAAGGACCTGGAAGGGTGTCCAGTGCAGCCCAATCCCTAGAGTGAACACGACGATCAAGGCGGTCACACAGATGCTCAGTTGGGTTCAAGTCTGAGAGGATAAGGGGACCAGGGCCGTACTCGGAAGTCTTGGTCCTGCTCTTCCAACCCTTTCTTGCTGGAACGTCCCATCCGCCCCAGGGAAGACGATCAACATGTATCGTCCCTTCTCCCCCATGACAGCAATGAGGGATATGTGTGCAGGCAGCCTATCGCACACCTCATATACCCACCATGGTAGCTCAACACCTCACTTCCTTCATGAGCTACGTACTGCTGCCGTCGAAAACAGGAAGTGGTCATAATAATGTGACCCGGCGGGGTAACTTCCAAAATGTCCCACAAGGTAATCTGTTCCTACCTAGTTCAACTTATCCCTCCTCTGCGGTACCATCATCAGATATTGGGAACCAGCCAGAACACAAGATCCACACTGACACAACAAACACTGCAAGGCCCTTCAGGCCTGTTTACCCAGTTACCCCGACGACACAACTAAACTCAGACAGCGGGGGTGTGCAAAGACGAGGGACAGGGACGGGTATAGAGAGCCAGTAGTGAATGCTGACTGGTCGGTGCTGATACATGGAGAAGGTCCTGGACGAACGACTGCATCTTCTAAAGCGCTTTACCCTTCTAGGTCACATGACGCTGGAGCCTATCCCAGCATTCAATGGGTGGAGGGCAGGAAACACTTTAGACACAATCCATCTCAGGGCAGACAGACTTACAAACGCCACACTCCAGAAACGTGATGCAGTGCAGCGTGTTAGCTTTAGCCAAGCGGCTAGTGCACAGCTGTGCAGCCTCCGGGGGTCGCGACCCTCTCGAAAGGTCCTACCATCCTGCATCCTACAGTTAGCTCCCTACATCAAACTCAAGGTGGGATATTCCATGGCTAATCAGAAACGCTACCAGTATTTGAAGTCGGCGTCCTGTCCACCTTAAACGGCACAATTTAAGGTGGCGCTGGCAAACTGGAAGCTGCTGAACAGGAAGTCGACTTTAGAGTTTGGTGGGCAGCTGACTGTATGTTAGCATTGCTAGCTGAGTAACGCCAGGTCCATACTGAAGAAGCATGTGAAGCACGTCTTAGCTAATGGACTGTGTTTGGGGTGAACACGAATGAATTCACCCTCAACGCAGTCGCCACTTATTCCGGCCAACGCCGTTTGCCCCTGTGTGGCATGTGGATGTTCTACCTGTGCCTCTCCTCGGCTTCGGCCTCCTCCAGCGCTCTCTTACTCTCCGGCTCTCCATCTGCTTGTTCTCTGCCCTGAAAAGAAACCAGTGCAAACAAAACAAGGTCAATCACAACAAGGGAGCGCTTCATAAGCCATCGGTCATTATTAGACCTTCAGGAGAACGTAGGTGGATGGGTTTGTTGTCGGTGCACTCTGATGCGGAGCTACTGCCCGTCCTGTGCGCTCTGACACGAAGCTACTGCCCATCCTGTGCGCTCTGACGCAGAGCTACTGCCCACCCTGTGCGCTCTGACGCAGAGCTACTGCCCATCCTGTGCGCTCTGACGCGGAGCTACTGCCCATCCTGTGCGCTCTGACGCGGAGCTACTGCCCATCCTGTGCGCTCTGACGCGGAGCTACTGCCCATCCTGTGCGCTCTGATGCGGAGCTACTGCCCGTTCTGTCGGCTCTGATGCGGAGCTACTGCCCATCCTGTGCGCTCTGATGTGGAGCTACAGCCCATCCTGTGCGCTCTGATGCGGAGCTACTGCCCGTTCTGTCGGCTCTGATGCGGAGCTACTGCCCATCCTGTGCGCTCTGACGCGGAGCTACTGCCCATCCTGTGCGCTCTGACACGGAGCTAGTGCCCATCCTGTGCGCTCTGATGTGGAGCTAGTGCCCATCCTGTGCGCTCTGACGCGGAGCTACTTGTTACTTCTCCTATCACACTCAACACCCCTGACACTCCTCCTGTTCTCTCTCTCTCTCTCTCTCAACACCCCTGACACTCCTCCTGTTCTCTCTCTCAACACCTCCGACACTCCTCCTGTTCTCTCTCAACACCCCTAACACCCTCCTGTTCTCTCTCTCAACACCCCCGACACTCCTCCTGTTCTCTCTCAACACCCCTGACACGCCCCCTGTTCTCTCTCAACACCTCCGACACTCCTCCTGTTCTCTCTCAACACCCCTAACACCCTCCTGTTCTCTCTCAACACCTCTAAAACCCCTCCTGTTCTCTCAACACCTCTGACACCCCTCCTGTTCTCTCTCAACAACCCTGACACTCCTCCTGTTCTCTCTCAACAACCCTGACACTCCTCCTGTTCTCTCTCAACAACCCTGACACTCCTCCTGTTCTCTCTCAACACCCCTGACACTCCTGCTGTTCTCTCTCAACAACCCTGACACTCCTCCTGTTCTCTCTCAACAACCCTGACACTCCTCCTGTTCTCTCTCAACACCTCTGACACTCCTCCTGTTCTCTCTCAACACCTCTGACACTCCTCCTGTTCTCTCTCAACACCCTTGACACTCCTCCTGTTCTCTCTCAACACCTCTGACACTCCTCCTGTTCTCTCTCAACACCTCTGACACTCCTCCTGTTCTCTCTCAACAACCCTGACACTCCTCCTGTTCTCTCTCAACAACCCTGACACTCCTCCTGTTCTCTCTCAACAACCCTGACACTCCTCCTGTTCTCTCTCAACACCTCTGACACTCCTCCTGTTCTCTCTCAACACCTCTGACACTCCTCCTGTTCTCTCTCAACACCTCTGACACTCCTCCTGTTCTCTCTCAACACCCTTGACACTCCTCCTGTTCTCTCTCTCAACACCCCTAACACCCCTCCTGTTCTCTCTCAACACCTCCGACACTCCTCCTGTTCTCTCTCAACACCCCAACACTCCTCCTGTTCTCTCTTAACAACCCTGACACTCCCCCTGTTCTCTCTCAACATCTGACACTCTTCCAGTTCTCTCTCAACACCCCAACACTCCTCCTGTTCTCTCTCAACACCCTGACACTCCTCCTGTTCTCTCTCAACACCTCCGACACTCCTCCTGTTCTCTCTCTCAACACCCCGACACTGCTCCTGTTCTCTCTTAACACCCCTGACACCCCTCCTGTTCTCTCTCAACACCTCCGACACTCCTCCTGTTCTCTCTCAACACCCCTGACACTCCTCCTGTTCTCTCTCAACATCTGACACTCCTCCCGTTCTCTCTCAACACCTCCGACACTCCTCCAGTTCTCTCTCAACACCCCTGACACTCCTCCAGTTCTCTCTCAACACCCGACACCCGTCCTGTTCTCTCTCAACACCCGACACCCGTCCTGTTCTCTCTCAACACCCGACACCCGTCCTGTTCTCTCTCAACACCCGACACCCGTCCTGTTCTCTCTCAACACCCGACACCCGTCCTGTTCTCTCTCAACACCCGACACCCGTCCTGTTCTCTCTCAACACCCCGACACTCCTCCTGTTCTCTCTCAACACCTCTGACACCCGTCCTGTTCTCTCTCAACATCCCTGTCAATCTATCCGGGGTCGAGCTGAAGAGGATGGGGTTGCCCTGTTGAGTCTTAGTTCCTCTCGAGGATTCTCCCTCTTGCTCTAAGGGAGTCTCTAAGGGAGTCTCTCGCTCACAGGGGCTCTGTAAAGCTGCTTTGAGGAAACATCTGTTGTGCTATATAAATAAATCTGACTACTTAAACGCCAAGGAGAGCTTCATTAGTCCTGTGTTACTGTAATTAGCACAGCACATTCATAGTTTTGGGCACTACATAGGCTAGATATCAGCTTCAGTACACATTAACAAATTACAATATTACATTTTGCCTTTTTGTCCAATCTGTAACACTTTACTGAATAAAAAATCAAGCTGGCTTATGTTCCTACACCGTGTGCGGATCAAAATGTACCACCAAATGTCATAAACGCATTAGCAGTATTACAAGGAAACACTGACTGGACTTTTTAATCTAGGAAGTGCCCCAGATTAAACCGGCTAAGCCAAGCGTGGGCACAGTAATCAGGAGTTATTCTAATTCTGATGAGCGCAAGCGCTGAGGTCTAGTCTGCCGATGCTCATCTAGGTTTAGTCACAACCATCAGACAGTGTTCACTACGACACACCTCGAGTCTCACACTGCAGCCGTGTTTACTGTGATGGTGTAATAGTGATGGTCCACATCCTGTGAACTTCAGACACTGTTGTTCCCCCATCCAATACAAATCCTGCATTCCCAAATCCTAAACTGTTACAGGTCTCAGCCAATCAGAGCAGAGCTCAATATTAGTCTCTTAAGTATGGTTAGTTTGGAAGCTGTTTAGGAGCTCAGCCCTTCCAGAAAATTCCATTAATGAATAAAACGAGCAGCTATAACTGACTTCTGTGGACTGATAGCACACTTCCTTATTGCCTTTCCTATCAACTCTAAATGCCCCGACCCAAATACTAATATATGGCTTATTTAAGGTATCACCATCCGGTGTGACGTCATTAATAAACTCTGATCAAGACTAGAGACATTAGCTCCCAATTCGGCAGCCTCCTGGCTGGAAGCCTCAGGCGCCAAAATGTAACTGCTGCACCATTTAAGGTGGAACAGAGAATTCCACCAAACGCCTAATGGCCGTCTAAACAAACAGCAAAGGCAACCTGGACGGATAAAATCTCATATAAGGCTTAATAAATATCAGTTACCTAATAAACAATTAGCTGCTAGGCTAGTTAGCTAGCTAGCTTCGTTGTAGTGCTGGGTCGGCTGCTTAACGATTTCAGAGCACACCGATTAAGCCCTGAATGAAAACTTTGCCTTTCTACTGAACTCACCTGAAGCTGCTTTTCTCTGAGAGCTTTTAATCTTTCCTTCCTTTTCAGCGCTTGTTCCTGTAAAGAGCTCGCAGCGTGCTCCATGATCGATCAACACAGCAGCTATCACAAGCAATCCTGCGACAGGCATCTAAACAGAGCACCGAGCACATCGATCATCGACTGCCCTGACGGAACCGAAGTCAGAAACACAACACATCCTTTCATAACTAACTTAATATTCATATTTTAAATAAAGAAATACTGGTAGTTACAGAATAATACACAATAAATTAATAACTAGCTCATGTTGTAAAGTGGTAAAGCGGTCCCCATATATACGTATACTACTTTATATTGTCCTATTCCATAAAATGCTAAATAAATACAATACAATAAATAATATAAGTGGTTAACCCTATATTTTTATTGTTAGAGTTCTTTTGTATTGTTTAGTTCTTTTTTTTTTTAGAAAAAAAAAAACAGTCGGCTAGATGGCTAAAAGTTTCAGTCCCTATATTTGTATTTTATTTTTAATTTATTTGTTTATTGTTTATTATTTTGTGTGCACTTATGTATTAAAAACAGTTAGAATTATTATTCATTTTTAATATTTTTCCATAAACTGTCTGGGTTAAAGTGAAAGATTCATGAAATTACAGCCATATATGAACATGTAATGAAGCTTATATGTCTGTGTATTGATCTCTAGGTATCAGCACTGGCCCCCTGTTCAGGCAGTGTCTGAGCTCATGGTGAGGTTTAAGCTCTAACCTTCCTGTACTAGCTGGAATATTATCCAATTGAGACACTAAGCACGGTTGTAAGTGGCTCTGGATAAGAGCGTCTGCTAAATGCCTTATATGTAAATACTTTAGTGATGTTTCCATACGATCCCTGAAAGCTTTATTTAAAATAAATGACTTGTTGATGGACCTTTACACGGCGGTGCATGTGTTTAGGCTGTGCACATCCGCAGGGTTCATTTGAACTGAAGCAGCATTAGTGTGTGTTGGAAGTGGGAGTTTATGCTCTGAGGGTTGGCCTGATGGGGGGCTACACACATGCCTTAGACCCCGCCCCCCTCGATACACAACACACCCATGACATCAGGAACCACCTGTGTAAAAAAAGGTAACCTGAAAAGTGTAACCTGAAGCATCCATATGCATGTGTGACATTACCTGATGCTCTAATCCAGAGCGATTTACCAGGTTAACCATGTGACAGGTGGGCGGTGTAGCGTTAGGAGTCTTGCCCAAGGGCTCGTATTGGTGTAGCACAGCGTAGCTACCCAGACCGAGACTCGAACCCCAGTCTCCCACATGTGGTGGTGGTAGTGGTCCGCTGACGGGAAGCGGTGTTATATGTAGAGCTACGCTAACCCCCAACCATGACGCATGTGCACAGGAAGGGCAGTCAGATTCTGCCATGGAGTCGGTATTCGGTACGACACCGGAAAAGAAAATATCAGAAGAGAAGGAACCAGGGTGGAGTAGCATTACAGGGCTTTATTACAGAGCCTCAAACGTTCAGGGCTTGTTTGTCATGCGGTGGACGAGGACTGCACAAACCCTCTGGCCTACGATGAAGCTACTTCCATGCATGCAGCCCGAAATGGTACTGTGCTACTTTTGGAATCTGGGAAAATGTAAAAATCACACAGATACAGTTACAGACTTCAGTCTTTCATAACTAACACCACCGGGGATGAACATTAGCAGGGATGTCGGCCTTCCCTTGCTTCCCCGTTAGCCGTGAGACTGCTTTGCATCCTGTTATCTCTTTTACGAGTAGTAGCCAGCCCGAGATTTGCTTTTGGCTAGTCTCTTGTTTGGTCATTCCCTCTTTCTCTCTTCCTCTGATACCATCGCCCTCCATCTCTTCCCAGCCTCTGCCATGATGTCCATGCTGGGAATACCGAGCTAGCTTCTTCTTATTGCTAGCCGAAGAGCTATAGCTGTTGGTGTGTGACATGGTGCTGTAAAGGTCTCGTGCACACTCCTCCCAAGTCCCACAGTGCTATAGCCAGCATTCCAGGCCCGGAATGGGAATGCCAGGGACACTGTTGTCCTTATTGGAAGTCAGGGTACCATCAGAATGATTGGGAAGCTGACATCTTACGGTAAAGCCAACACGTAACATTGCTTAGGGGGCAGGTGAGCGCGGCTAAGTAAGTGACTTTGGGATTTGGGATTTGGGAGCTCAGGAAGACCGTGACACTTTTCCAGGTCATTCAAATTCAGCCCTGCCGCTGTTTATTTGCATTATGTTTGCATGGCAAAGGGTCGTCCCAATGTAAATTCGCTACGGAAGTGTTTTGCAAGCCTACAGAAAGACTTTGTGTCGGAAATAGACCGGAGATCTGCCTATGGAGGGAACGCTTACAGGGGAACTTGAGAATTCCGGCATATTTAACCAGTTGAGACCTGGACGAGGGGGTTCGGAGGGGGTCTGGTGTGAAATGCTCCGTCCTAGAGGAACTGACTGAGCCAGGACTGTTCACAGTGGTGGTGAATGGAACCAGACGTCCACCTCTTTAAGCCCCCTTGTTAAATCTTATTGCTCATCGAGTCCAGAGGCTCTCATGGTTAATCATGCACCAGTCGGAGCGCAACAGATGCACACGAGGGCAGGAAGCATGCATACAGACCTGTGTGCACATATCCACATTCCGTCTGCCGCGCTGCGTGAACGTGCAGGCACGAGCATGTGCACTGAAACATGCAGAGACAGCTTGAAGTAAAGTGTGGAGGTGACTGCAGGGTGCACATGGGGATACAGGTTAAAGGGCCCATATCCTAGTCTTCTCTTTGTCCCCGGAAGTCAAGGTTTGGGAATGTGTTGATGGGAATTTCTGACCATTCTTCCAGAAGCGCATTTGTGAGGTCAGACATTGGCGCTCTAGTTCATCCCACAAACCTTAACACCAATTGGCCATAACATTAAACCCACCTCCTTGTATCTCCACTCAGTGTCCAGTTTATCAGCTCCACTGACCCTATAGGACACTCTGTAGGTGTACAGGTCCAGACTGTACTCCATCTGTTTCTCTATATACTGTATTACCCTGTTCTTCAATGGTCAGGACCCCCACAGGACCACCACAGAGCAGGTAGTATGTGGGTGGTGGATCATTCTCAGCACTGCAGTGACACTGACGTGGTGCTGGTGTGTTAGTGTGGCTGGTGCTGGTGTGAGTGGATCAGACACAGCAGTGCTGCTGGAGTGTTGAGACACTGTGTCCACTCACTGTCCACTCTATTAGACACTCCTACCTTGCTGCTCCACCTTGTAGATGGACAGTCAGAGACGATAGCTCATCTGCTGCTGCACAGTGCAGTGTTGGCCATCCTCTAGTCCTTCATCAGTGGACACAGGACGCTGCACCACAGGACGCTGCCCACAGGACGCTGCCCACAGGACGCTGCCCCACAGGACGCTGCCCACAGGACGCTGCCCCACAGGACGCTGCCCCACAGGACGCTGCCCACAGGACGCTGCCCCACAGGACGCTGTTGTGCTGGATGGTTCTGGTTGGTGGATGATTCTCAGTACAGCAGTGACACTGAGGTGTCCAGCAGCACTGCTGTGTCTGATCCACTCACACCAGCACCACCCACACTAACACACCACCACCACGTCAGTGTCACTGCAGTGCTGAGAATGATCCACCCTCATCATACCTGCTCTGTGGTGGTCCTGTGGGGGTCCTGACCATTGAAGAACAGGGTAATACAGTATACAGAGAAACAGATGGACTACAGTCTGGACCTGTACACCTACAGAGTGTCCTGTATAGTCACTCTGATCAGTGCAGCGCCCCTGGCGGACGCCGGGGGGAAGTGCGGAGGGGCGGAGAGTTGAGCCGTGCCTGTGCGTGCGTACGGCAGACAGCAGAGCGTTTTTGAAGTTGGCGGAGACTCTCGCGACCCGGGGGATGCGCGCTCGCGCCCGTACCGTTCCGGAGAGTGTGTCTGTGTGCGCGCGTGCCCGTGTGTTTCGTTTCCTTTCCTTTCTTTCTTTTCCTCCCCGCGTCTCTCGCTTTGCTCTCTGATACCTGCGCCCGGGATCGCCGCGCTCGAGCCATGCGTCGGGCAACTTGGACTTCTTGAAGCGCTGGTGGTAGCCGCCGCAGCAGCAGCCGCCGCTGAGGAGGAGCAGGCATGCGGACGCGTTCCCTTCCGCGCGCGAGCTGGAGCGAGAAGGACGCCGCTTGAGCTCGAGCGTGTAAACTTGGTTTATGGTTTGATCCGGGAGGAAGAGGGTTAGAGTCTCGAGAGAATGGCCTCGAAGGAGCGGCTGTACGAGCTGTGGATGTTATACTACACCAAGGTGAGTGAGTGAGTGAGTGAGTGCGTGCGGCTAACCGCACGCGCGGACGACACCTGTTGTTGGCTCGGGTCGGTAGGCTCGCGGCTTCGCACCCCCTAAACTCTCCTTTCTGTAGCCGTGCATGCTGCTTTGAGCTGGAAAGGAAAACAAAACAACACTTTCAGGAAGTGCAAGGTGGGAAGGGGGGCGGAGTAGTTTGGGGAGTGGGGTGGGGGGGGGCGGGGGTCGAAAATATTTGACCGTATCTCGCCTTAAAATACTACAGCACGTGCAAAAAAAACATAACTGTGGTGTAAATATAGCAAGCAAGCGCTGTTTACGATATTATGGCCAGTTTTATTGTTGTTGGTTTGGTGTTACGTACCTGTGGGGCCAGGTAGGCTGTTAGCACTGATAGCACACTTCCTCATTGTCTTCGCTGCTATTACTGTAAATGACCTGACCCACATTCTAATATCATTAATGCATCACGCCGCTATGACGTCATAAATAACCTCTGAGCAAGGCTAGAGATGCTTGCTAACAAGTTATGAAGTTAGCTTATTATTGGAATTCTCTGTTCCACCTTAAAAAGGGGCAGCAGTGACTTTCTGGAGCCTGGTGACATCATGATGAACCTCTGAGCAATTCTTGTTGGAATTCTCCGTTCCACCTTAAATGGGCCAGCAGTTACCTTCTGGCACCTGATGATGTCATTATGGAATCTTGTTGGGATTCTCCATACCACCTTAAATGAGGGAGCAGTTATATTCTGGTGCCGATTACATCATAATGAACCTCTGAGCAATTCTTGTTGGAATTCTCCATTCCACCTTAAAAGGTACAACAGTTACATTCTGGCGCTTGATGATGTCATAAAGAACCTCTGAGCAATTCTTTTTGGGATTCTCCATTCCACCTTAAAAGGGGCAGCTGTTACATTCCGGTACTTGATGATGTCATAATGAACCTCTCAGCAAGGCTAGAGACGTTTGCTAACAAGTTACTAAGTTAGCTCCCTATTTGTCAAGTCTCCTTGTTGGAATTCTCCATTCCACCTTAAATGGGGCAGCAGTTATATTCGGGTGATGATGACGTCGGTATTATCCTCAGAGCAATTGTTGTTGGAATTCTCCATTCCACCTTAAATGGGACATTCAGTTGCATTCTGGCGCCTGATGGTGTCATAAAGAACCTCTGAGTAATTCTTGTTGGAATTCTCCGTTCCACCTTAAAAGGGGCAGCAGTTACATTCCGGTGCTTGATGATGTCATAATAAACCTCTGAGCAATTCTTTTTGGGATTCTCCATACCACCTTAAATTAGGTAGCCGTTACTGTCTGGTGTCCGATGACATCATAATGAACCTCTGAGCAATTCTTCTTCGCATTCTCCATTCCACCTTAAAAGGGGCAGCGGTTACATGCTGTCGCCCGATGATGTCATTATGAACCTCGGCGCAAGGCTAGAGATGTTTGCTAACAAGTTACTAAGTTAGCTCCCTATTTGTCAAGTCTCCTTGTTGGAATTCTCCATTCCACCTTAAATGGGGCATTCAGTTGCATTCTGGTGATGATGACATCGGTATTATCCTCAGAGCAATTGTTGTTGGAATTCTCCATTCCACCTTTAATGGGGCATTCAGTTGCATTCTGGCGCCTGATGGTGTCATAAAGAACCTCTGAGTAATTCTTGTCGGAATTCTCCGTTCCACCTTAAAAGGGGCAGCAGTTACATTCCGGTGCTTGATGATGTCATAATGAACCTCTGAGCAATTTTTTTTGGGGATTCTCCATACCACCTTAAATGAGGTAGCTGTTACTGTCTGGTGTCCGATGACATCATAATGAACCTCTGAGCAATTCCTCTTGGAATTCTCCATTCCACCTTAAAAGGGGCATTCAGTTGCATTCTGGTGATGATGACATCGGTATTATCCTCAGAGCAATTGTTGTTGGAATTCTCCATTCCACCTTAAATGGGGCAGCAGTTGCATTCTGGTGCCAAAATGTAACTGTTGCCCCAATTAAGGTGGACCATTTAAGGTGGAATGGAGAATTCCAAAACAAGCCTACTCTAAGCCTGTTCCCGCATTCCAGCATTAGTACGACACCTAAGAATGGTGGTCTGTGAACATCTGTAGGGCTTCATGAACTCATGGAATTTTAGATATTCCGAGGATAAACGATTCCCTGCTTACGTATCCCAACATATACTGACCCCCTGTCTTCTCACCAGCCCTATTGGTGAATGAATAAATGGATGGTGGGATTATGCAGGAAGCATGTGATGTGGTGGTCCACATCACATCCCCCTAGTGGTCCACCGTCCACAGCCGAATGGCTTAACAGCGAAACCCGTGCTGACTTACAGAGTAACAGAACAACTTGATGCTGTGTGCGCTGGAAGAGGCAGGCATGCGCACACGCGCGGGGTCAGTCTCCAGCCAGTGGGCTTTTGTGAATGGTTGCCATGGAAACGGATCCAGCAGGTGCGTGGGGATGGTCCGGCCAGGGGCACCCGCCGCTGTGTCGGGCTCCGGCTCCTCGAACGGCAGCAGTGACACAGCATATGCGGAGTGGAAATCATAGTACACGGAGCAGATTGGATGATTAAGCAGCTTCTGAATTATGCAGCAGTCCCTCAATCTGCTCTCGCCGTCGGTGAAGCCTCCTCAGATGGCTGGAGGAACAAGCCGGGCTCCGTTTTCACAAACACGGGCTGATTTGCCGAGCTTTGTTCCGGGTTGGGGGTGCTGGACAATGTATCGTCAGTATCGGTATATCGTGATATACACATACAGGGGAGCCGCTCCAGGCAGATGGCACCAAATATAAATGAATAAAAATAAATAGAAGTAAAAGTTGAATTATCTACTCTTCCAGTTAATGTGAAAACTTCCATTTATAGAAAAAACTGAACTTTGTTGATGCCACTTCATTAATTTGAATAACTTACTAACTTATTTACTATATCCATGCCAACTTGATAGCTGTATACTTGTTCACTTATTAACTTAATGCTAACCAATGAACCTAATGCTAACTAATGAACCTAATGCTAACCAATGAACCTAATCCTAACTAATGAACCTAATGCTAACCAATGAACCTAATGCTAACTAATGAACCTAATGCTAACCAATGAACTTAATGCTAAACAATTAACCTAATGCTAACCTATGAACTTAATGCTAACCAATGAACCTAATGCTAACCAATTAACTGAATGCTAACTAATGAACCTAATGCTAACCACTGAACCTCATGCTAACCACTGAACCTAATGCTAACTAATGAACCTAATGTTAACCAATGAACCTAATGCTAACCAATGAACATAATGCTAACTAATGAACCTAATGCTAACCAATGATCCTAATGCTACCAATGAACAAAATGCTAAACAATAAACATAATGCTAACCAATGAACCTAATGCTAACCAATGAACTGAATGCTAACTAATGAACGTAATGCTAACCAATGGACCTAACGCTAACCAATGAACATAATGCTAACTAATAAACTTAATGCTAACCAATGATCCTAATGCTACCAAAGAACAAAATGCTAAACAATGAACATAATGCTAACTAATGAACCTAATGCTAACCAATGATCCTAATGCTACCAATGAACAAAATGCTAAACAATGAACATAATGCTAACCAATGAACCTTATGCTAACCAATGAACTGAATGCTAACTAATGAACCTAATGCTACCTAATGAACCTAATGTTAACTAATGAACAAAATGCTAACTAATGAACCTAATGCTAACCAATTACCCTAATGCTAACCAATTAACTTAATGCTACCGAATGCAAAATTCTTAACATAATTTCTAATTCCTTCATTTTGTTATTACTGATGTATTAATTTTATTAGCACTGACTTACTAACTTTATTAAATTTATCAACTTTAATAACCCAATTCATTTTTACTGCTTTAACTTAGATGCTTACCTCAATTCTATATTTATGCTAACCAGGTAACTCAGGTAATTTTATCAATGCTAACCTATTTATTTTATTCATGCTAATTTGATAAGTTTATTCATACTAACTTAACCTACTAACCTAATGCTAGCCAGTTTACTTTAATGCTAACCACTGCAAAATTATCAACGTAGTTTTAACACTAACTCAATCACTGTTATTACTAATGTATTAATTAACTAATTTATCAACATTAATAACCCTAATTTACTAGTGTAGTTTTACAACTTTAACCTAGATGCTTACCTCAATTCGGTATTAATGCTAACTCTTATCCATGTAACTCTATTAATGTTAACTAATTAACTAAGATGAGTAGATGTCCTGAATACATTTACTGAATTAATGCAAAGATATCCATTTAAAAATCATAATTTAATTATTATCTTTATTAATGCCCACCCATTATCTTCATGTAGCCTATCTTAATAAGTTTCCATGCTAGCTCAACTTAATGATAACCGACTTCCAACTACAACTAGTAAATTGTGTTATTACTGGCTTATTAAGTCTTAGATATCAGCTTTAATACTGAAGCAGCTAGAAACACAACAGCGTGAGTGGAAACAAAACTTTATTCAGCTTCTATAATCATAAATGCCCTAAAGCAGGTTCTCATTCGGGTTACTTTTGGATCTGTCTCTGGGAATGCTGGTGTGGTTGGTTGAACAAATTTCCAAAGAAAGAATGGGTGGACAGGTGAATGAATAGACGAACAAACAGATGGACCCGAGGAGGGATGGTTCGCTTTTGCTTTGTGGATAACTTCCTCTTAGTGGTAAAGGTGGTTCCTCTTGGTGGTTAGCTCTCACTTGGTGGTTAGCTCTCGCTTGGTGGTTAGCTCTTACTTGGTGGTTAGCTCTCACTTGGTGGTTAGCTCTTACTTGGTGGTTAGCTCTTACATGGTGGTTAGCTCTCGCTTGGTGGTTAGCTCTTACTAGGTGGTTAGCTCTTACATGGTGGTTAACTCTCGCTTGGTGGTTAGCTCTCACTTGGTGGTTAGCTCTCGCTTGGTGGTTAGCTCTTACTTGGTGGTTAGCTCTCGCTTGGTGGTTAGCTCTTACTTGGTGGTTAGCTCTTACATGGTGGTTAGCTCTCGCTTGGTGGTTAGCTCTTACTAGGTGGTTAGCTCTTACATGGTGGTTAGCTCTCGCTTGGTGGTTAGCTCTCACTTGGTGGTTAGCTTTCACTTGGTGGTTAGCTCTCGCTTGGTGGTTAGCTCTCACTTGGTGGTAAGCTCTCGCTTGGTGGTTAGCTCTCACATGATGGTCAGCTCTCGCTTGGTGGTTAGCTCTAACTTGATGGTTAGCTCTTACGTGGTGGTTAGCTCTCGCTTGGTGGTCAGCTCTCACGTGGTGGTTAGCTCTCACGTGGTGGTCAGCTCTCGCTTGGTGGTTAGCTCTCACTTGATGGTTAGCTCTTACTTGGTGGTTAGCTCTTACGTGGTGGTTAGCTCTCGCTTGGTGGTCAGCTCTCACGTGGTGGTTAGCTCTCACGTGGTGGTCAGCTCTCGCTTGGTGGTTAGCTCTCACTTGATGGTTAGCTCTCGCGTGGTGGTCAGCTCTCGCGTGGTGGTCAGCTCTCGCTTGGTGGTTAGCTCTTTCTTGGTGGTTATCTCTCACTTGATGGTTAGCTCTCACTTGGTGGTTAGCTCTTACGTGGTGGTTAGCTCTCGCTTGGTGGTTAGCTCTTTGTTGGTGGTTAGCTCTCACGTGGTGGTTAGATCTCGCTTGGTGGTTACCTCTCGCCTGGTGGTTAGCTCTTACGTGGTGGTTAGCTCTCACTTGGTGGTTAGCTCTCACGTGGTGGTCAGCTCTCGCTTGGTGGTTAGCTCTTACGTGGTGGTTAGCTTTTGCTTGGTGGTTAGCTCTTTCTTGGTGGTTAGCTCTCACTTGGTGGTTAGCTCTCGCGTGGTTGTTTGCTCTCGCTTGGTGGTTGCTCTCGCGTGGTGGTTAGCTCTCACTTGATGATTAGCTCTCGCTTGGGGGCTTGTTTTCACTTGGAGGTTAATTTTTACTTAGTGGCATGCTTTTGCTTGGTGGTTAGCTTTCACTAGGTAAGCTTTCACTTGGTGTTTAACTTTCGCTGGGTGGTTAGCTTTCCCTCAGTGGTTAACTTTTGCTTGGTGCTTAGTTTCCACTTGGTAGTCCATTTTCGCTTGGTGGCTTGTTGTCAGCTCTTTGGATTCTAGCTTTTTGCTTGGTGTTTATTGTTGACTTAGTGGCTTGTTTTTACTTGCTGGTTTGTTTTTGCTCGGTGGTTAGCTTTTACATGGTGGTTAGCTTTGGCTTGGTCGTTAGGTTTCATTTGGTCGTTAGCTTTGGCTTGGTCGTTACCTTTGACTTGGTGGATAGCTTTGGCTTGGTCATTAGCTTTCCCTTGGTAGTTAGCTTTGGCATGGTCGTTAGTATTGACTTGTGGTTAGCCTTGGCTTGGTCATTAGCTTTCCCTTGGTAGTTAGCTTTGGCATGGTCGTTAGCTTTCCCTTGGTAGTTAGCTTTGACTTGGTAGTTAGCTTTGACTTGGTGGTTAGCTTTGGCTTGATCGTTAGCTTTACCTTGGTAGTTTGCTTTCTCTCTGTAAGTTTCTCTAACTAGAACCTTAAAAAATCAAAAATGATTTTATTAAATCTGTGTGGGCAACAGCCTTGTGATTGGTGATGGAAGTGCTACCCAACTTTAGTACCGCCCTCTTTCCATTAACAGAGGAATCTTAGCAAAGTACATCGACCATTTAGTAGAATTATTCACAGGACAGACTTGGTGCAATGTATATTGTGGACCACAAAAGCAAAACTAACACTCTTGGCAGGAAAACACAGATCCCAGAAGCTTTAAGGATCTACATGGTTTTGTTGAAAAGCTGTCAGCAGTAACTTATATAAGGTATATAAGCGTATGTGTGATATAAGTGTCTGCCCATTCTGCCCACTACTACCTGGTCCTGTGTATGAGGAACACGTTCTCCAACACGGTTCTTAGTTTACACTAATAGCAAACCCAGATTTTCCAGTTCTGCTGTTCTGGAGAGTGCGACTGTGAGGTGTTGACGTAGATGCTGCTGATTGCATTGTGCACAAACAGCTCTGAGATTCGTGATTTGGTGCTCGTTGGCTGGTATGCAGCTGTTGATGACGTCACTCTCCGTGCTCACGAATTCTGTTTTTTGTATTGTTGTCGTCGTTATGAATTATGCTTTCTTATGCGGTTCAGTGCTTCCCAAGCGCGCTGCACGCTGTCCGGAGCTGCCATTGTGACTCTGGTATTTCATGTTCTGAGATGCTAACTCGATAAAGGAGGTCATTTGAAAACCCCTCTGTTTTTTCGCTGGGGCTTAATTCAGAGTGTTCTTCTTCCACACCCTTAACACGAGTCACTTGACTATGGGGCTGTGGAATGAGCCCTTGGTTCACCCGACGTCCTACGCCACACATTGGTGCTTGGCTTTTTACCATGTGATCAGGATTTTAATGTATGTTAGGATAAGATAAGATAAGCTTTTACTATCCCACATGGGGAAATGTGCATTGTTACAGCAGAAGAACAGCAGCAGAACAGACACGGAACCAGAGGTAGAGTGGGGTGTAGAGAACACAGAATTAGGAAATTACAGAAAATAAATAAATCTCTATTGTTAGGTTAAAAATACAACAATAATAAACATTAATAAAAACTATACAAATTTATATTTACAATTTAAAAGATATTTCACAGTTACGTTTACTAGCGACACGGATACACCCAAATACTAAGGGTACAGGCAGTCAGAGTGCATGAGCTACAGTGATACAAGATGTTTACAGGTGAGATAAAGGTGGTATACAGGTGAGATAAATGTGGTATACAGGCTATACACAGGTGGTATACAGGATGTATACAGGTGGTGTACAGGTGAGATAAAGGTGGTATACAGGTGAGATAAAGGTGGTGTACAGGTGAGATAAAGGTGGTATACAGGTGAGATAAAGGTGGTATACAGGTGAAATAAAGGTGGCATACAGGTGAGATAAAGGTGGTATACAGGTGAGATAAAGGTGGTATACAGGTGAGATAAAGGTGGTGTACAGGTGAGATAAAGGTGGTATACAGGTGAAATAAAGGTGGCATACACGTGAGATTAAGGTGGTATACAGGTGAGATAAAGGTGGTATACAGGTGAGATAAAGGTGGTACACAGGCTATACACAGGTGGTATACAGGATGTATACAGAGGGTGTACAAGTGAGATAAAGGTGGTATACAGGTGAAATAAAGGTGGTACACAGGCTATACACAGGTGGTATACAGGATGTATACAGATGGTGTACAAGTGAGATAAAGGTGGTATAAAGGTGGCATACAGGTGAGATAAAGGTGGTATACAGGTGAGATAAAGGTGGTACACAGGCTATACACAGGTGGTATACAGGATGTATACAGATGGTGTACAAGTGAGATAAAGGTGGTATAAAGGTGGCATACAGGTGAGATAAAGGTGGTATACAGGTGAGATAAAGGTGGTATACAGGCTATACACAGGTGGTATACAGGATATATACAGGTAATGTACAGGTGATGTACAGGTGAGATAAAGTAGTATACAGGATATATACAGGATGTATACAGGTGATATAAAGGTGGTATACAGGATATATACAGGATGTATACAGGTAACATACAGGTGAGATAAAGTAGTATACAGTGTATACACAGCTGGTATACTGGATGTATACAGGTGATATACAGGTGATGTGCAGGTGAGACAAAGGTGGTATACAGGTTATACACCATTGGTATAGAGGATGTATACAGGTGATGTACAGGTGTTGAAGTGCATCAGCAAATATTGCTCACTAATTCAGTCACACTGAATATCGATAGATATGGGTTTATATAGTGTGTCTACAGTACTGAGCATCTGATGCTCTGCTTGGGGAGGTGCCGCTTGGAGCCTGACAGCAGTAGGGGAGGAAATGTTGGGGAGAGGGAAGGGGCTGGGGGGCATTATACACCATGTGATGTGCAGCATCATCACAGAAACCGAAAGAGAAACCGAGCTCGGCTGACTCCAGCAAACCTAAGGCCGAGATTCTGGATTCAGGTGCTCTCCTCCCGGATGGAGCGTTGAAGCTGACTGCATTGAGAAGCTGAAACCAGGAGGCGCTGAGCTTGGCGTAGTCTGTGGGCGTGCTGTTAAGAGCGCGCCGTCAGACCTGTTTGAAACGACAAAGCAGCTGCAGCTCGGCTTTTTGCAGCAAGGCGAATCAGTTTGCTCAGATCGCCACGAGAACCCGCTCTTCCAGCTCCCACGTGCCTCCTCGTTCAGTAGCGCTGACAGGGCTTCTAATCGTCAGCAGTTCAGTCTCAGTCTTAGTCGAGATTCAGGGGAAACGAATAGGCCGTGTAGTATCTCATCATTTTTCATAAATGACCCAGTACCTCACCATAATGGGAATATCATCATAAAGGATAATTTATGACGTAAGACCTCATCATAATAAGATGCTAAGTCATTATGCGGTGAGATCCTCATATAATCCATTAAGATTAGTAAGGCCAGATATAACAAAGATATCATATCATCATAATGTGATTATACTATATATATATATATATATATATACACATATATATATATATATATATATATATATATATATATATATATATATATATATATATATATATATGACATAATAAGTCTTAACTGTGCGATTGTAAGTCATTTCGGAGATACTTGGTTGTAATTATGAGTCAGGAGCTCGTTAATGAGATAATAAGGCATATATATGAGGTAATAGGTCATAATCATGATATTATCTCATATTTTAAAAATGTTCTTAAAGGATCCAAAGTCAATTATGAGATTGTAGGTCTTGGTTATGGGATATTACACCATAATAGCGAGGCGTGATTTCATTATATAATAGCAATTATGAGATTATGAGATTATGAGGTATGCTATTATCAGATTAAAATGAGATAGGAAATTATAATTATGAGATAGTTATTAGTAAGTCGTCATTTTAAGAGTGTACATAGAAATCTCAAAACTTTAGAGAGAATTTCATTTCTATGAAAATGTAAGTCATTAGGATATATGAGGTAATGATTATGAGATGAGATAGTATCTCATTCTTCATGATTATGCTACATGTTCAGTGATTTGAGTATTTATGCGGTGCTAAGTCAATTATGAGATCGTAGGTCTTAATTATGGGATATTACGTCATGACTGTGAGACGTGATCTCATCATTATTATGAGACAGCAAGTTATAGTTATAAGACTATAGCTATATAATTATGAGATAATCATCTCAAAAAGTCATAATTATGATAGTATCTAAATTACGAGATGAGTATGAAATGAGATTGTATTTCATTATTATTCAAGATGATTATGAGAAACAGTTCAGTAATTAGGAGCATGCAAATCATAATTATGAGATACCAATCTGTAATAATGGCATTGTAACTCAATCATGAGAAACAAAGTCAGTTATTGTAAGTCCTAATAATGAGATATTAAGTCATAATTGTGAGACATGATTTCATTATTATAAGAAAAAGTGATCGTTATGGGATTATATATGTGTTATTCAGAGATAATTATATATCATTGTTATGAGATAGCAAGTCATAATTATGAGATAGTAAGTTATAATTATGATATTATCTCCTTTATGAGATACTAAGTAATAAGTATGAAATGAGATTGTATTTTATTATTATTCGAGATGATTATGAGAAGCAGTTCAGTAATTAGGAGCATGCAAATCATAATTATGAGATACCAATTTGTAATAATGGCATTGTAACTCAATCATGAGATACAATAAGTAAATTATTGTCCTAATTATGAGATATTAAGTCAAAATTGCAAGACATGATTTCATTATTATGAGATAGCAAGTGATCGTTATGAGATTATATTTATGTTATTCAGAGATGATCGAATTTATCGTTGTTATAAGATAGGAAGTCATAATTATGAGATAGTAAGTCGTAATTATGATGTTATTTTAATTATGAGATACTAAGTATTAATTAAATTAAATTAAATAATTAAATGAGAGCGTTTTTCATTATTGCGAGATAGTAAGTCAAGGTGAAGAAATATTTTAGTAATTAGGAGAACATAACTCATAATTATGAAATACTAAGTCATAATTATGGGATACTTAATCATAATGGCGAGACATGATTTCATTATTACGAGATAGCAAGTGATCGTTATGAGATTATGTATGTGTTATTCAGAGATAATTATATATCGTTGTTATGAGATAGCAAGTCATAATTATGAGATAGTAAGTCATAATTATGATATTATCTCATTTATGAGATACTAAGTATTAAGTATGAAATGAGATTGTATTTCATTATTGTGAGATGATTATGAGAAGCAATTCAGTAATTAGGAGCATGTAAGTCATAATTATGAGATACCAAGTCTTAATGCCACTCTAACTCTGAGGTCAATTATTGTATTATAATATGTAATATCAAGTCATAATTACGACACATGATTTTATTTCTATGAGGCAGCAAGTGATCGTTATGAGATTATATATATCGTCGCTGTCCAAAGAAAAACAAGTATCTCCAAAATGGCAACTTTACAGGAGAGGCCAAAAACCTCATTAACCTTTAATGGAAGTAAATGGAACCAGACGTCTTTCCAAACAGTTTTGAGCCATTTCTGTTGGTCCATTCATCATGAGATTCTCACGCAATGTAAACAGCAGCTGGTGTATTCAAATGATGTATAAAAGTAAAAATGGACAAAAGTGGAGATACATGTTTTTCATTGGACAGCGACGATATGTTATTCAGAGATGATCGTATTTATCGTTGTTATAAGATAGGAAGTCATAATTATGAGATAGTAAGTAATAATTAATAAATGAGAGTGTATTTCATTATTGCTAGATAGTAAGTCAAGGTGAAGAAATAGTTTAGTAATTAGGAGAACATAACTCATAACTATGAAATACCAAGTCATAATTATGGGCTACTTAATCATAATGGCGAGACATGATTTCATTATTACGAGATAGCAAAGTCATAATTATGAGACTCTAAATGTAAAAGTCGTATATTATGATGTATAGTGACAGGAATATATATATAATGATGATAATAATTGAAAATATTTAAACATAAAATGAAAATATTTTGGATTCTGTATCGATACTCACAGTATTGACTATTACTCAGTGATTTACAGTCAGGGTGAGGAGTCTTGAACAGCTACACATCCCTTTAGACCCATAGTGTACAGGTGTCTTCTCACGGTGGAGTGACAGACAGAAGCACCTGTGGAGGTTCTCAGATCTGAAGCCGGAGTGGAGCTTGATGTTCTCCTCTCTCTTGAAGATTCGGTGGTCTACAAATAAAAGTCCCAGCCCAAGTTTTTCTTCAGTTTTCCAGAAGTACCGGCGACACCCAGAACGGCGTATGGCGGCAGAACTGATTATGACCGTGATAGCGTATCGCTGCATCGCTCGCCCATGCTGTTATTGTTGTTGTTGTTTTCTGGGTGTACCAGGCGGTGTTTGACCTGTGTCTGAGCACAGATCTCTCAGTGTTGGACCACTTCCTCCTGCTGGTGCTGCTGGGAGGACAGCAGCGATGTGATAAAACCACTTCCTGCTGCGGCCGCTGTCACTGGTTACCTCGCAGAATTACCCGTTTGTGTCGGATGGTGATAAACAGGGCCTTTAGCCTACACGGAGGCCTGCTGCTAATCTGAGCTAATCCGCACGTATGGGTTTGACGGTACGCAAATGTCACACAGTGCCGTGTTTTTTTTTGTCTACCCTTCGATGTACACAGTTCGGTGGGTACAGTAATCATGATGCTAGCGTTCTAGCATTTTACTTTCGTTTTCAGGCTCTGGAGAGCTGCGTGTTGTGTCAGCCAGCATCAGACTGGATGATACTGTGACTGAATTAACACACAGCCGTTCTTCACCAGCGGGGAACGGGCACCGTTCTGGTTCGGGCACCTAGTGTGGATCCATTCGGTGCATCCACGCCTATGATAAGTAGAATCGGAACCCGAAACATTCGTTCCTAGGTGGAACCAAAGAATAGTAGGTTCGTCAGCACGAACCATGATGACGTCCATGGGCATGTCTGTTATTGGAGAAAGTGAAGGCAACAATGGCGCCACCCAGTGTTCTGCTGGAGAACCTCTTCTACGTTGTCTTATCTCCAGTGGATGATCCGTGCCTGCTTTCTGGATACAAACAAACATCTGGAATAACGGCACAAATTCTCGCGTGTCATCTGTATGCTCCGCCATCTTGGTACTACTGTTCACTACGGCTGTGCAGCGCCCTCTGTTGACGCTGATGCCAGATACTGTGACGTACATCGGTTCCAATAAAAGCTGGTACAAATACAGACTGGTTCTGGGATAGCACCAAGGTTCTATAAGGTCTCAACAGAACAAGGGCCATAATAATGGTTCAGTTGATTAGCTCCTCTCTAGAGACTGACGTTATTCAAAGATCCGGCAGACAGGGCACGCTTGCACCTGTCCAGGTGTCTTAACATGGTTGCTAAGTCTTAAGGTGGATCCTCCGTACGTGTCTCAGTGGCAGTTAGCAAACTAACCACAGGTTTTATCCCTAAATTGCAGTATCCATCAGTGTAGCAGGTATAGTTACATCATCCTTGTGCTTATAGTTAAGCACTCGGGTATATACATTGGCTCTAAGGGGCCCATACATCTCCCGGCCCACTGGGAATTCTCCCCACTTGCCCACACCGGCACTGCACATACGGCTGGCTGTGGCATCACTGGGGCTTAGAACCGTGTTTCACAACCTGACTGCTTAGTTCTTTGGACTCCTCGTCGCAATCTACATGTGTCTTCTGAGTGTCTATATGGATACTGATGATGGGGAGGAAAATCTGGAAAACCTGGAAAAAACAAGTTTTCTTTGGGAACTACTTTTCGCCTCACAGCTCCCTGCAGCGTGTATCACTCCACCATGAATGGAGTTTAGGGTGTCTCTGACATCAGGCAGCGTATTCATACTTTCTGTGAGGGAGCTTTTAGTGGGGGACGTCTGGTTACCTTCACCACCACTGTGAACAGTTCTGACTCATTTCACTCTGAACCCACTCTGAAAGACTTTGTTTACTTCTTAACCCAAAAATGAATCGTGTGTTGTGAAAGTGTGTGGGGTTTCGTGGTTGTCAGTATGTCCGTGTTCAGTTCGCAGTATTGTATTCGTACTGTAAGTCCTACCCTGAATGAAGTGAGCACTGAGGTGCGAATGGTTGTGCGTATGGTTGTGCGTATGGCTGTGCCAGTTGCGAGGTCGCGCTGTCATTCTGCGAGTTTCTCACGAAGCTGAATGTCAGTGTTAGGGTGTGTGTATGCGTGTGTGATGTGAGTAATCTGTAGGGTTCCACTGATCTGCCTGCTATTTCTGCAAACATCTTCCTCTTATTGCCACCCAGACCAGTTTCTGTTTGGCTAGAATATTGCTAAAGATCTTGTTTGGTATGGAAATGTCTCATTCGTGGCTGATGTTATATCTGGGGCTGATAAAACCAGTGCGGGGGAAAATGGAACACCGGTTCTTTACATAGATAAAAAGGTTCTG
Source organism: Prochilodus magdalenae (assembly GCA_024036415.1). Classification (NCBI taxonomy): domain Eukaryota; kingdom Metazoa; phylum Chordata; class Actinopteri; order Characiformes; family Prochilodontidae; genus Prochilodus; species Prochilodus magdalenae. Next base: position 99,965 of record JAMWET010004223.1, on the reverse strand, counting down.
CTAAACGTTTCATTTAAGTTGTACTGGATTAATTCCCATAGTAATTTAATCTCCTGGTGGCTGTGATATAGCTGAGGCAGATAAAGGGCTGAAAGGCAGCATTCAAAACCTTAACCCCTACATTTACACTAAACCCCTAACCCCTACATTTACACTAAACCCTAACCCCTACATTTACACTAAACCCCTAACCCCTACATTTACACTAAACCCCTAACCCCTATATTTACACTAAACCCCTAACCCCTATATTTACACTAAACCCCTAACCCTTACATTTACACTAAACCCTAACCCTTACATTTACACTAAACCCCTAACCCCTACATTTACACTAAACCCTAACCCCTACATTTACACTAAACGCTACCCCTTACATTTACACTAAGCCCTAACCCCTACATTTACACTAAACCCTAACCCCTACATTTACACTAAACGCTACCCCTTACATTTACACTAAGCCCTAACCCTTACATTTACACTAAACGCTACCCCTTACATTTACACTAAGCCCTAACCCCTACATTTACACTAAACCCTAACCCCTACATTTACACTAAACCCCCAACCCCTACAGTTACACTAAACCCTAACCCCTACATTTACACTAAACGCTACCCCTTACATTTACACTAAGCCCTAACCCTTACAGTTACACTAAACCCTAACCCCTACATTTACACTAAACGCTACCCCTTACATTTACACTAAGCCCTAACCCCTATATTTACACTAAACCCCTAACCTCTACATTTACACTAAACCCCTAACCCCTATATTTACACTAAACCCCTAACCCCTACATTTACACTAAACCCCTAACCCCTACATTTACACTAAACCCCTAACCCTTACAGTTACACTAAACCCTAACCCCTACATTTACACTAAACGCTACCCCTTACATTTACACTAAGCCCTAACCCCTATATTTACACTACACCCCTAACCTCTACATTTACACTAAACCCCTAACCCCTACAGTTACACTAAACCCTAACCCCTACATTTACACTAAACGCTACCCCTTACATTTACACTAAGCCCTAACCCCTATATTTACACTAAACCCCTAACCTCTACATTCACACTAAACCCCTAACCCCTATATTTACACTAAACCCCTAACCCCTACATTTACACTAAACCCCTAACCCCTACATTTACACTAAACCCCTAACCCCTACATTTACACTAAACCCTAACCCCTACACTTACACCAAACCCCCTAACCCCTACATTTACACTAAACCCCTAACCCCTACATTTACACTAAACCTTAACCCCTACATTTACACTAAACACTAATCATTTAGGCTACAATTGTCAGTTGTCAGTCACAATTGTCAGTTGTCAGTCAGGCAAAGTTTGTGTAGCGTTATGACTGTTTTGGAATAAACAATCATTGCTGTTGTTAAAATAAACAAAATTAAGGTACAGGGTCACTCAAAGCAAAATGATTGAAATCTGAATTCCAACTTCAGTTAGTACCCAAGTGTGTTTTCAGCTCTAACCAGTTCAGTGTAAGGATGCTAGTGTAATTAATAATGACATGTAATCATACTCACACTGCTCGTTCTGATGATGGCGGGATGCTGATCATTCCTGGGAGCTGACAGAGAAGCTGGTGTAGTGAAGCTTATTGTTGTGTTGTTAATACAAACAATAAACCTGCCAGTCTTTGTGCTTTAGAGGATTTCTCAGTGGGCGTCTTTATTGTGAGCCTCTTCTCAATTTGAGAAGGTCAGGCTTTCAGAATTACAGCTAAATATTTGCTCCCAAGTGTCATTCCAAGAAATCTAGGAAGGCTTGCTTTCCAGCTCAAAGCCTAGAGCAAACATACTAACATGGCTAACAACATATGGACAGTAGCAGCCACTGTTTAGCATGATACTGTTTGCACAGTTAACTGATGGTTAGGGATACATCGATACCAGTACTGGTATCGGGCCAATATCATGTTCATTTACCCATACTCATAAAAACACATCTTAGCTTAAAGCTATAAACACAGCCTCTCTTAGCTCAAAGCTAAACACACTGCCTCTCCTAGCTCAGAGCTAAACACACTGCCTCTCCTAGCTCAGAGCTAAACACACAGCCTCTATTAGCTCAGAGCTAAAACACAGCCTCTCTTAGCTCAGAGCTAAACACACAGCCTCTCTTAGCCCAAAGCTAAAAACACAGCCTTTCTTAGCTCAAAGCTAAACACACAGCCTCTCTTAGCTCAAAGCTAAAACACAACCTCTCTTAGCTCAAAGCTACAAACACAGCCTCTCTAGCTCAGAGCTATAAACACAGCCTCTCTAGCTCAAAGCTAAAACACAGCCTCTCTTAGCTCAAAGCTATAAACACAGCCTCTCTAGCTCAAAGCTAACCACACAGCCTCTCTAGCTCAGAGCTAAACACACAGCCTCTCTAGCTCAGAGCTATAAACACAGCCTCTCTTAGCTCAAAGCTAAAAACACAGCCTCTCTAGCTCAGAGCTATAAACACAGCCTCTCTAGCTCAGAGCTATAAACACAGCCTCTCTTAGCTCAAAGCTAAACACACAGACTATCTTAGCTCAAAGCTAAAAACACATCCTCTCTTAGCTCAAAGCTAAACACACAGCCTCTCTAGCTCAGAGCTATAAACACAGCCTCTCTAGCTCAAAGCTAACCACACAGCCTCTCTTAGCTCAAAGCTAAACACACAGCCTCTCTAGCTCAGAGCTATAAACACAGCCTCTCTAGCTCAAAGCTAACCACACAGCCTCTCTAGCTCAAAGCTAAACACACAGCCTCTCTAGCTCAGAGCTATAAACACAGCCTCTCTAGCTCAGAGCTATAAACACAGCATCTCTTAGCTCAAAGCTAAAAACACAGCCTCTCTAGCTCAGAGCTATAAACACAGCCTCTCTTAGCTCAAAGCTAAAAACACAGCCTCTCTTAGCTCAGAGCTAAACACACAGCCTCTCTAGCTCAGAGCTATAAACACAGCCTCTCTTAGCTCAAAGCTAAAAACACAGCCTCTCTAGCTCAGAGCTATAAACACAGCCTCTCTTAGCTCAAAGCTAAAAACACAGCCTCTCTTAGCTCAAAGCTAAAAACACAGCCTCTCTTAGCTCAAAGCTAAAAACACAGCCTCTCTTAGCTCAAAGCTAAAAACACAGCCTCTCTTAGCTCAAAGCTAAAACACAGCCTCTCTTAGCTCAAAGCTAAACACACAGCCTCTCTTAGCTCAAAGCTAAAAACACAGCCTCTCTTAGCTCAAAGCTAAACACACAGCCTCTCTTAGCTCAAAGCTAAAACACAGCCTCTCTTAGCTTAAAGCTAAAACACAGCCTCTCTTAGCTCAACGCTATAAACACAGCCTCTCTTAGCTTAAAGCTAAAACACAGCCTCTCTTAGCTTAAAGCTAAAACACAGCCTCTCTTAGCTCAAAGCTATAAACACAGCCTCTCTACTTTTAAGAGACACAGTCCTCTAAGCTTAATGCTAAACACAAACCCTCTCTTAGCTTCAATGCTCCACAACATCTACTTGAACTGAAACACAGCCTCTTTAGCCATTAAAAACAGCACAGCCTATCTCAGGGTAAAGCTAATAACACAGCCTCTCTTACTGATAAAGACTGCCAGCTGTAATTAAACACAGGGCGTCTTAGCTCAAAGTTCTCCATTCTGCTTTTAGCCATAATCATGTAGCAGCTCAGTGACTCAGCCAGCTCTCTTAGCTCATCACATTCTGACGGCCACACGTCAGCTAAAAGCCTGCACAGATCCAGTCTGGGAAATGTGATCTCTTAGGAACTTCACCTGCTGAGGGATCCGCTGCAGCCCACATCTCTTAGCTCAAAGCTAATTGAAAGCCTTCTTAGAAAGCTAAAACATTACTTACAACACATGATCTCTTAGAGGCTATAGAAGCAGCACCTCTTAGCTAATGCTAAACTACTTTCTTAGATTCAATTCTAAAACATAGCCTCTATATATCATATATATATACCATATTATATATATATATCTACCTTTAACAGAGTTTTAATATATTAGAAATGGTCCCAAATTACTTGAACTGAAACTTTTTTCCATTAACGTCTATTCAGGGTATATATATATTTACTGATATAAGACTACAAAATATACTGTCCCCTAGTACAGTTCTCCATTCTGCTTTTAGCCATAATCATGTAGCAGCTCAGTGACTCAGCCAGCGATCACATTATGACGGCCCGCTAAAGCCTGCAGATCCAGTCTGGGAAATGTGATTTGAGGACTTCACCCTGCTGAGGGATCCGCTGCAGCCTCATTTCAGCCTAGAATTGAAATTGAATTTAACATTACTTACAACACATGATGAGGCTTCAGACAACTTGCTACATCAAAGATCATTCAATTATATATATAGATATATATATTAGATTTATATATATATAATATATAAATCTCTGGCCCAATTCCCCCCTATAAGTCCCCATGTGACTGAAATGGGCCTAATAGTGTGCAATGCCTCTACAAGCACCAACAACGGCTGTGATTGGATTTGCCATGTACCGGAAAGTTTTCTGAATGTAGTCACATCAGTGTTCAGACACTGTTACATCAAAGAATTGGTCAGTTGGTCCAGATTTGGTGGATGCCTTCTCTGGCCCAATTCCAGTCCCTCCTTTTAGCCTGGGATTTTAACATCTGCTCTGGAGCGTTTACCACACATGGAACGAGACATTCCCTGCACTGTAGCACCTCTTCTCAATCTACGGATCCCGTCACTCACACCCCACAGGTATTTATAGCCCCATCATCCTTATGGAGCACCATATGCAGGAGCCTGGAGTTACTACCACCTTAAACAGACAAGGGGACTTATTTTTTTGTCCAGTGATCTCATGTAGAGTCTAATTGTTAGCCAAGTGAGCATCATCACTTCCACCACATGCCTCCTATACCTCCACCACATGCCTCCTATACCTCCACCACATGCCTCCTAGGCCCTAACATCTTGATAGGCCAAGACCAAAAAGCCTCCAGGCCCTGAGGCAGCAAAGCAGCCCCAAACCATGATGCTTCCTCCATGTTTCACAGTAGGGGTAAGGTTTTGGTGTTGGTGGGTCCTTTGTGCTCCACACATAGCATTGCGCATTTGAACTACAAAGGTCTACCTTCGTCGCATCTATTTATAGAACTCTTTCCAAGCATTCCACAAGCCTTTGTGGAATATCCAGGTGGTCTTGGACACGCTTGCGATGAGTTGGAATGTTTTGCAGCCATGAACACCATTTAGGTTCAGTGTTTTTCTGAGAGTACACAGATAACAGGTTTCTGGAGTTGGACTTGTGGCTGTATTTAAAGTGGTACACTACCATACCACACACTGTGTACCCCCACTGTGTGGGGTTTACAGTACAGTAAGTTCTGACCTACAGTGTAGTATACTAATACAGTCACATGACCAGTTACCTCACATTTACCTCAGAGCTGTTATTACTGTATCCACTGTTTAGAGCTAGCTGCTGCTAACGCTGCTCAGTTCCCCTGAGATACGGTTAGCCTAGCGGTTAGCTCCCCTCGGCTATTCCACTCTAAAACTGATCCTCTAAAGTGAGTTCATCTTTTATTAATCTTCAGACCTGTATATTTAACTTTCTGAGGCTCATTCTGATGAACACACACCCCACTACAATCACTACACCCACATTTACCTCAGAGCTGTTATTACTGTATCCGCTGTTTAGAGCTAGCTGCTGCTAACGCTGCTCAGTTCACCTGAGATACGGTTAGCCTAGCGGTTAGCTCCCCTCGGCTATTTCACTCTAAAACTGATCTTCTAAAGCGAGTTCATCTTTTATTAATCTTCAGACCTGTATATTTAACTTTCTGAGGCTCATTCTGATGAACACACACCCCACTACAATCACTACACCCACATTTACCTCAGAGCTGTTATTACTGTATCCACTGTTTAGAGCTAGCTGCTGCTAATGCTGCTCAGTTCACCTAAGATACGGTTAGCCTAGCGGTTAGCGCCCCTTGGCTATTTCACTCTAAAACTGATCTTCTAAAGCGAGTTCATCTTTTATTAATCTTCAGACCTGTATATTTAACTTTCTGAGGCTCATTCTGATGAACACACACCCCACTACAATCACTACACCCACATTTACCTCAGAGCTGTTATTACTGTATCCACAGTTTAGAGCTAGCTGCTGCTAACGCTGCTCAGTTCACCTATATATATGATATATACATATATATCTCCACTTCCCCTAAAAACTTACATATATTTATATGTCATTATATATATATATATATATTTATATATATATATATATATATATATATATAATTAAATGTACGGTTTTAAGGGGAAGTGAGGCGGACGCTATTGGACGACGCCCATCATTCTGGCGGTATTAGCAATGTAAGGGTAGCGTCATTATTGGAAAGATTATTTCAGGTCAAACAAGTCAGACAGGTTTTGGACATTAATCTACACACGTACATCTGCCCTGGATAAATAACACGTGCTTTGCTTATACTGGTAATACTATGACCCACATGTACTATAGACATGTATATAACCTCATGTCTATACAGTTACATAATGTGCAGTATATATACATGTATGAATAAACATATCTAATATGAGTCATGCAGATGTATCTATATCCAATCACTGGAAGTCAGGATGTCCTCGTCTTGTAAGGGCACACGTGCCCACGCTGTGACTATTGACGGTTACATTGAGCCTCAGCTGTCAAGTTTTCTCAGTACGGTCTTTTCTCTGACGTGCCGTTTCCATTGTGTGTGCCCTGGTATTGTCGAGCTCTTTGTTTCTCCAGCAGACTCGTGTGTGTAAAGCACACGCGGGCCACACGCCCATCTCTGAACCACAGTCTGCTTGAGACGGCTCTGACGTGTGTCTGCGCGTCGCTGATTGTGCAACAGATCAGAGCAATCGCTCCACATGTCTGCACCTGTCTGCTCATGAATCCTGTACCAGATTCCACTCTAGAGTCTTCCTGTGTCCGACGGCGGGCGCCGCAGCTGCCGCCGTGTGTTCACAGGCCATTAGCTGAAAGCTGTGATACGACATCAGCATGCCAGTGCTGCTGAAGGAGCCAGACCAGGTTACAGTAAGAGGAAATCCTCAGCCTTTGGAGATGATACGTACGTCGGATGACTATTAGATAAAGACTCTGGTCGCATGCAGAGCTGGGAAGGTGTGAGGTTACTGAAGTGCTGCTGACAGCGTGATCTATCCTTTCACTAAATGACCTGCTGTCTTCGATTTGGATGCTAATGTCTTTGTCTCTGCACCATGGCAGCGTTCCTCCAGAAGTCAAGCGTAGTATTGGGTGTAGCTTAACCATGGTAATCAGGTGTAGTATAGCCATGAAAATGACTGCTACACAATGTACCCTGCCTACTTACCTACCTCCATCCATACCCCCAACATACCTACTCACCTCCGTCCATACCCCCAACATACCTACCCACCTTCCTCCATACTCACAACATACCTACCCACCTTCCTCCATACCTCCCAACATACCTACCCACCTCCCTCCATACCTCCCAACATACCTACCCACCTCCCTCCATACCTTCAACATACCTACCCACCTCCCTCCATACCCCCAACATACCTACCCACCTCCATCCATACCCCCAACATACCTACCCACCTCCCTCCATACCCTTAACATACCTACCCACCTCCATCCATACCCCCAACATACCTACCCACCTCCCTCCATACCCCCAACATACCTACCCACCTCCCTCCATACCCCCAACATACCTACCCACCTCCCTCCATACCTCCCAACATACCTACCCACCTCCCTCCATACCCCCAACATACCTACCCACCTCCCTCCATACTCACAACATACCTACCCACCTCCCTCCATACCCTTAACATACCTACCCACCTCCCTCCATACCCCCAACATACCTACCCACCTCCCTCCATACCTCCCAACATACCTACCCACCTCCCTCCATACCTCCCAACATACCTACCCACCTCCCTCCATACCCCAACATACCTACCCACCTCCCTCCATACCCACAACATACCTACCCACCTCCCTCCATACCTCCCAACATACCTACCCACCTCCCTCCATACCCCCAACATACCTACCCACCTCCATCCATACCCCCAACATACCTACCCACCTCCCTCCATAAACATAACCAACCTCCCGTCACCATATACCTACCCTCCCACCTCACTCCATACCCTTAACATACCTACCCACCTCCATCCATACCCCAACATACCTACCCACCTCCATCCATACCCCCAACATACCTACCCACCTCCCTCCATACCCCCAACATACCTACCCACCTCCATCCATACCCTTAACATACCTACCTACCTCCATCCATACCTCCCAACATACCTACCCACCTCCATCCATACCCTTAACATACCTACCCACCTCCCTCCATACCTCCCAACATATCCATATACCTCCCCCATAACCTCCTCAACATACCTACCCACCTTCCTGCCCCCTCCATCCATACCACAATAATCCTACCACTTCCTATATCCCATACCCTACCCCACATCCATACCCCCAACATACCTACCCACCTCCATCCATACCCTTAACATACCTACCCACCTCCATCCATACCCCCAACATACCTACCCACCTCCATCCATACCCCCAACATACCTACCCACCTCCATCCATACCTCCCAACATACCTACCCACCTCCATCCATACCCTTAACATACCTACCCACCTCCCTCCATACCTCCCAACATACCTACCCCCTCTATTCCTCCATACCTCCTGCACAACATTACCTACCCCCACCTCCATCCATATCCTTAACATACCTACCCACCTCCCTCCATACCCCCAACATACCTACCCACCTCCCTCCATACCTCCCAACATACCTACCCACCGCTCCATCCATACGCCATTGTAACATACCTTACCTACCCACCTCCATATCTCATACATGAACTATCCCTAACATACCCTTACCTACGCCCACCTCCATGACCTCCCACATATCTACCTCCCATACATAGCCTACCCACCCTCCTCCCTCTATACCTCCCAACATACTACATGCCCAGCCCTCCGCTCCATACCTCCTTAACATACGGCTACGCGCACCTCCCCTGCCATCCCGATACCCTCCCTAAACATAACCATACCAGACACCTCCCGATCCACCTGTATACCTCCTAAGACATATACTACCTACTCCCTCACATCTCCATCCATATCCCTTCTAACATACGCTACCTTACCCGTCTATCATAACCCCCACCGTAACCTAACGCCTCCTCCCTTTCATCCCCCCAATATCTACCCTACGCCCACCTCCGATCCATATACACCCTTAAACATACCTACTCCTACCACTCTCGCATCCGATACCTCCCGAACTATTACGCTACCCACCTCCATCCAATACCCTTATTAACATACCTACCCACCTTCCCTCCATACCCCCAACCATACCTAGCCTACCTCCTCCAATACCCCAACATACTCTACCCACCTCCCTGCGCATATACCTCCCCTACATACCTACCCACCTCCCTCCGTATCCGCCAACACATACGCTACCTCACTCTCCCAATCCATACCTCCCAATGCCTATACGGCTAGAATGCCACCTCCCTGCAATACCCTAATGACCTGTACCCACCTCCCGTCCCAGTACTCCTCTTCCATACATCTCCAACATACTTACCCAGCCTCCCTCGATATCACGCCCCAACATACCTAGACGTGCCCACCTCCATCCATACCCCCAACATACCTACCTCACCTCCCCATCCATACTCACACACATACCTACCCTGCCTCGCATCCATACCCCAACATAACTACCTACCTATCACATCCACCTTCCTCCAAGGGGCCCCAACATACCTACGGCACCATACATCCATACCTCCACAACATAACCTAATCCCACCTCCCATCCCATTGCCCCCAACATACTACCTCCACCTCACATCCATTACGCCCGCAACATAGGCACTACTCCACCTCCTCCATACCCTCCAACATACCTTACCCACTCTCGTAGTCCATGACAAGCTACCCCCAACATACCTACCCTCCATCCATCCACACCTCCTAACATAGACCCTACCGTTTACAAAGATCCATAGCTACCCCTTAACATACCTACCCACCTCCATTACCATACCCTTAAACATACCTACCAACCTCCCTCCCTCCATACCCCCAGCGATACCTAACCCCGACCCTGCCAGTACTGCCTATACCCTGGCCATCACCATACCTACCGCACCTGCCATCCATAACCGCTTATACATACCTACCTCACGGCCTCCATCCATACCCACAACGATACCTACCGCCACCTCATCCATATCCCCCAACTTCATACTCTACCCACCTCCATCCACACCCTTACCATACTCATATCGCTACCTACTCAACCTGAGACGCATCCATACTGCCCAACATATCTAGATTACCCACCCAGCCATCCAACGCCTTAACGATACCTTACCCACCTTGCCCTCCATACTACTCCCAAAACATATCTACCCAGTCCACCTCCTGCCTTCAACCTTAACCATACCTACCTTACCTGGCCATCTCTTATACCTCCCAACATATCTACCCACACCTCCATCCATATTACCCGTTAACATACCTTACCCACCCTTCCCTCCATACCTCCCAGACATATCTGACCCCACCCTCCATCCATACCCTGTAACATACCTACCCACAGCCGCCATTCCAATGCCCCCGAACATAACCTACCCTCAACTCCATCTATAACCCCCAACACTTTTACCCAAGCTATCCTATCTACATCAATCTCATTCCCCCAACATACCTACCCACCTCCCTCCATACCTCCCAACATACCTGCCCACCTCCCTCCATACCTCCCAACATACCTGCCCACCTCCATCCTTATACCACTCAACATGACCTGACCAATTGCCTCCCTCGCATACCCCACAACATCCTACCCAACCTCGCATACCATACTACCCGCGAACGTCATTACCTTCCCACCCACCTCCCTTCCTACCTATTTATCGACCTACCTTCCTCCTTCCCTACCTACCCACCCCCCTTACCTATCTATCTACCCACCTACCTTCCTACCTACCTACCCACCCAAACCTACCTCCCCCTTCCCTATCTACCTACTTTTCTACCTACCTATCTATCTACCTACTTACCTACCTCCGGCAATCAGTACATACACCACCTGCTGCCTCTCAATAGCCGCCTAAATACCTACCCAATTCCCTCCCATACTACCCCCACCGTTGCAGTTCTAAACCTGCCTACTGACCGGCTCTATACCTACTTATATACAGCTCCTTACTCAACCTAGGCCTAGCCTGTAATTCCTTAACTACCGCTACACCAACTTCCTTGCCTGTCATACGCTACCTACATCCCTACCTCCCCACCCACCTCCCTCCCTACCTACTTATCGACCTACCTACCTCCCTCCCTACCTACCCACCCAAACCTACCTCCCCCTTACCTATCTACCTACATACACTACTTTCATACCTCCCTTCATCCTTGCATTTAGCCCCTAACCTACCTAGCGCCGCTCCATACTTACTAACCTATCTACCTACTTGCTTAGCTCAATACCAATACCCTCCTTGCAACACTACCACACCCCCTCCGATTTTAATTCTACTTACCTACCTTTGACCTTCCCTCTCTAACAGCCACACACCACCCACCTATGCTTCCCGTATGTGTTTTAACCACTACCTACTATAGCCTAATCTAGCCTCCTAACACTACCTTCCTTCTACAGTCCGGCGTACTCCATCTCTACACCTACCTTCCTCCCTCTCTCCCATCTCCTTCTCTAACAGCTGCCTACCCATCTACCTCCATACCTACCTACCTACCTATCGTCTATCACACTACTCTACACACCTCTAACAGGATCTCTAAATACACTACCGGTAATTACTAATGCATAACCTACGCTTAGAACTTCATATACTACTTGTGCCTAAAATAGTAGCCTACCTACCCACTTACCCCTCCCTATCTACCAGCTACCTACCATACCTATCAACCTCCATACCTACCTAGCTACACCCATTCTTCCCTCTCTACCACCTCCTTCTCTAACAGCTACCTACCCTACCCATCTACCTCCATACCTACCTACCTCATTACCTACCTACACCTCTACCTCTCTAAATACACTACCTCGCTACCTACCCTGACGTTCATATCTACCCTACCTACTTACCCCTCCCTATCTACCAGCTACCTACCATACCTATCAACCTCCATACCTACCTAGCTACACCCATTCCTCCCTCTCTACCACCTCCATCTCTAACAGGTACCTTTCCTATCTATCTACCTGTTGTTTTTATTGGTGATATTACAATATTGCTAAAAGATTATAATGCTGCTATGTTACGGCTGTTGTTTTTGTTTTGTTAGCTCTGGTGTCGTTGTTAGGTGTGTAGGTGGCACAGTAGTACTCGAAGCTACTATCCTCCAATATTGGCACTCATAGGACGTCTCTCAGCCAAGCACATGTCGGAATGAACTGTGGTATAATTATATTTATATTTCATCTGGATTATGGGTGGTTAGAGTCCACCTGCACGGTTCTCAGGCTTCCCCGCACTCTGAAACTGGAGTAAGCCATTCTGAAAGTGGAGTAAAACTGCGGCCATGACTGTAGCTGCTCGGTACTGCTGGTATTCTTAAGCAGGAGGGAAATCCACCCGCTCTTCAGGGACACTTCCATGGCAGGGCCTCTCGACTTCTCTCAGAGGGACCAGTCCAGGCCTGCTGCTGGAGTACAGCTCTAGGACTTTCCACAGCTCCCCTGAGACTGCTGTTCATCTATATTTAGCCCTCTTTGCCTCATTTACTGTCTTTGGTCTTTGTCTTGTGAAGGACGGCTGAACTCCGGGTTTGAAGTACAGCAGGGCTGCACGATATGGAGACATACTAGCATTGTGGTTATACTGGTGGTGTAACTGTAGACATATTAAATGTACACTCATCATCAAAGAACAGCTGCACCCAGAAGGAGGTGTGGGGGTGCGGGGGTGTTGGGAAGGAAGATAAAGGTGACCAGGATCAATAACTGATGATAAATTTAGACTGATATGATCAATATTTATTGAGCTGGCGCACATTGTTTGTGTTCAGGAAGTCATGTCTGTCTGGCGTCTGGTCAGTAATGGCGTCTTCAGGGCTGGGCCGCCGTGTTTCGCTAACCCAACACGCCAGACGTCTCGGTATGGAGCTGCAGAGGTTCCTAATGGTGTCCTGTGATAATCCATCCCCATGCAGTCTTGAACATCATCCTCCAAACAACACAGTTTGCCTGCAGATGGTGCGTAGGGGGGTGGAGGTGGAGGGACACCAGGTCTTCTGGACGTGTGACAAACAAACCGTTTCATCTTGGTGCTGACCACTGGTGCCTCACACACACGGGTTCGTTGGGGGTTGTCTCCCTGTCTCACCAGGACTAAAGCGGGGACCTTTAGCTCGTCACTGAAAGATGACCCGCGCTTGCCATTCATTCTGAGAGTCACTCCTCACTGACAGTCTGGTACGACCCTGGGACTGCAGTCTTTGTGACGGTGACGTGGTGTTAAGGACAGGCGTGGTAACGGTCTGTGTGCATGTAGTCCTGCGTGGTGCAGCCGTCTGCCAATGGTGCTGCACTAACAGGAGGACCCATGGAGGAACCACCGCTCACTGAGTGTCTGTAATGGTGGGTGTTGGGTCAGTGAGGTACAGAGATTAGACCCGACCTTGGTAGGACTACCATTGTGGCGTCTGAGTGTGAGGGGTGGTGCTCCTGAATCATTAGGCAGGGGGGCAGTCTCATGAAGTCGAGGGATCGGAGCCTACACACCAAGATGTAAAATTCCTTTGGGTCAAGAACACATCTAAGGTCTCCTGTCGCTTGATTTCACACAGTGTAAACAGCAGCTGCTGTGTATGGAGATCTGTCCACTTCCTATAAAAGCTCTTATGCACCTCCCCCACCTAAAGCCTCTTTAGCCCACATTAAAGCCAGTGACAGAACCAAGAGGCCTTCCTCACTTTTGAGCAGGCAGTTCCTGTTGTGTATTTATTTATTGATTGATTCGTTCTTCATTTCTGCTAATCCTCTCGCACCGTTTGGCGCGTGGTGGAAGAAGCTGTCGGCTGTTTGTTGCACATCATTACGGTGAAGGAAAGCAGAGTTGTGCCGAGCGGGCTGCAGCCGAGGAAGCCGCTGTAATTAGCTCTGTGACGGATAATCGGGGTAATGATACAGAAGCTGGAGAAACTAAACGAGCAGGACTGCTCGCCTCCTACAACGATAGTTCAGGCTAACGCACACAGCTCCTCTCGCTAGTAGGGGAGACATGCTGCTTTAGGGTTAGCACTGGGGCTAAGAGGCTAATGTAGCTAGCACGCAGTGGAAGCCTGTGTGCTGATTAATATTCTTCAGGAAATGATTCGTTTAGATTAAGACTCTTTAGGAAGATTTAGGAAGAATCTTTAGGAATTTAGGAAACAGTTGGATTCAGTTATGGCTCAGATTATTAGTATGGAAATGGAAATTAATATGATGATTAAACCGTAGGAGATGATTCGTTTTGATTGGGAATATTTGGCAAACGATGAATTTTGATTGGGAATCTTTAGGAAATTATTCATTTTGATTGGGAATCTTAAGGCAATGATCCATTTTGATTGGGAATCTTAAGGCAATGATCCATTTTGATTGGGAATCTTTAGCATATGATTCATTTTGATTGGGAATCTTAAAAAAGATTCATTGTGAGTGTGAATCTTTAGGAAATGATTCATTTTGATTTGGAATATTTGGCAAACAATGAATTTTGAATGTGAATCTTTAGGAAATGATTTATTTTGATTGGGAATATTTGGCAAACGATGAATTTTGATTGTGAATCTTTAGGAAATGATTCATTTTGATTGGGAATCATTCGAAAGTTATTCATTTTGATTGGGAATCTTAAGGCAATGATTCATTTTGATTGGGAATCATTAGGAAATGATTCATTTTGATTGTGAATCTTAAAAAAATTATTCATTTTGATTGGGAATCTTAAGCATATGACACATTTTGATTGGGAATCTTAAGGCAATGATTCATTTTGATTTGGGAATCTTTAGGAAATGATTCATGTTGATTGGTAATCTTCAGAAAGTTATTCATTTTGATTGTGATTTTTTAGGAAATAATTCAGTGCTAATAAAATTCTTTAGAAAGTTATTTAATTGGATTATTATAGTATATTATTATGATGAGTTCGTGAACTGATTTGAGCATGTTGCCCATTTTAGGGTGTTTATTTCATTGGGGCTTCATTATGGATATGAATTTCTTGAGAATGTCCCAAAATCGATGTAGCTGAATTACCACCTTACGATTAATCTGTCTTTTCCTAATCCGGTGCATTCATATTCAACCTGAAAGGTCCGATGTGTGTATTAGGGCTGTCCGTCACATGTATATGGCTGTGATCTCTGCATATTGCAAATGTGACGTGTCTGTAGTGAATCAATAATACGGTTGATTCACACCATTGATTTATCAGAGCACCCATAGAGGCCAATCTGGAACAGTGACCGGTCGGGACACTCACTGTGATTGGTCATGTGAGGCTTGTATGCGTATCCGTATGCGTATCTGTGATATCAATATATCAAAGGTCGTAATCAGGAATATGATCCGCGAACAGTGTAACGCGCAGCTGTGTTGTGTATGAAGTCTGAGGCTTTAACGGGAACAGGCGAGTTCCCCTGTTAGCAGGTGTGAATATGAAAGTGTGAATCTGCCTCGCCCCGTGGAAGGTACCAGACTGTCCTCCATGTTTCACTTCTGATATCTGAATATGACATTTTCATTTCCTGCTGGTGAAATTGACCCCACCACACCGAGGCCGTTACCGCTGGACTACATGTTTGGGGAAGTGGGTGCTGCTTTTTCAGAACTTCTAACCAAACGCCAATCGATAGCATATATACATCTTAACCCTTTGTGTGCTGGAGCGTTAGCCTGCTAGCCTGTGGGAGTACAGGACCATGAAAGGGGGATTCCACCCACTGTTCTAAATAGGTTTTCTTGAATGAAGTCAGGAAGAGGCAAACAGAGCCATTCAGAGTGGGGGGTGTGGTGTGAGATGGTTCTGATGTTCTTTACAGTGGTGGTGCTGATGGGAACCAGGGTTCTCCATGTGTACAACACGCAGGTAGACACTTATTATACTGCCAGTGAACCTACACGTGTCTTTTGAATGTTAATGTATGGAATGATGATGATGGGATACATGCCCCTCCATCATGATAGATAGATAGATAGATAGATAGATAGATAGATAGATAGATAGATAGATAGATAGATAGATAGATAGATAGATAATTCATGTAGGAGCTTTCTGGGAGGGAGCTTTTAGAGGTGGACGTCTGGTTCCATTCACCACCACTCTGGATGTTTCTCTAGAATGGAGAATATATATGTTGTTGTTGTTTTTTTCTGATTGCGGCCCACCCAAAATTTTACACACTGCTCCTTTAAAGGGTCTCCATTCCCACTGTCTTTCTTTAAAGGGCCAATGTACTATGTAAGGTCGCCCTCTTACACGTGCTTTCCATTTGTGCTCATGCGGTTTTGTTCCTTTGCTACCAGAACATTTAAGCTGCATATTTAAACATGGGATGGATTACCCCAGGACACCATCAGGAACCTCTACAGCTCCATACCGAGACGTCTGGCGTGTTGGGTTAGCAAACACGACGACTTCTGTATGTGTAGCTCAATAAATATTGATCATATCAGTCTAAATTTATCATAAGTTATTGATCCTGGTCACCTTTATCTTCCTTCCCAACACACCCGCACTCCCACACCTCCTTCTGGGTGCAGCAGTTCTTCTGATGATGGAGTGTACGATAAGTTTTCCATGATATGGGCCTTTTAATATTTAGCGATTAGCCGTAGTGCCAGTGAACGTGACTGTGGGGTCTAAACTAGTCCATTGATCTTTTATAGCAGCTTTCCTGAAACGGAAAATTCATTAGGGTCGGTTTTATCCCCGGCAGCTGGCGCTAAAGCTGTTAGCTTTTAGCCTGTCCCAGCGTTCAGTCACTTAACAGATCAATTCAGCCAGGCTCGATACTGACTGTCAGCTGTACAGCTGTTCTCAGAGGCGCTAACTTTAGCACTGTTCCTCTGCGGCCTGTAATTACGGAACAGCAGTATGAACGGGTCACAGCATGCCATTTACACCTTCTACATATCTGTATTTCCCACACGGCCTGTATTAACAAATCTACTCTGTCTGCTGGCATTCTGGATTTAATCCCAAACAAGGAAACGACGCTCCATGCTAATTTGTGCTAACGCTTCTAGTAGTGTGTTAGCGTAGGGCTAGCAGTGATTACTAACACTTTTTGGCTGCTGTGGATAGAACTCTGTCATGTAAAGCTTGTAACAGATACGAACACACATTTATCATCAACAGAACAGCTCCACCCAGAAGGAGGTGTGGGAGTGCGGTGGTGTTGGGAGGGAGGATAAAGGTGACCAGGATCAATAACTGATGATAAATTTAGACTGATATGATCAATATTTATTGAGCTACACATACAGAAGTCTGTCTCTCAGTATGGCGTCGGGCCGCCATGTTTGCTAACCCAACACGCCAGACGTCTCGGTATGGAGCTGTAGAGGTTCCTAATGGTGTCCTGTGATAATCCATCCCATGCAGCTTGAACATCCTCACACAGTTCCTGCAGATGGTGCGGTAGGGGTGGAGGTGGAGGGACACCAGGCCTTCTGGACGTGTGACGACAAACCGTTCATCTTGGTGCTGACCACGGTGCCTCCACACACGGATTCGTTGGGCGTCTCCACCAAGACTAAAGCTGGACTCGTCACTGAAGATGACCCGCTGCCGTTCTGAGTCACTCCATGACAGTCTGGTACGACACCACTGCAGTCTTTGGTGACGGTGACGTGGTGTTAAGGACAGTCGTGGTAACGGTCTGTGTGCATGTAGTCCTGCGTGGTGCAGCCGTCTGCCAATGGTGCTGCACTAACAGGATGACTCATGGAGGACACCACCGCTCGCTGAGTGTCTGTAATGGTGGCTGTTGGGTCAGTTGGGTCAGTCAGGTACAGAGATAAGACCTGTTCTTGCTTACGTTCCAACTGCCGGCTTGTCTTGCCTGACTACTGTGTGACACAGGATGTCCAAACGAGGACATTCTGTTTATTGTATGTAATTATTATTTGATGTTTTATTCAGAACTGCTGTGATCAAAGCTCCAGTGCTTCCAGGGTGGCTTTCACTCATCCCCAGTTTGGGGGAGCTGCCTGAGCCTCTGACTGGCCATTTCTTTTCCTAATGATGTTCGTTTATTCCCTCTCCATCATGCTGCCCAATCAAATGGGGGGACAAGTATGAAGCTGAACTGTTTTTGTGAAATTTGATTTGTTTTGTGCTGGTATGGTGTCTTGGTGGAGTGAAATGCTGGTATGGTGGCTTGGTGAAGTGCTGGTATGGTGTCTTGGTGGAGTGAAATGCTGGTATGGTGTCTTAGTGGAGTGAAATGCTGGTATGGTGGTACGGTAAAGTGAAATGCTAGTGTGGTGAAGTGAAATGCTGGTATGGTGAAGTGAAGTGCTGGTATGGTGGTACGGTAAAGTGAAATGCTAGTATGGTGAAGTGAAATGCTGGTATGGTGGTATGGTGAAGTGAAGTGCTGGTATGGTGGTAAGGTGAAGTGAAATGCTGGTATGGTGTCTTGGTGAAAGGAAATGCTGGTATGGTGAAGTGAAATGCTGGTACGGTGGTACGGTGAAGTGAAATGCTGGTATGTTGGTACGGTGAAGTGAAATGCTGGTATGGTGTCTTGGTGAAAGGAAATGCTGGTATGTTGTTTTGGTGAAAGGAAATGCTGGTATGGTGTTTTGGTGAAGTGAAATGCTGGTATGGTGGTACGGTAACGTGAAATGCTGGTATGGTGTCTTGGTGAAGTGAAATGCTGGTATGGTGGCTTGGTGAAGTGAAATGCTGGTATGGTGGTACGGTGAAGTGAAATGCTGGTATGGTGGTACGATGAAGTGAAATGCTGGTATGGTGTCTTGGTGAAGTGAAATGCTGGTATGGTGGTACGATGAAGTGAAATGCTGGTATGGTGGTACGATGAAGTGAAATGCTGGTATGGTGTCTTGGTGAAGTGAAATGCTGGTATGGTGGTACGGTAAAGTGAAATGGTGGTATGGTGTCCTGGTGAAGTGAAATGCTGGTATGGTGTCTTGGTGAAGTGAAATGCTGGTATGGTGTCTTGGTGAAGTGAAATGCTGGTATGGTGTCTTGGTGAAGTGAAATACTGGTATGGTGGTACGGTGAAATGAAATGCTGGTATGGTGGAGTGAAATGCTGGTATGGTGTCTTGGTGAAGTGAAGTGCTGGTATGGTGTCTGGGTGAAGTGAAATGCTGGTACAGTGAAGTGAAATGCTGGTATGGTGGTATGGTGAAGTGAAATGCTGGTATGGTGTCTTGGTGAAGTGAAATGCTGGTATGGTGGTATGGTGAAGTGAAATGCTGGTATGGTGTCTTGGTGAAGTGAAATGCTGGTATGGTGTCTTGGTGAAGTGAAATGCTTGTATGGTGGTATGGTGAAGTGAAGTGCTGGTGTGGTGGCTTGGTGAAATGAAATGCTAGTATGGTGTCTTGGTGGAGTGAAATGCTGCTATGGTGTCTTGGTGGAGTGAAATGCTGCTATGGTGTCTTGGTGAAGTGAAATGCTGGTATGGTGTCCTGGTGAAGTGAAATGCTGGTATGGTGTCCTGGTGAAGTGAAATGCTGGTATGGTGTCTTGGTGAAGTGAAATGCTGGTATGGTGTCTTGGTGAAGTGAAATGCTGGTATGGTGGTACGGTAAAGTGAAATGCTGGAATGGTGTCTTGGTGAAGTGAAATGCTGGTATGGTGTCCTGGTGAAGTGAAATGCTGGTATGGTGTCCTGGTGAAGTGAAATGCTGGTATGGTGTCTTGGTGAAGTGAAATGCTGGTACGGTGCAGTGAAATGGTGGTATGGTGTCCTGGTGATGTGAAATGCTGGCATGGTGGTAGGGTGAAGTGAAATGCTGGTATGGTGTCTTGGTGAAGTTCTGGCATGGTGTCTTGGTGAAGTGAAATGCTGGTATGGTGGTATGGTGAAGTGAAATGCTGGTATGGTGGTACGGTAAAGTGAAATGCTGGTATGGTGTCTTGGTGAAGTGCTGGTTTGAACCTTCAGTTCATATCAGCCCAGGTTTGAGTTTGAAGCTCCATTCAGGGTAGAATATGTAACTGTGGGCGTTTAAAAGCGTGTGTTTGTCCTGTAGAGGTGGAAACTGGCCTCCTGTTCACCTGCCTCTTATTCATAGTTTCCGTTTGGGTTTTCAGACCTTGACCGATTGTGGCTTTTAGCGGCCTGGTTCTGGGTTTAAGTTCATACAGTAATGGAGAGATGATGAATGGCAGGGCTGGAAGTGGCTGACCAGCTGCAGGGCTGTGTTCAGAGCTCTGAGATGAAGTGTAAAAGTGGACAGTTTGTTTTTGTTGAGTGTAAAAGAAGGCCTTATGGATTTGTCGCCCCCCTCTGGCAGAAATGGGAACTGATGTGCTGAACTACTGGTGTAGTAGAATCTATCTGTTACTGTACACCAACACACTACTTACAGTACACTAACGCATTACACTTACTGAGTTACTGTACACCAACACACTACTTACAGTACACTAACGCATTACACTTACTGAGTTACTGTACACCAACATGCTACTTACCGTACACTAACGCATTACACTTACTGAGTTACTGTACACCAACACTCTACTTACAGTACACTAACGCATTACACTTACTGAGTTACTGTACACCAACACTCTACTTACAGTACACTAACGCATTACACTTACTGAGTTACCGTACACCAACACTCTACTTACAGTACACTAACGCATTACACTTACTGAGTTACCGTACACCAACACTCTACTTACAGTACACTAAGACATTACACTTACTGAGTTACCGTACACCAACACTCTACTTACAGTACACTAACACATTACACTTACTGAGTTACTGTACACCAGCACACTACTTACAGTACACTAACGCATTACGCTTACTGAGTTACTGTACACCAACATGCTACTTACCGTACACTAACGCGTTACACTTACTGAGTTACCGTACACCAACACTCTACTTACAGTACACTAACACATTACACTTACTGAGTTACTGTACACCAACACACTACTTACAGTACACTAAGACATTACACTTACTGAGTTACCGTACACCGACACACTACTTACAGTACACTAAGACATTACACTTACTGAGTTACTGTACACCAACACTCTACTTACAGTACACTAACGCATTACACTTACTGAGTTACCGTACACCAACACTCTACTTACAGTACACTAAGACATTACACTTACTGAGTTACTGTACACCAACACACTACTTACAGCACACTAACGCATTACACTTACTGAGTTACTGTACACCAACACGCTACTTACAGTACACTAACACATTACACTTACTGAGTTACCGTACACCAACACTCTACTTACAGCACACTAACACATTACACTTACTGAGTTACTGTACACCAACACACTACTTACAGCACACTAACGCATTACACTTACTGAGTTACTGTACACCAACACTCTACTTACAGTACACTAACGCATTACACTTACTGAGTTACCGTACACCAACACTCTACTTACAGTACACTAAGACATTACACTTACTGAGTTACTGTACACCAACACACTACTTACAGCACACTAACGCATTACACTTACTGAGTTACCGTACACCAACACTCTACTTACAGTACACTAACACATTACACTTACTGAGTTACTGTACACCGACACGCTACTTACAGTACACCACTGTATACTACACAGACCTAGTGAAGTAGTGTTTGGTGTGCTCAGCAGGGATGTTCTCTGTAGGTAGCAACAGGATGACAAAGTGAGTCACATGGTTCCTGCTGATGTTCTCCGTGTTTTGTTGTGTTGCATTACGGCTAGAGAACGCGTGCGCTGCTTTTTCGGTGTCAGAGGAAAGCACGGGGCGCACAACCCCCTGGACGTCCACCAATGAGACACCAACAGTGGCAGTAAAGGAAGTAGTGATGAGGAAAGGAAATGTGCTTCGCTTAAAGTGACTTGGCATTTCCTGGTTGTTTGACAGAACAGAAAGACAGGCAGAGAGAGAGAGAGAGAGAGAGACAGAGAGAGAGAGCAAAACAAAACTGAGAGAAAGCGAGAGAGAGAACAGGAGAGAGAAAAGAGGTGTTGTTAGTTAGAGGTAGAAAGGCAGGAGGTGCTGGAGTGGAGGAGACAATGGAGCGTAAATGGTTCTGAGAGTTCCTGGTGTGTGGACGTTTTTGTCCCAGAAGTGGGAGAGACCCCCCCACCTTATCTCACCTGCCATGAGACATGGACTGGATCCCAACTGAACGCCAACTGGTAATGTTCAGGCCCACTTTCCTCCTAACAGGTTCTGGTTGTTCGGTGTTGGTTTGTCTGGTGATTTTGGACCTCGTAACCTTCTCAGATCTTCTGCAGACGTCCACAGTGAAGTTCCTCGCTCTCATAACTTCATGTAACTTCGTAACCACCGTTGCACTGTCCTGCGTACGTGTAGCCGCCTGCTCGTTAAACTCTTGAGCTCAGGCTGTTAGCTCGCCTACCAGGCCGGTTGTTGTTGTTGTTGTTGTTGATGTTCAGGCTCCTTGTTTTTGTGCTAGCGCAGTGCATATCTCAACCCTGTGACTGCTTTGTGGTGATGGCCCAACTTCCTCTGCAGACGCGTTGGCCGTATCTTGTCGTGTTAAGTGCAGCATCGCTGCGCGGGCTGAAGTTTGTTTTTTTCCAGCCTCTGAGTGATCGTCGCATGTCGCTGGGGGCCTTTCGTTCCTCTCCAGTGTGCGTTGCTACTCCGTGATTCGACGGCTGGCGTGTTGGCCGCTGCCAATCTCTCCATCTCTGCAGACGAGAAACTCTTTGTAGTGGAACAAAAAATGGATGTCTGTGATGGCACCGTGCGTTCAAGTGCGCCGTATCTGCGGTGCGGTGCGCCGTGCCAGAGCGCGATATGGTTCTGAAAGTATGGAGGAGATGAAAGCTAACCCAGATGTCCTCAGATTATCTTTTTCGGGTTGGGTGATAAAAAGGAGCGAACGCAACACGTATAGGCGTCCTCGCGTTATCTGACGGCGAAGGCGTTAGCGTCACAGAGAACCCGAAGATGAGGTTCTGGTTGGTTGATTGGTGATAACCCGTGGCTGTTAAAGCTGGACCTTCGTGTCAAGACTTCGTCCAAATACCAAGAAAAGACTCCATGCTAAATTCTTGTTGGCACCCCTATGGGGGTTCTAGTAGCATGTTAGCATTCAACTCGGGAACGTTTTTGGAACGTTCTAGATTAACACAGACATTTGAATCATGTGGAAGATGTTCCGTGTTCTTTATCCTTAGCCTATAAGGACATTAATATACGTTTGAGCTTGATTGACAGCCACGGTTTCCCATTCCTAACAGCTAACCGCAACTGGGAATATCCCACAGCATATTCCGGATATAGCCTCTCTTCAGGCTCAAACGTTGAGCGGAGCTGCTCCATATTGTCCAAGTGTTAGGGTGAAGCTCTCCAGAGTAAAATGTGCAGGATTTAATCTGTAGGATTATAGTTTTCCGGGATCCTGTTATAGATGTGGGAGCTGAAATTCCTATTCGCCAGTTTGTTTGGTGAATTTTCCATTTTCCAGTATAGGAAGCAACTTTAGCCTTGATGAACATCAACCACGGACCGCTAACAGTTGGGTTCCTTGGGAAGGGAATGAAAAGCACCAGCATTCCCGTCACACAGCCTGGAATGGTGGAATTCCCAACGCAGTCCACCGGTTTGGATGCTTTTGCTCTGTTGTTGTGGTCGTATGGAAATGTTGGGGGTGTACGTGTTAATAAGTGTGTTCCATAACAGTTTAGGATTTAGGATTATGACAGTGGAAACACAGTTTTCCATTCCACGGCACCATGAACGGAAAACCTGAAACAAAAACATGCTTGGAAACAGGAATACCACTACTTCCTGGATATACAGCTCAGGTATATGGCAATATATGGTGTTCAGGTGTGTAGATGAGGCACACCATGTTTTACTTTATTCTCTAGGGCTAGGGCTGCACAGCTATGGTCCCGGAGGGCCGATGTCCAGCACAGTCTGGGGACGTATCTGCTCAAACACGCCTGACCACACTCATGTGTTAATTGCTAGGTTTAGTGAGAGGGTTTTGAGTAGGGGAACCTCTGGAGTCGTGCACCCCTGCTCTAGGTGTAAATGGGTTAGCCCAGACTTTAAAGCGGAGTGTGCTATTAGAGCATGGTGGCTGATTGTTTACTGTATCTTACATATTGGTGTTCAGGTACAGGTGTTCCTAGAATGAGTCCTGGGGAGCCGTGTCCATGTGTTCTCCACTCCAGGAAGCCTGAGCCAGTCTTAGAGTTGGGAGTCTGAGTCTTTGAAGGTGGAAGTCTGAGTCTCTGAGGTGTAAGTCCAAGTCTCTGAGTTGTGAGTCTGAGTCCCTGAAGGTGGGAGTCTGAGTGTCTGAAGGTATCGATCTGAATCTCTGAGGTGCCAGTCTTAGTCTCTAAGGTCGATCTCTGAGGTGGGGTCTGAGTCCCGGAAGGTGGGAGTCTGAGTGTCTGAAGGTATCAGTCTGAATCTCTGAGGTGCGAGTCTCAGTCTCTGAGGAGGGAGTCTGGGTCTCTGAGGTGGCTCTCTGAGGTGGGGTCTGAGTCCCTAAAGGTGGGAGTCTGAGTCTCTGAGGTGTAAGTCCAAGTCTCTGAGGTGCAAGTCTGAGTCTCTAAAGGTGGCGCTCTGAGTCCCTGAGTTCAGAGTCAGATTGTCTGAAGTGGGAGTCTGAGTGTCTGAAGGTATCAGTCTAAATCTCTGAGGTGCGAGTCTCAGTCTCTGAGGAGGGAGTCTGAGTCTCTGAAGTGTCTCTCTAAGGTGTGGTCTGAGTCCCTGAAGGTGGGAGTCTGGGACTCTGAGGCGTAAGTCCAAGTCTCTGAGGTGCAAGTCTGAGTCTCTAAAGGTGGCGCTCTGAGTCCCTGAGTTCAGAGTGTCTGAAGTGGGAGTCTGAGTGCCTGAAGGTATCAGTCTGAATCTCTGAGGTGCGAGTCTCAGTCTCTGAGGTGGGAGTCTGAGTCTCTGAGGTGGGAGTCTGAGTCTCTAAGGTGCAAGTCTGAGTCTCTGAAGTGGCTCTCTGAGGAGGGAGTCTAAATCTCGGAGGTGCAAGTCTGAGTCTCTGAAGTGGCTCTCTGAGGTGGGGTCTGAGTCCCTAAAGGTGTAAGTCTAAGTCTCTGAGGTGCAAGTCTGAGCCTCTAAAGGTGGCGCTCTGAATCCCTGAAGGTATGAGTCAGAGCCTCTGATGTGTGAATCTGTATTTCTGAGGTGGGAGTCTGGAGTCTGAGTCTCTAAAGGTGGTGCTCTTGGGTCCCTGAAGGTGTAAGTCTGAGTGTCTGAAGTGGGAGTCTGAGTCTCTTAGGTGGTGCTCTGAGTCCCTGAAGGTATAAGTCTGAGTCTCTGAAGTGGGAGTCTGAGTGTCGTAAGGTATCAGTCTGAGTCTCTGAGGTGGTGCTCTGAGGTGGGGTCTGAGTCTCTGAGGTGCAAGTCTGAGTCTCTAAAGGTGGCGCTCTGAGTCCCTGAAGGTATGAGTCAGAGTCTTTGAGGTGTGAATCTGAATCTCTGGGATGTGAGTCTGTATTTCTGAGTTGAGACTCTGAGTCTCTGAGGTGGGACTCTGAGGTGGGACTCTGAGTCTCTGAGGTGCAAATCGAGTCTTGAGTCTGTGAAGTGTGAGTTTGAGTCTTGAGTGTTTTGGCTGCGTGTTGTAGATGATAGTGTGGCTCCACTCTGCCATAGCAGAACCACTGTTGGATCCTGTCCATGGACGCAAATGTGGCTCGGAACCTTAGAACCTCCTAATCAAGTAATGACGGTACATCCCAGTTGAGAACCGTTCAGGAAGCTCTCTGAGGCTAGCCTGGGTGCGTGAGAAGTCACGCAGTTCCTTATGTTAATTAGCAGCTTAATTTGGCGAGCATGCAGATGAACTCTGCGCCGTATCTCTGTATCTCGCTTTCCCCCGCTTCTTCTTCTTCTCCTCCTCCATCAATCACTCTGAACTTCCTCCTTTCAGGACTTTGCTCAACCAGCTTCAGGGTTACGTAAGCCAGCGCTGTTGAAACTGATCCGGCCCGTAACGTTTAGCTCACCGTCCGGCACTTTGAGTTTTCAGCAACCCAGTTTTCATCTCGCAATATCCTCCGTGTGACATCACACAGCAGCGCCTACTGCAACTTCCTGTTGCGCTGACTGCAGGCCGAGCATGCTCTGATGGTGGAGATATGAGTAGTACACTGCGGTCTCACTCACTTACTACTAGCGCTGATACGGACACTGTGTCATTTTACCATACAGGAGTCTTCGCAGACTGTAGTCCATCTGTTTCTCTGTGTACTGTATTACCCTGTTCTTCAATGGTCAGGACCCCCACAGGACCACCACAGGGCAGGTATGATGTGGGTGGCGGATCATTCTCAGCACTGCAGTGACACTGACGTGGTGGTGGTGGTGTTAGTGTGTGTGGTGCTGGTGTGAGTGGATCAGACACAGCAGTGCTGCTGGAGTGTTGAGACACTGTGTCCACTCACTGTCCACTCTATTAGACACTCCTACCTTGCTGGTCCACCTTGTAGATGGACAGTCAGAGACGATAGCTCATCTGCTGCTGCACAGTGCAGTGTTGGTCAACCTCTAGTCCTTCATCAGTGGTCACAGGACGCTGCCCACAGGACGCTGCCCACAGGACGCTGCCCACAGGACACTGCCCACAGGACACTGCCCACAGGACGCCTCCCACAGGACACTGCCCACAGGACGCCTGTTTAACGACTGGGCTGGACAGTTTGTTTATTTTCTGCTTATGTCACGTGGTATTTTTGTGATGTCAGGATCGCAAGGCCATTACCACGGGGTGAATCGACAAGCGATATGTTGTGCAACCTTGCGGCTTACGTAAACAACCACTGAGCAGGTCAGGATGGTGAAGTGTTTGTGCTGAGCTGGTGGTTGTTTTTAACCATAAGGACATCCTGTAAACTTTGACCTACACTCTGTCTTAGTCACGCGCCTCCACCTCACCACTTTCTCTCCCTTCCCTCCTGCAGAAAGATGTGGCCTACCTGCAGCAGTGGCTGGAAGCGTTTGTGGCATCCTTTGAGAAAATCATCGATGTCCAGTCCCTGGAGCCGCGCCGGTGAGTCACTTCTATGTTATTTCAGTTGGACTAACTCGTCTGAGTCGAGTCTTGGGTGTGAGGCAGGGTCGAGTCTTGAGTCTCTGAGGTGTGAGGCAAAGTCGAGTCTTGAGTCTCTCAGGTGTTAGTCCAAGTGGAGTCTCAAGTTTCAGGTATGAGGTAAAGTCGAGTCTTGAGTCTCTCAGGTGTGAGTCCAAGTGGAGTCACAAGTTTCAGGTATGAATAAAGTCGAGTCTTGAGTCTCTCAGGTGTGAGTCCACGTGGAGTCTCGAGTCGCTGAGGTGTGAGGTAAAGTCTAGTCTTGAGTCTCTCAGGTGTGAGTCCACATGGAGTCTCGAGTCGCTGAGGTGTGAGGTAAAGTCTAGTCTTGAGTCTCTCAGGTGTGAGTCCACGTGGAGTCTCGAGTCTCTGAGATGTGACGTAAAGTCGAGTCTTGAGTCTCTCAGGTGTGAGTCCACATGGAGTCTCGAGTCGCTGAGGTGTGAGGTAAAGTCGAGTCTTGAGTCTCTCAGGTTTGAGTCCAAGTGGAGTCTTGAGTCTCTCAGGTGTGAGGTAAAGTCAAGTCTTGAGTCTCTCAGGTCTGAGTCCAAGTGGAGTCTCGATTCGCTGAGGTGTGAGGTAAAGTCGAGTCTTGTGTCTCTCAGGTGTGAGTCCACGTGGAGTCTCGAGTCGCTGAGGTGTGAGGTAAAGTCGAGTCTTGAGTCTCTCAAGTGTAAGTCCGAGTGGACTCTCAAGTCTCAGGTATGAGGTAAAGTCGAGTCTTGAGTCTCTCAGGTGTGAGGCTAAGTGGAGTCTCGAGTCTCCGAGGTGTGAGGTAAAGTCGAGTCTTGACTCTCTCAGGTGTGAGTCCAAGTGCAGTCTCGAGTCTCTGAGATGTGACGTAAAGTCGAGTCTTGAGTCTTTCAGGTGTGAGTCCACATGGAGTCTCGAGTCGCTGAGGTGTGAGGTAAAGTCGAGTCTTGAGTCTCTCAGGTTTGAGTCCAAGTGGAGTCTTGAGTCTCTCAGGTGTGAGGTAAAGTCGAGTCTTGAGTCTCTCAAGTGTAAGTCCGAGTGGACTCTCAAGTCTCAGGTATGAGGTAAAGTCGAGTCTTGAGTCTCTCAGGTGTGAGTCCAAGTGGAGTCTCGAGTCTCTGATGTGCGAGGTAAAGTCGAGTCTTGAGTCTCTCAGGTGTGAGTCCAGGTGGAGTCTTGAGTCTCTGAGGTGTGAGGTAAAGTCGAGTCTTGAGTCTCTCAGGTGTGAGTCCAGGTGGAGTCTCGAGTCTGAGGTGTGAGGTAAAGTCGAGTCTTGTGTCTCTCAGGTGTGAGTCCAGGTGGAGTCTCGAGTCTCTGAGGTGTGAGGTAAAGTCGAGTCTTGAGTCTCTCAGGTGTGAGTCCAAGTGGAGTCTGGAGTTGCTGAGGTATGAGGCAGATTTGAGTCTTGACTCTCTCAGGTGTGAGTCCAAGAGGAGTCTCGAGTCTCTGAGGTGTGAGGCAGATTTGAGTCTTGACTCTCTCAGGTGTGAGTCCAAGTGGAGTCTCGATTCTTTGAGGTGTGAGGTAGAGTTGAGTCTTGAGTCTCTCAGGTGTAAGTCCAAGTGTAGTCTTGAGTCTCTAAGGTGTGAGGCAAAGTCGAGTTTTGAGTCTCTCAGGTGTGAGTCCAAGTGGAGTCTCGAGTCACTGAGGTGTGAGGCAGAGTCGAGTCTTGAGTCTCTAAGGTCTTTGAGGTGGGAGTTTGAGTCCCTGAGGTGTGAGTTTAAATCTCTGAGGTGACGCAATCGGAGACTCAATCAGAGTCTCTGAGGTGCAAGTTGAAGTCTCTGAAGTGCGAGTCTCTGAGTTGAGAGTCAGAGCCTGAGTCTGAGTTAGAGTTAAGTCTCAAGTCTCTGAAGTGCAAATCTGAGCTGAGGCTTGAGTCTGTGAGATGGGAGTCTGAGTCTCTGAGTTTGAATCTGAGTTTTAAACCTCCAAGGCTGAAGCTTTAGTCTCTGAGGTGTTAGTCTGAGTCTCTGCGGTGCTAGTTTGAATCTTGCGAGTCTTGGGTATCAGTCGTTGTCTCCTTTGAGTTCAGTATTTATCTCGATAGAGGAATCCGCTGCCGCCTGTAGGTCAGTTCATGTTGGATTAGAGGTGGGGGAGGCGCCAGCGGAGCTACTCGTGCAGGGCTCCCGGTGTTACTGGGAGGTACCTGGCCTGGTATTTATAAGCTCCTCTGCAGTTTCCACACTTAGCTGAAGTGCCGCTGTCTGGTGCATTGGAGAGGATGCAGGCTTACTGTTGGCCTCTGGGTGTGAAGTTAAATGTTGTCACCCACACCATAACACCGCTACAGCGTCACCCGGCTAAATCATAACACAGTGCTACTGCACTTAACACTTTACCCATCCTAGCAGCCACAATGTTAACCCTTTAACCCTAGTGTTATCACCCAGCTCTCACAAAGTGTTATTCAGTACCCAGTGTACATTATTACTATTACTGTTATTACTGTGAATTATTACATATTTGCTATGAATTATTATGTATCCACTATGGATTATTCAGTATCCACTATAAATTATTCAGTATCCACTATGAATTATTCAGTATCCACTATGAATTATTCAGTATCTACTATGGATTATTCAGTATCCACTATGAATTATTCAGTATCTACTATGAATTATTCAGTATCCACTATAAATTATTCAGTATCCACTATGAATTATTCAGTATCCACTATGAATTATTCAGTATCACTATGGATTATTCAGTATCCACTATGAATTATTCAGTATCACTATGGATTATTCAGTATCCACTATGAATTATTCAGTATCTACTATGAATTATTCAGTATCACTATGGATTATTCAGTATCCACTATGAATTATTCAGTATCTACTATGAATTATTCAGTATCTACTATGGATTATTCAGTATCCACTATGAATTATTCAGTATCCACTATGGATTATTCAGTATCCACTATGAATTATTCAGTATCCACTATGAATTATTCAGTATCCACTATGAATTATTCAGTATCACTATGGATTATTCAGTATCCACTATGAATTATTCAGTATCCACTATGAATTATTCAGTATCCACTATAAATTATTCAGTATCCACTATGGATTATTCAGTATCCACTATGAATTATTCAGTATCCACTATGAATTATTCAGTATCTACTATGAATTATTCAGTATCCACTATGAATTATTCAGTATCCGCTATGAATTATTCCGTATCTGCTATGAATTATTCCGTATCCACTATGAATTATTACGTATCCACTATGAATAATTCCGTATCCACTATGAATCATTACGTATCCACTATGAATTATTCAGTATCTGCTATGAATTATTCAGTATCCACTATGAATTATTACGTATCCACTATGAATTATTCAGTATCCACTACGGATTATTCAGTATCTGTTATGAATTATTCAGTATCCACTATGAATTATTCAGCATCCACTATGAATTATTCAGTATCCACTATGAATTATTCAGTATCCACTATGAATTATTACGTATCCACTATGAATTATTAAGCATCCACTATGAATTATTCAGTATCCACTATGAATTATTCAGTATCCACTATGAATTATTCAGCATCTACTATGAATTATTCAGTATCTATTATGAATTATTCAATATCTTCTTTGAATTATTCATTAACTACTATGAATTATTCAGCATCCACTATGAATTATTCCGTATCCATTATGAATTATTCAATATCTACTTTGAATTATAGTATCCACGATGAATTATTCAGTATCCATTATGAATTATTAAGCTTCCACTATGAATTATAGCATCCACAATGAATTATTCAGTATCCATTATTAATTATTCTGTATCCATTATGAATTATTCAGTATGCACTATGAATTATTCAGTATCCACTATGAATTATTCAGTATCCACTATGAATTATTCAGTATCTACTATGAATTAATCCGTATCCATTATGAATTATTCAGTATCCATTATGAATTATTCTGTATCCATTATGAATTATTCTGTATCCATTATGAATTATTCAGTATGCACTATGAATTATTCAGTATCCACTATGAATTATTCCGTATCTATTATGAATTATTCAGTATCTGCTATGAATTATTCAGTATCCACTATGAATTATTCAATATCTACTATGAATTATTCAGTATCCACTATGAATTATTCAGTATCCACTATGAATTATTCAGCATCTACTATGAATTATTCAGTATCTATTATGAATTATTCAATATCTTCTTTGAATTATTCATTAACTACTATGAATTATTCAGCATCCACTATGAATTATTCCGTATCCATTATGAATTATTCAATATCTACTTTGAATTATAGTATCCACGATGAATTATTCAGTATCCATTATGAATTATTAAGCTTCCACTATGAATTATAGCATCCACAATGAATTATTCAGTATCCATTATTAATTATTCTGTATCCATTATGAATTATTCAGTATGCACTATGAATTATTCAGTATCCACTATGAATTATTCAGTATCCACTATGAATTATTCAGTATCTACTATGAATTAATCCGTATCCATTATGAATTATTCAGTATCCATTATGAATTATTCAGTATCTACTATGAATTATTCAGTATCTACTATGAATTATTCAGTATCCATTATGAATTATTCAGTATCCATTATGAATTATTCCGTATCTATTATGAATTATTCAGTATCTGCTATGAATTATTCAGTATCCACTATGAATTATTCAATATCTACTATGAATTATTCAGTATCTACTATGAAATACTCGGCTTCCACTATGAATTATTACGTATCTGCTATGAATTCTTCAGTATCTAGTATGGATTAATTTTATTATAATTAATGTAATTTAATATACATAAAATATCATTAATAATATTATCTGTGGTGGTCCTGTGGGGGTCCTGACCATTGAAGAACAGGGCAATACAGTATACAGAGAAACAGATGGACTACAGTCTGGACCTGTACACCTACAGAGTGTCCTACATGGTTGGTGGAGCTGATGGAGAACGTGGAGAATAAATGTCCATATTTAAGAACCTAATGAAAAGCCAGTTGATAGATATGCAGTATATATACTGTATATAATAATAATAATAGACTGTATATGTTACTGATCTCTCACTCTGTCTCTCTAGTCTGGAGGAGCATAATGCGGAGGTGCCCCTGCTGCCCCGGGAGACGCTGGTGTTCCTCAGCACACAGCTCTGGCACAGTGTCCTCCATCTCTCTGGCCAGAACCAGAACAACACTGCCCCACACCCACTGCTGCTCATCAAGTTCTTCATCATCATCTGCAGGCAAGAGCTCATATGGACCACCGCACATCAAATCTTCTCACTGTATACCACAGTACCTACATTTAGAGCTTAGAGTTATACACTCGACCTAATGAGAAACTGTAGAACAGACTCAGTCTATACCACAGTACCTACATTTAGAGCTTAGAGTTATACACTCGACCTAATGAGAAACTGTAGAACAGACTCAGTCTATACCACAGTACCTACATTTAGAGCTTAGAGTTATACACTCCACCTAATGAGAAACTGTAGAACAGACACAGTGTATACCACAATATCTACATTTAGAGCTTAGAGTTATACACTCGACCTAATGAAAAACTGTAGAACAGACTCAGTTTATACCACAGTACCTACATTTAGAGCTTAGAGTTATACACTCGACCTAATGAGAAACTGTAGAACAGACTCAGTGTATACCACAGTACCTACATTTAGAGCTTAGAGTTATACACTCGACCTACTGAGAAACTGTAGAACAGACTCAGTGTATACCACAGTACCTACATGTAGAGCTTAGAGTTATACACTCGACCTAATGAGAAACTGTAGAACAGACTCAGTGTATACCACAGTACCTACATTTAGAGCTTAGAGTTATACACTCGACCTAATGAGAAACTGTAGAACAGACTCAGTCTATACCACAGTACCTACATTTAGAGCTTAGAGTTATACACTCGACCTAATGAGAAACTGTAGAACAGGCTCAGTGTATACCACAATACCTACATTTAGAGCTTAGAGCTATACACTCGATCTAATGAGAAACTGTAGAGCAGACTCAGTGTATACCACAGTACCTACATTTAGAGCTTAGAGTTATACACTCGACCTAATGAGAAACTGTAGAACAGACTCAGTGTATACCACAGTACCTACATTTAGAGCTTAGAGTTATACACTCCACCTAATGAGAAACTGTAGAACAGACACAGTGTATACCACAATATCTACATTTAGAGCTTAGAGTTATACACTCGACCTAATGAAAAACTGTAGAACAGACTCAGTTTATACCACAGTACCTACATTTAGAGCTTAGAGTTATACACTCGACCTAATGAGAAACTGTAGAACAGACTCGGTGTATACCACAGTACCTACATTTAGAGCTTAGAGTTATACACTCGACCTACTGAGAAACTGTAGAACAGACTCAGTGTATACCACAGTACCTACATGTAGAGCTTAGAGTTATACACTCGACCTAATGAGAAACTGTAGAACAGACTCAGTGTATACCACAGTACCTACATTTAGAGCTTAGAGTTATACACTCGACCTAATGAGAAACTGTAGAACAGACTCAGTCTATACCACAGTACCTACATTTAGAGCTTAGAGTTATACACTCGACCTAATGAGAAACTGTAGAACAGGCTCAGTGTATACCACAATACCTACATTTAGAGCTTAGAGCTATACACTCGATCTAATGAGAAACTGTAGAGCAGACTCAGTGTATACCACAGTACCTACATTTAGAGCTTAGAGCTATACACTCGACCTAATGAGAAACTGTAGAATACAAATGGCTACAGTAGAACACATGTGTGAGCAGGGACTGAATCGTACGATTGATAATCGGTTATGTTTGTGCGTTCAGAACCAGCCCCACTCTAATATGACTCCTCTTGTTTTGTCCTCGCCCACATGGGCTTTGTTTTTAGGACTGGTTTATCCAGCATGGTGGCGGTAGGGGTGGATTCAGGGTTCTAGGGCTTGGTACTAACTGTATGTTAACTTGCAGGAACATGGAGAATATTGACCCTGAAAAGACTCCTGGCTTTGTCCTCGAGACCATCAAGCTGTTAAACTACTCCATGAATCAGGTAAAAGGACTTTGGTGCTTCTGTGTTTTTCCTTTGAATAACATCAAAGAAAATATATATTTTCCCCTCTGACCTCAGTGTAGTCCATCAGCCCAGAGAAACTGTAGAACAGACTCAGTGTATACCACAGTACCTACATTTAGAGCTAAGAGTTATACACTCGACCTAATGAGAAACTGTAGAACAGACTCAGTGTATACCACAGTACCTACATTTAGAGCTTAGAGTTATACACTCGACCTAATGAGAAACTGTAGAACAGACTCAGTGTATACCACAGTACCTACATTTAGAGCTTAGAGTTATACACTCGACCTAATGAGGAACTGTAGAACAGACTCGGTGTATACCACAGTACCTACATTTAGAGCTTAGAGTTATACACTCGACCTAATGAGAAACTGTAGAACACCACAATGTAGTTGCTCAGCCTAGCCACTGGTACATGGTATATGGTGTCTGAAGTTTTAGCTTCGGCGCTACGAGGCTAAAGTAACTGACCTGGAATTAAAGCCTTCTACATGCTGCTAACTGCACATGTGTATTTATATATGTTTATAGATAGGAGTGAGTCAGAAACCACATGGGCAGATCTAGTCGAGAATACCTAAAGGGGTATTCCGCATTTGTTTTATAGGCAGTGTTATTTTATCTCTCAGCCTCATCGGTTTCACTGTAATGCCCAGCTAACATTGCACAGATCATTCGTCTAGCCAATAAGAAAGCTGGTGATTCTCAGGTGGGCTGGCTTCCTGCCACACTGGCCAAATTTGGTTGGATTCGGTGGAGGACGAAAAGTGCGTTTGGCACAGGTGTGTTTATTAAGGCCTGTTAATAATGACCAGAGTCAGAGCTGTTCACAGTGGTGGTGAAGGTAACCAGACGTCCACCTCTGAAAGCTCCCTCCCAGAAAGTTACTACCTGAGATGGTTATGAATACACTGCCTGGTGTCTGAGACGCTATTTTAAGGTAGTATGGGGCTTGAACTCTAGTCATGGTGGAGGGATACATGCTGCAGGTTGCAGTGAGGCAACAAATAGTCCCCATAGAAAACATGATTTCCAGGTTTTCCGTTATTTTCCCAACATCAGCAACATATGAATCTGCATTGCTTAATAACGCAGCTGACATTCGAACAGCTATTAGATGCGTCAGATGCGTAATCTACAAACCCTAGTCCCCTCTGTTGAGGTTAGGCCTTTCCTCAGCCCTCTGTATTGTTCACGTCAACATCAACAACCGTCGTACCCAGTTTACTAGTGATGTGGTGGAAGTGAACGCAGCACAGGGGATCCACTTCACCCCGCATTACTAGCTGGACAGAGTCTAGCTGTAGCAGGAAGCCAGAATGTGATCTGTGCGGCGTATAAACAAGCTTTGAAAACTTTATTGAGGAATAGTTCGCTCGCAGCGGTGACATCAAAACACGTCTTGGCTCATTGACCACATTTGCTGCAAGACGGAGGGGAAAATTGGGGGAAGTCCAATTTTGGCTGAACTGTCGCTGTAAGTCTAGCATAATAGATCTACCCCAGATTAAAGGGGAATTCCACCTGGCTTGAGCTGAAGCGCCCCGCTTAACTTATCCGGTCAGATGTGTTTACAGTGGTGGTGAAGGTAACCAGACGTCCACCTCTAAAAGCTCCCTTAGAGGAAGTTACTACATGAGGTGGTTATGAATACGCTGCCTAAGGTCTGAGACGCTGTTTATGGTAGTTTGGGCCTTAAACTCCATACACGGTGGAGGGATACATGCTGCAGGGTGAGGTGCGGTAAGGCAAAAAAATAGTCCCCCATAGAAAATGTATTAGTTCCAGGTTTTCTCGTTCTATATAGACGCTCAGAGGACACCTGTGGGTTCCCTGGTGGCTCAGATAGTCAATACAGTGTCTGTATGTGTGTTGGAGACTGAGAGACCCCGGGTTCCATTCACCAACCCTATCACTGTTAAGAGCATCTCCCACCAAACCCACTCTGTATCACTCTGCTTACATCTCAATCAGAGGAATTCCGGTGGAATTCATAACTCCTGGAAGGCTTATCCGGGCCGGGTAATACAGTCCTCGCTGGGCTCTCTGCTTTGTGAGCTGCAGGGACGGGTGTAGATGGTGTTCAGGCCATTGTGTGCAGGAATGTGCCTGAGCTGCACCGTGAGATGAAGAATAAAGGCAGACCAGAGGAAGCGTAAGCCATTCAATCAGAAAAGTGATGGAATCGTCTATTTAAAGCTGTGGAATGTTGGGTGTGTTTGGGTGTTCCAGCTGAAGAAGCAGAGCGAGGACTCCAGCACCCTGCAGTGCGTGATCCAGCACGGCCTGCTGCTGTGTGAAAACCTGTTTGACCCCTATCAGACGTGGAGGAGACGGCAGGCAGGGTGAGTGGCCTTGGGTGTAGGGGTGGTTAAGCGGAGTAGGAATGTGTGGGAGGTGAGCGGACACCCCGCGCTGCTGATAACCGGCACTGTGCACGCTCACCGCCGTTCCTGGCTGTGCTAAGTCATGCTAATGACGCTAATAACGCCTCATAAGACTTTCACAACACATGCGTCAGTGCCTTTTGACCCGACAGTGACATGTGACTAATTTCAGAGCACCTATTCTGCATTATAACACTTATAGAACTGCTATGAACACTAATAATACCATAACTGAGCACAGTAATTAACATTATGGGCTGTAATTGGATGTTGCATATTGTACTGTTCACGTATGCGAGTATGTACTTCAGGATTATCATTTCAATTGTTGTTTGGGTTGTAAATGAACCAATCCTTGATAAATAAATTGTTACAAAATTAATATATTTATTTTTAGATTATGAAATGGAAACATTTCCAAACCAGGTGCAAGCTCATACGCAATTATCAGCTTATTATTACAATTTAAAGGG
>JAMWET010004223.1:50000-55000 GCA_024036415.1 Prochilodus magdalenae | reverse complement strand
CATCTACAGTTGTAGCTCCGCCCTATTCTACCCGCCCCCGGTTTCCCCCCATCTAGCCCCGCCGCCTCACATCCTACCTTATCAGCAGTGCTCCCCCTCCACCCGTACCCCCCCCCGTTTCTTAGCTCCCGCTGATTCCCCCTATGGTATAGCAGCAGCAGTTCTGTAAGTTTAGTATGGTTAGCCCCAATTTCACCCTTTATATGGTTTATATGAATGCCATTGTATCTGTTCATGGTCTGTTAGTTTATAGACTCTCACCCTTTGGTAAGCAGCGAGAACGAGCAGACCTTCCTGACCTGAGCTGCTAGATTCCTGTGAACCGCTTTAGCTGTATAGGCTGCTGGCCCTGCAGGGTAGCCCGGTCATCCTAGTGGCTGCCTAAGGTAAAACCTCCTCACCCACACATAGCATTTCTGTTAGCTTGCCACCCCAGGCTGTAAAAAGCATTAGTTTGGGCAAAACTGTGTGAGTTTGTGAAATCACCCACAAAGGACTGGTTCAGTGTTGGCACCAGGCATTTCTGGAGCAGCGCTTTCTGACCGCTGTTCATGTTCAGCCTGCAGTAGTTTTAGGACCCATCCTTTTTAGCCCTATTGGGCGCGGGGCGGGTCCACCAGGCTGGGACTACAGCGGGGTGTCCATAGGAGTTTGACACATTGATCATAGTGGTCCCACAGATGCTCAGTTGGGTTTAAGTCTTGGGAATTAGGCGGCTGGGACAGTCAATTCACATTATTATGACCACGTCACATGGCTGGAAATGTCTGACACTGGTTGGAAGAGCATGACCAAGACTTACAAGTACTACCCTGACCCCGTAATTCCACAGTTTACTGTGTTCACTGTATGGACCCCCCACGCCCCTTCCAGCTGCTGTGGATGACACTGCTGCAGGCATTAGCTCCTACTGACATCTGTGACCAACCTACCAGGACTTACTGGGGCCTTGCTCCCAGCTCGGCTAGCGCAGTCCCAGTGCCTGCACACGGCGGACAAGGTACTCTGAGATGGTTCATAATAATGTGATTTCGACTGTTAGCTAATTGTTAACCTGCAGTCTAATATACTGCGCACTCAGTGCTGAGACTGGGACTGAGTTTGAAATCGTTCCTGGATTCTCCAGGTGAATGTGTCCTGTGTCCCTGTTTCAGAAGGCATGCGCTGGCCTCATCCAGGCATAAATGCTGTGGAGGACTTGATGTGTGTTCTGCGCTCCTGGTCAGCTGTACCCCCGCATTCCCACCCCGTCCCAGACAGGCGGGGGCCGGCGGCGTTACATGAAACACAGGACCATTGATATTAGTGGTCCCCCCCAGAATGGTCAGTTAGGTCGTTTAAGATTTTCTGGGAATTAGGCGGCTGGGACACCTCAATTCATCATTAGATCCACCTGTTGCACTGTGCAGATATAGAGTTTGGAAATGTATGGACAACTGGTTAGTTTCGGATAGGTACCCCCTAAGTAGCCATTTACCATTTAGACTTAAGTAAAGTATTACTGTAGACCCAGTTAATTTCTCACAGTTTAGCTTGCTGAGAGGCTAGTTGGACCCACCTTTGGAGAGCCCCTGGACAGCAGCTGTGGGATGCACTGCAGTCAGCTTGGCTCCTGACATCTGTGAGGCACCTACTCA
This sequence comes from Prochilodus magdalenae, assembly GCA_024036415.1. Taxonomy (NCBI): domain Eukaryota; kingdom Metazoa; phylum Chordata; class Actinopteri; order Characiformes; family Prochilodontidae; genus Prochilodus; species Prochilodus magdalenae. The sequence continues at coordinate 53,363 of JAMWET010004223.1, read as the reverse complement.
GGACCCGTACTGGGTTCACGTCCCAGCTTACGAGTCTAGCCGCAGTCCAGTTGCTGCACACATGGCCGAGTACTTAATCTAGAATGGTGCCACAATATAATGCTGACTCGAGACTGTAGTAATTGCTAATGCTTAACCGGAGCAGTCCAGATAGTATACTGCACGGACTCAGAGTTTTCCCAGGACGGACTCGTATGGATCAGTTCCTGGATTCTCCAGGTGAATGTGTCCTGTGTCCCTGTTTCAGAAGAATGGCCTGCTCTCCATCACCCCCTATGCTGTGGAGGACTTGATGTGTGTTCTGCGCTCCTGGTGCCTCCGACCCTCCAGCCAGGCCCCCCGGGATCCCCTGATTCTACGGTTGACGCTGCGATGCCTCACAGCCATGATCCACCTGTTGCACGGCAGTAGCCCTGCGGAGAGGCAGTTGGAGCTGCGCAGCGTGTTAAACAGCTACTTCGTTGACTAGCCCCCTCAACTTGGAAACAGAGCCACCGTGACAGCAACGCAGGGGGAACCGCGGCCTGGCGAGTTGAGGGCAGCTAGGCATCACCCCTCAAGACACCACATGCCTCAGTAAGAGGCGGGTAAGAGTTGGAGTGCCATGGGGTCCATTTCAACAGCCATTTTCATATAGATACCTCAACTAGTACTGATACCACAATAGTCATTTAATATACAGCAGTGCACTAGTACCAACTCGGCCTCGTTAGGATAAGCATGTATTGAGTATACACTTATACATCACCCTTCAGACACACACAAGTGCTCAGCTGTAAAAGTACGAGGAGGCGGGGTCTCTATAATCACAGCAATGGGTCATATCACTAGTTCGGTGGTCCATTCAGCATCATATCAGTCAGCTATATACTATATTATACACTATTAGTCATTAATACACTATTATATATACACAGTGCACTATACAATGTATCGTTATATAAGCATTATTGATATACACTATACATCACCATATACACTATATATAGCTGTATTATCATTATTGAAATACACTACAATATATTACTATATAGTCGTTATTGATATCCAGTACATCAGTATATATACCGTACACTATAGTCATTAATATACATTATACATCAGCATATACACTATACACTATATAGTCATTAATATACGTTATACATCAGTATATACACTATACACTATATAGTCATCAATATACAGTATACATCAGCATATACACTATATAGTCATTAATATACATTATACATCAGCATATACACTATACGCTATATAGTCATTAATATACGTTATGCATCAGTATATACACTATACTCTATATAGTCATTAATATACGTTATACATTAGCATATACACTATACGCTATATAGTCATTAATATACGTTATACATCAGTATATACACTATACACTATATAGTCATTAATATACGTTATACAATATACATATATATATAGTCATCAATATAGCATATACACTAGACTCTATATAGTCATTAATATACGTTATACATTAGCATATACACTATACGCTATATAGTCATTAATATACGTTATACATCAGTATATACACTATACACTATATAGTCATTAATATACGTTATACATTAGCATATACACTATACACTATATAGTCATTAATATACAGTATACATCAGTATATACACTATACACTATATAGTCATTAATATACATTATACATCAGTATATACACTATACGCTATATAGTCATTAATATACATTATACATCAGTATATACACTATACGCTATATAGTCATTAATATACATTATACATCAGTATATGCACTATACGCTATATAGTCATTAATATACATTATACATCAGCATATACACTATACACTAAATAGTCATTAATATACATCATACATTACTATATACACTATACGCTATATAGTCATTAATATACGTTATACATCAGCATATACACTATATGCTATAAAGTCATTAATATACATTATACATCAGTATATACACTAAACGCTATATAGTCATTAATATACATTATACATCAGTATATACACTATACACTATATAGTCATTAATATACATTATACATCAGTATATATACTAAACGCTATATAGTCATTAATATACGTTATACATCAGTATATACACTATATGCTATATAGTCATTAATATACTTTATACATCAGTATATAATTATACACTATATAGTCATTAATATACATTATACATCAGCATATACACTATACACTATATAGTCATTAATATACATTATACATCAGCATATACACTATACGCTATATAGTCATTAATATACGTTATACATCAGTATATACACTATATGCTATATAGTCATTAATATACTTTATACATCAGTATATAACTATACACTATATAGTCATTAATATACATTATACATCAGCATATACACTATACACTATATAGTCATTAATATACATTATACATCAGCATATACACTATACGCTATATAGTCATTAATATACATTATACATCAGTATATACACTATACGCTATATAGTCATTAATATACATTATACATCACTATATACACTATACGCTATATAGTCATTAATATACATTATACATCACTATATACACTATATATATCTATATAGACTATGTATCATAGTCATTACTGATGTATGCAGTATATCAATATATGCACGTTACGTTAATATACAGTACACTATACATTAGCATATGCACTATAAATCACTGTATAGTTGTTGTTGATATACATTAGACATCACTATATAAACTACAGTATCTAATCAATAATATGCACTATTCAAATACACTATGTAGTCGTTATTGATATATGCAGCATATATGCTATATAATCATTATGGATATACAGTACACTATACATCAGCATATGCACCATATATTACTGTATAGTCATTACTGATATACACAATACCTCACCATATACACTATATATCACTATATAATGATTACTGATATACATCAAACTCTCCATATGCACTATATATCAGTGTATAATCCATATTGATATATATTGTACATCACGATATACACTACAGTATATGTAGTACTGTATATATCACTATATAGTTCATTATTGACATATGCAGTACATCCGTATATAAGCTATATAGTCATTCATATACATTATTCATTACTATGTAGTCAGTACTGATATATACTATACATCAATATATACACTATGTATATAGTTTTATGAATATACACTAAACATCAACATATATAGCTTTATTGATTTACACAATGCATTACCATATACACCATATATCACTATATAATCATAACTGATATATGACGTACGTGACCATATACATTATAGAATGTATATCACTGTATACACTTTATTGATATACACATCATGATGTACC
>JAMWET010004223.1:0-45000 GCA_024036415.1 Prochilodus magdalenae | reverse complement strand
ATACCACAGTACCTACATTTAGAGCTTAGAGTTATACACTCGACCTAATGAGAAACTGTAGAACAGACTCAGTGTATACCACAGTACCTACATTTAGAGCTTAGAGTTATACACTCGACCTAATGAGAAACTGTAGAACAGACTCAGTGTATACCACAGTACCTACATTTAGAGCTTAGAGTTATACACTCGACCTAATGAGAAACTGTAGAACAGACTCAGTGTATACCACAGTACCTACATTTAGAGCTTAGAGTTATACACTTGACCTAATGAGGAACTGTAGACCACAACTTGTGACTTATGTACTAAAGAACATATTTGTGGGCGGAGCCTTTATAAGGCCGTAGTCCATGTGTCTGATCATGCTGTGCTTGTGTGTGTAGGTTTGGGAAAAAGGTTCGGACTGTATCACAGTACACGCCATTGGAGTCCTGACCGCCATCATGAGCAACTCACCGTCTGCTAAGGTATGCACAAACATGAAGGCCTCGGCTGCTCCCGCCCTCCATCAGAGCCCCCCTTTTTTCCACGCCTCTGCAGTAGCGTATCTCTGTGGCGCTCTGACCCTTTTACCGTTACTAATGCGCTGATGTTTGACAAGGTCTGAAAGCTCAGTAAACATTCCGAGGTGAAGTGAGTGGTTATCTTATCGGGACTGTTGGAGGTAATAAAACAGGAACTGCTGTAACAAGGTGGCATGTTTATCCCAGAGGAGGCCTGTTCCTAGCGTATCAGGACCTGATAGCTGCTGTTAGGGTTTATATGTTTATGAAATATGGATTACAGCCGTATATTGATGCTGTTTTGTTGTAAAATCTCGGCGGTTCAGTCTTATAAGGCAGGATATGTGTAGGTTCTACTGGCGGAGAATTTCCAAAATCCAGAGTTTATATGTGAGAGCCGTAAACAGCGTTCCTACCGCCCAGCGCTCATAAACCAGATAACAGAAACTGAGTTATAACATACAATCCATCTGACGTACAACTACACCACTCATGCATTGTTCAGAGGGTTGCGGTCATTTCCATTGTTACCGTGATTTCATTTCCATGGCTGCTCTTGATCAATTTCCATGGTCACTCAACATCAGTTTCCATGGTTATGCTATATTAGCTTTTAAAGTTATGCTACACCAGTTTCCACAGTTATGCTACATCAGTTTCCTGGTTACACTGTGTCAGCTTCCATTGTTATACCACATCGGTTTCCATGGTTACGCTATATCAGTTTCCATGGATATGCTATATTAGCTTTTAAAGTTATGGTACATCAGTTTCCTGGTTACGCTGCATCAGCTTTCATTGTTATACCACATCAGTTTCCATGGTTACGCTATATCAGTTTCCATGGTTATACTATATTAGCTTTTAAAGTAATGCTACACCAGTTTCCACAGTTAGGCTACATCAGTTTCCTAGTTACACTGTGTCAGCTTCCATTGTTATACCACATCGGTTTCCATGGTTACGCTATATCAGTTTCCATGGTTACGCTATATTAGCTTTTAAAGTTATGCTACATCAGTTTCCTGGTTACGCTGCATCAGCTTTCATTGTTATACCACATCCGTTTCCATGGTTACGCTATATCAGTTTCCATGGTTACGCTATATTAGCTTTTAAAGTTATGCTACACCAGTTTCCACAGTTAGGCTGCATCAGTTTCCTGGTTACGCTGTATCAGCTTCCATTTTTATATCTCATCGGTTTCCATGGTTACGCTGTATCAGCTTCCGTGGTTGTGTTACACCGGTTTCGATGGTAACACTACACCAGTTTCCATGGTTACACTATATCAGCTTCCATAATTATGCCACACCAGTTTCCATGGTTATACAACATCTGTTTCCATGGTTACGCTATATCAGCTTCCATTGGTACACTATACCAGCTCCCATTGTTACACTGCATCAGTTTCCATTGTTACACTGCATCAGTTTCCATGGTTACACAGCATCAGTTTCTGTGATTATGCTGTATCAGCTTCCATTGTTATACTATATCATTGTCCATGGTAATGCTACTCCAGTTACCATGGTTACACAGCTTTCATGCTTATGCTTCACCAATGTCTATTGTTATGCTACACCAGTTTTCAGGGTTATGTAACACCTATTTCCATGGTTACACTACACACGTCTTTGGCTCAGTTACACTATACCTATGGGAATGGTCATGCTACACCTGTTTCCATGGTCCATGCGTACACTACACACACGTCCGTGGTTACATTACCTCCATCCTGCAAACAGAAAAAGAAGAAGGTGAACTGATGAAGTGATAGATGATACATTTCCAGGATAGAGAATTAGCATCCATTGAACTAGATACATACACATACAGTAGCATTCCCGGCTTCGGAATGTGCTGCCAGCATGTAGCGCCAGTATGAGGGAAGACTGGTTGTGGGAAGAGGAGGGAACTCTGGACCTGTGCCGGAGTTGTTGGTGCCTCTGCCTGGAGCCCTTTTAGAACTGACAGGACTGAGGAACAGGGGGAGGTTGTGAGGGATGGGAACTGCGATAAGGATGGACGATAGACTGGAAGGAGGTGGGGCTTCAGACGCGGGCCTCCGCCCGGACTTAACTCCTTTTCCCTTTTCTTTCTTGTATGTGTTGATGCCCCTCTGCTCTGCAGGAGGTGTTTAAGGAGAGGATCGGCTACTCTCAGCTGTTTGATGTCCTGAAGAGTCAGGGCCAGCCCACCAAGAGGCTGCTGCAGGAGCTGATGAACATGGTGAGAGGAGACCAGAGTCTGACACTGTCACCATAACACTAACACAGCAGGAACTCATTTACCGCCCGTCTCTCTCTCTCTCTCTCTCTCTCCCTCCAGGCGGTAGAGGACGATCACACTCAGTCTCCTCAGTGTGGCATCAGTAACGATCAGCCGTTGCTGCTGCTGCTACAGTGGCTCCCCGAGCTGTCCTCCCGTGCGCTGCAGCAGCTGGTCTCCCAGTGGCTGGCGGCCGTGTGCCGTGTCAGCCTGTCCAACCGCACTGTGGCCGTGGAGGCCGGCATGGTGCGCCACCTGCTGGATGTGCTGTCAGAGCCTCCGGAACGGTTGGACCGGCAGTGCGTGGACGCTTTGCTGGGCCTTCTGCAGGACCTGGGATGCCTGTCCCTGCGGCCCCCCGAGCTAAAGAGCCTGCTTAAACTGCTTAGGACGGAACCTGGGGCCCCCCCGCACCCGTATACTGCCCGGGCCATCAGAGTGCTGTCCGCAATGGCTGCCAGAGGGGTAAGACTCGAATAGAGAATAGAGGTAATAGAGGAACACTGATAGTATAAGCTCACCGGACAACAAATAAGTCACCTAGTGACTTCAGGCTCCTGCAGAGGGCGCTGCATGAGGATGATGGGGCTGTACATACCTGTGGGGTGTGAGGGATGGGATCCATAGATTGGGAAGAGGTGCTACAGTGCAGGGAATGTCTCGTTCCATGTGTGGTAAACGCTCCAGAGCAGATGTTAATGATTGGCTAAGAGGAGCGACTGCATGTGGGCGTGGCCAAAGACCATAGTGTAAAGGAAGTAGCTGAATCTGCAGGTGTATGGAAGCGTACGGTCATACGGGTCTACCAGCAGTGGATACAATCCCAGTCTACAGGGAATTCTCCTCGGAATTGTGCTATTGGGAATGTTATTGGGAAGGAAGATTACCAGGACGGGCCGCGGTGTTTGCTAACCCAACACGCCAGACGTCTCGGTATGGAGCTGTAGAGGTTCCTGATGGAGTCCTGTGATAATCCATGCAGCTTGAACATCCTCACACAGTTCCTGCAGATGGTGCGGTAGGGGTGGAGGTGGATGGACACCAGGTCTTCTGGACGTGTGACAACAATCCGTTCATCTTGGTGCTGACCACGGTGCCTCCACACACGGATTCGTTGGGCGTCTCCACCAAGACTAAAGCGGGACTCGTCACTGAAGATGACCCGCTGCCATTCTGAGTCCCTCCATGACAGTCTGGTACGACACCACTGCAGTCTTTGGTGACGGTGACGTGGTGTTAAGGACAGTCGTGGTAACGGTCTGTGTGCATGTAGTCCTGCGTGGTGCAGCCGTCTGCCAATGGTGCTGCACTAACAGGATGACTCATGGAGGACACCACTGCTCGCTGGATGTCTGTAGTGGTGGCTGTGGGGTCAGTCAGGTACAGAGATAAGACCCGTCCTTGCCTACGGCGCATGTGCGGTTGAGCGTGAGACTTGAATCATTAGCATGTCTAAACCCACACACCAAGTTTCATCCCTGTTGGTTGATTCTCTTCACTTTGTGCCCTGTTCTGCAGCCGTACCGCGGAGAGAGAGGGAGCAGTGCCCTGCAGTATTTCGACCTCACGCCCCCCATGGCGGGCATCATGGTGCCCTCCATCCAGCGCTGGCCGGGCAGCGGGTTTGCCTTCCACGCTTGGCTGTGCCTCAACACAGAATTCCCACCTCCGCAGCAGCAGCACCACTCAGAGTCCCGCGCCACTGCGCCCGAGAGCACACTCCGCATGGCCAAGGGTCCGCGCCGCAAGCAGTTGTACAGGTGGGCGGGGCTTACACTGAAATAACTTTTTTTACTTTTGACAGCCTGCAGCACTTTAGCTCCGCCTGTTCACTCTGAAGTGATGAAGACTGTGGTTGGTTGGTGGAGCTGAATGTGATGCGACTGATTATGTCATACAAAATAAAAGGCCTTATTTAAATTACATAGTTCTTGTGCTGGTTTATGCAAATGAGCCGAGTGTTAACGAATCAGATGCCTGATGTGTGGCATGGTGACCAACTGAGTCTTGTCCAAGTGAGCTTTGATGGCTACCAAAGTTGTTAATAAATTATTCATAAATAAAATACCAATAAATTATTAATATTATTAAAATCTGTATTAGTAAATTTTTATTATAGTACAATATCAATAATTATTTTTAGTAAATAATTCATGGTGGAATATTTTTTTCAAAATCATTAGCCGAGAGAAGAAGTTGCCAGGAATAAGATCCATTATTATTCTATTATAATTATTATTTTATTATATTCTATTTTGGTCTATTAGATTACATTAGATTAGATTAGACTAGATTAGTTTATATTAGAATAGACTAGACTAGATTATCCTAAATTAGATTAGATTAGGCTATTTTAGATTAGATTGGACTAGACTAGATTATGCTAAATTAGATTAGATTAGATTGGACTAGATTATTTTATATTAGATTATATTAGGTTACATTGGATTAGATTAAATTAGATTCGTCTAGATTAGATTACATTAGTTTAGGTTAGGTTAAATTAGATTAGATTAGGTTAGGTTGTATTAGACTACACTAGATTAAATTAGACTAGACCTGACTAGATTAGGTTTGGTTAGATTAGATTAGATTTAGAACTATATGGTCGAGGAGAAGAGTACAGATACAAGGCCAGTGAAACGCAGTTAGCATCCAACCAGAGATCACACATCATTACATATAGAGCGCAGGAAGGTGACCATGACTAGCAATGTTGTGGCTACAGTGTGTACAGTGTGTACAGTTGTATAGTGTGTACAGTGCGTACAGTGTGTACTGTTGTACAGTTGTATAGTGTGTACAGTGTGTACAGTGTGTACTGTTGTACTGTTGTACAGTGTGTACAGTGTGTACAGGGTGTACAGTTGTATAGTGTGTACAGTGTGTACAGTTGTACAGTGTGTACAGTGTGTACAGTTGTACAGTGTGTACAGTGTGTACTGTTGTACAGTTGTACAGTGTGTACTGTTGTACAGTGTGTACAGTTGTACTGTGTGTACAGTGTGTACAGTGTGTACTGTTGTACTGTGTGTACAGTGTGTACAGTGTGTACAGTTGTGTAGTGTGTACAGGGTGTACAGTGTGTACAGTGTGTACAGTTGTACAGTGTGTACTGTTGTATAGTGTGTACAGTGTGTACAGTGTGTACTGTTGTATAGTGTGTACAGTTGTACAGTGTGTACAGTGTGTACAGTTGTACAGTGTGTACAGTGTGTACAGTGTGTACTGTTGTATAGTGTGTACAGTTGTACAGTGTGTACTGTTGTACAGTGTGTACTGTTGTATAGTGTGTACAGTGTGTACAGTGTGTACTGTTGTACAGGGTGTACAGGGTGTACAGTGTGTACAGTGTACAGTGTGTACAGTGTACAGTGTGTACTGTTGTACAGTGTGTACAGTTACGCACAAAATACCACATACATACATACAGAGAGAGCGGAGAGAATTCGAAAGTGGGTCGTGTGTACCGTGAGAGCACATGGCATATACGTACAGTAAAAATACCCTGCTGAGTGAGGTTATATACAGTACACACAGCATGTAAACGTGTGGGCAGATAGAAACAGGGCAGGTACAGACTGTGCAGTAATGAACATTCACAGGTCTCTACTGCACTTAAATCATTATTAATATTCATTATTAATATTCTTATTCTTATTAATGTTTATTATTATTATTATTAGTAGTAGTAGTAGTAGTAGTAATGGTTTTTGCACTCTGTGTTAAAAAACTCCAATGTGAGTAAGTGGTCGATAAGCTTTCTTCACAAGCAGTTTTGAGCTGACCAATCATAGTAATATAATAATAAAATAATAATAAACAATAATAATAATAATAATAAAACCATTTTGGGCCAAATAGAACTGTAAAAGTATATATATTTACTAAATAATAATAATTATTATTATTATTATTATTGTTGTTGTTGTTATAAAAAGAATAGTAGATAGATAGATAGTTAGATAGATAGATAGATAGATAGATAGATAGATAGATAGAGACTACAGCTACAGCTACTGTCGCTTATGTAGGTGGGCGTGGCCTTATCCAGTCCGTATTTAAACAGTGCAGGAATCTCTAGGACCCCATGATTTTGCTGGCCGTGTAGAGGCCCAGCGTTGTGTCCTGTGTGCCTGCCGTGCTAATGCTGTGTGGTGTTGCGTGTTCAGCTTCTTCACGGCGAGTGGGACGGGCTTCGAGGCGTTCTTCACCACGGAGGGCGTGCTGGTGGTGGCCGTTTGCACTAAGAAAGAATACATGGCCGTCTCTCTGCCTGAGAACCCGCTCAGCGACTGCACCTGGGTCAGTACAGCACCTGCAGGCCCCGCCCACGCACTCATAAAACTCACACAGGAAATATACACTGGGCATATATCCATCTGCTAATGCTGAACTCTCTCTCTCTCTCCCTCTCTCTCCATCTCTCTCTCTCCATCTCTCTCTCTCTCTCTCTCTCCCACTCTCTCCCTCTCTCTCTCTCTCTCTCTCTCTCTCCCTCTCTCTCTCTCTCCCCCTCTCTCTCTTTCTCTGTCTCTCTCTCTCTCTCTCTCTGTCTCTCACCCTCTCTCTCTCTCTCTCTCTCTCTCTCTCTCTCTCTGTCTCTCCCCCTCTTTCTCTTTCTCTCTCTCTCTGTCTCTCTCTCTCTCTCTCCCTCTCTTTTTCTCTCTCCCTCTCTCTCTCTCTCTCTCTCTCTCTCTCTCTCTCTCTCTCTCTCTCTCTCTCCCCCCCTCTCTCTCTCTCTTCTCCGCCCCCCTCTCTCTCCCTCTCTCTCGCTTAGAAGGAACGCTCTCACTCTCTGTCAACTCTCTCTCCCTACGCGGGGGGGCCCCTCTCCTCCCCCATCTTTCTCGTCTCTCTGTTCTCTCCCGCCCCCCTCTCTCTCTCTCTCGCTTCTCTCTCTTCTCTCTCTCTCTCTCTCGGCTCTCCTCCCCCTCCGTCTCTCTCTCATCTTCTCTCCCCCCTCTCTCCCTCTCTCTCCATCTCTCTCTCTCTCTCTCTCCCCCTCTCTCTCTCTCTCTCCCCCTCCTCTCTCGCTCTCTCTCTCTCTCTCTCTCTCTCTCTCTCTCTTCTCTCTCCCTCCGTCTCTCTTTTTTATCTCTCCCTCTCCCTCTCTGTCTTTCCTCTCTCTGTCTTCTCTCCTCTCTCTCTCTGTCTCTCTCTCTCCCTCTCTTTCCTCTCTCTCTCTCTCTCTCTGACTCTCCCGCCATCTCTAAAGATCTCTCCCCTCTCTCTCTCTCTCTCTCTCTCTCTCTCTCCCTCTCTCTCTCTCTCTCTCTCTCTCTCTCTCTCTCTCCCCCTCTCTCTCTCCTCTCTCTCTCTCTCTCTCCCTCTCTCTCTCCCCCTCTCTTACCCCCTCTCTGTCCCTCTCCCTCTCTCTCCCTCTCTCTCTCTCTCGCTCTCTGTAGCACTCTGTAGCTATAGTGCACATCCCTGGCCGCCGGCCGTTCGGGCAGAACCTGGTCACCATCTATGTGGACGGGAACCAGTGCAAAACAGCGCAGCTACGCTTCCCCTCCCTGAACGAGGTAAGCAGGAGCCCCTTTTCAGGAGTCTCCTCTGCAGGGGACGTTAAGCTAGGCCGTCTCTGGTGCGGTTCGGTTCAGGTTTATTTCAGGTCATGTGTCTTTCCTCCTCCAGCCTTTTACCTCCTGCTGTATTGGTTCGGCGGGTCACCGGACCACTACCACCTCCACCACTTCCTCTCCCACTCTGCCTCCTCCACTGCACTCCCCGTCCGACCTGACCTTCTCCGTGCCTCCTGGCCCCCCAACCCTCACTCGCTCACAGTCCTTCCCGGCGTCCTTTGCGGCAGCGGCTGGGGGCCGGTGGGGTTCAGGGAGGGAGGTCCCGGTGCATACCATCCCTGCAGGGCTACAGGACACAGAGTGGGGGTCACCATCCTCGCTGGACGGCCTGCTGGCCACGGCCTTCATCTGCCATGAAGCGCTGCAGCCTACACAGATACGAGCCCTCTATCAGTCAGGTGAGAGCCTCCTGCAGACACGCCTGCAGACACGCCGAGTGTCCCAGGTCATTCGTTGACTGTATAATCTCTAGAACAGGACTGGCCTATAGAAATGGGCGCACTGGATCAGCCACACGTGAGCCAGTGTCCTGTGCCGAGTGTCAGCTTTGTGGGGTGTTAACCCCCCAGCACCGGGCTGTGAAGCAGTGGAACTGGGTTCCATAGACCTCCAGTGAACACCTTTGGGATGAGTTGGAGTAATGAATGTCCTTTGAACTCTCTTGGGATGAGTTGGGAGGAGTAACTGAGCTTTACTGAACACCCTTTTCATGATTCGGAGTGATGGAACAACATCTAATACCTTGAGGTGAGTTAGAGAGCTGAAGCTCCACTGAACACCTTTGGGATGACTTGGAGTGATGAATGTTGACTGAACACCTTTGGAATAAACTGGATTGATAGAGCTCAGTCAAACTGTTTGGGGATTAGTTGGAGTGAGGAAGCTCCATTGAAAACCTTTAGGGGTAAGTTGGAGTCATGAAGGTCTACTGAACACATTTGTGAGGGGTCGGATTGATGAAGCTCCACTCAACACCTTTGGCATAAGTTGGCATGATGAAGGTCCAACGAACCTGCGGGATGAGTTGGAAAGATGAAGCTCCACTGTACACCCCTAGGATGACTAGGAGTAACGAATGGTGACTGAACACCTGTAGGATAAACTGGATTGATAAAGCTCCAGTAAACTGTTAGGGGATTAGTTGGAGTGAGAAAACTCGACTGAAAACTTTTAGGGCTAAGTTGGAGTCATGAAGGTCTACTGAACACATGTGTGATGACTTAGAGTGATGAATATCCACTGAACATTTTTGGGATAAGTTGGATTGATGAAGGTCTACTGAACACATGTGTGACGACTTAGAGTGATGAATATTCACTGAACTTTTTTGGGATACGTTGGATTGGTGAAGGTCTACTGAACACATTTGTGAGGGGTCGGACTGATGAAGCTCCACTCAACACCTTCAGCATAAGTTGGCATGATGAAGGTCCACCAAACCTGCGGGATGAGTTGGAAAGATGAAGCTCCGCTGTACACCGCTAGGATGACTAGGAGTAACGAATGTTGACTGAACACCTGTAGGATATACTGGATTGATAAAACTCATGAAAATCTACTGAACACATTTACGATGACTCGGAGTGATGAAGGTCCACTGAACATTGATGATTGATGAAGCTCCGCTCAACACCTTTGGGATGACTTGGGGTGATGAATGTTGACTGAACACCTATGGGATAAATTGGATTGAAGAAGCTCCATCAAACTGTTTGGGGATTAGTTGGAGTGAGGAAGCTCCATTGAAAACTTTTAGGGGTAAGTTGGAGTCATGAGGGTCTACTAAACACATTTAGGATGACTTGGAGCGATGAAGGTCTACCGAACACCTCAGGGATGAGTTGACTGAACACCTTTAGGATAAACTGGATTGATAAAGCTCCAGTAAACTGTTTGGTGATTAGTTGGAGTGAGGAAGCTCCATTGAAGGTGACTCAGAGTCATAAAGGTCTACTGAACACTTTGTGGTGGACCTTTAAATTGTTATTGTGGCTGAAAGCAATCAAACCCTCTCTGCAATGTTCCTGAAGAGTAGCGGCTGACCCTCTGGGTTTTTTGATAGAGGAGTGTGAGAGCTTGTGTTTCCTTGTTCCAGGTCCCAATAATGTCTCCCTGTTCAAGTCGGACGGAGAGCATTCCGAGCTGTGCTGTAAACTCCTGCTGTACTACACTCCTCAGGTAGGACTTTTCCCATCTCTGCCTCAGGGAATACTGTGGGAAGCTTGTACATGGCGTAAGCAGCTGGAAGCTGGAGGAAATGGCCCTGCATGTTTCAGTGATGGCGTTCCGGTTTTCCATGTTGTGTGTTTTTCTGTTTTCCAGGCTTTTAAAAACCAAATCTGTTTGGATCTGTCTCCGAACCATCTCTACAACGGCAGGCTGACCGGCCACAGAGTGGTCAACTGGGACATCAAGGTCTGTTAGTGCTCCTCTTAATCATTTCTGCTTTGTCCTTTTGCCCGTTGCCCCTTGCTGTTTGGGCTCCAAGGATGAACCAGTGGACATGAGAGGACCTGTTAAGTGTCCCTGTCTGTAACACGCTGGTGTTCCTGGTTATGTCTGTGTAGGATGTTCTGAACTCTGTGGGTGGGATGGGGGCGCTGCTTCCCCTGCTGGAGCAGGTGTGTGGGCTGGAGCACAGTGAGGCTGGAGGTCAGGAGACATCGGACCTGCTGGGTCCAGAGCTAACGTCCTCCAGAGGAGCAACTGGCATGCTACTGCCACTGGGCAGGTCGTCTGGTCAGTGCAAACTCACACTGCTGTCACTCAGTCAGTATATACCCACACAGGTGTCACTCAGTCAGTATATACCCACACAGGTGTCTAGTCAAGTCACCAGTTGGTATATAACCACACCACTGTCATACAGCCAGTACAGAGTCACACTACTGTCATACAGCCAGTACAGAGTCACACTACTAGCATGAAGTTAGTGTATACCCTCAGTATGAACATTCAGGCAGTCAGTGTATACCCATACTACTGTCGTCCAGTCAGCGTATACCCATACTACTGTCGTCCAGTCAGCGTATACCCACACTACTGTCGTCCAGTCAGCGTATACCCATACTACTGTCGTCCAGTCAGCGTATACCCATACTACTGTCATCCAGTCAGTGTATACCCATACTACTGTCGTCCAGTCAGCGTATACCCACACTACTGTCGTCCAGTCAGCGTATACCCATACTACTGTCGTCCAGTCAGCGTATACCCACACTACTGTCGTCCAGTCAGCGTATACCCACACTACTGTCGTCCAGTCAGCGTATACCCACACTACTGTCGTCCAGTCAGCGTATACCCACACTACTGTCGTCCAGTCAGCGTATACCCATACTACTGTCGTCCAGTCAGCGTATACCCACACTACTGTCGTCCAGTCAGTGTATACCCACACTACTGTCGTCCAGTCAGCGTATACCCATACTACTGTCGTCCAGTCAGTGTATACCCATACTACTGTCGTCCAGTCAGTGTATACCCACACTACTGTCGTCCAGTCAGCGTATACCCATACTACTGTCGTCCAGTCAGCATATACCCATACTACTGTCGTCCAGTCAGTGTATACCCATACTAGTGTCGTCCAGTCAGTGTATACCCATACTAGTGTCGTCCAGTCAGTGTATACCCATACTACTGTCGTCCAGTCAGTGTATACCCATACTACTGTCGTCCAGTCAGCGTATACCCATACTACTGTCGTCCAGTCAGCGTATACCCATACTACTGTCGTCCAGTCAGTGTATACCCACACTACTGTCGTCCAGTCAGCGTATACCCACACTACTGTCGTCCAGTCAGTGTATACCCCATACTCCTGTCCCGTCCCAGTCAGTGTATACCCATACTACTGTCGTCCAGTCAGTGTATACCCAAACTACTGTCGACCAGTCAGTGTATACCCACACTGTCTACTGTCGTGTATACCACTGTTGTCGTCCAGTCAGCGTATACCCATACTACTGTCGTCCAGTCAGTGTATACCCATACTACTGTCGTCCAGTCAGTGTATACCCACACTACTGTCGTCCAGTCAGTGTATACCCGTACTACTGTCGTCCAGTCAGTGTATACCCGTACTACTGTCGTCCAGTCAGTGTATACCCGTACTACTGTCGTCCAGTCAGTGTATACCCGTACTACTGTCGTCCAGTCAGTGTATACCCGTACTACTGTCGTCCAGTCAGTGTATACCCATACTACTGTCGTCCAGTCAGTGTATACCCATACTAGTGTCGTCCAGTCAGTGTATACCCATACTACTGTCGTCCAGTCAGCATATACCCGTACTACTGTCGTCCAGTCAGCATATACCCATACTACTGTCGTCCAGTCAGTGTATACCCATACTAGTGTCGTCCAGTCAGCATATACCCATACTAGTGTCGTCCAGTCAGTGTATACCCATACTACTGTCGTTCCAGTCAGTCAGTGTATACCCATACTACTGTCGTCCAGTCAGTGTATACCCGTACTACTGTCGTCCAGTCAGTGTATACACGTACTACTGTCGTCCAGTCAGTGTATACACGTACTACTGCCGTCCAGTCAGTGTATACCCATACTAGTGTCGTCCAGTCAGCATATACCCATACTAGTGTCGTCCAGTCAGTGTATACCCATACTAGTGTCGTCCAGTCAGCATATACCCGTACTACTGTCGTCCAGTCAGTGTATACCCATACTAGTGTCGTCCAGTCAGTGTATACCCATACTACTGTCGTCCAGTCAGCATATACCCATACTAGTGTCGTCCAGTCAGTGTATACCCATACTACTGTCGTCCAGTCAGTGTATACCCGTACTACTGTCGTCCAGTCAGTGTATACACGTACTACTGTCGTCCAGTCAGTGTATACCCATACTAGTGTCGTCCAGTCAGCATATACCCATACTAGTGTCGTCCAGTCAGTGTATACCCATACTAGTGTCGTCCAGTCAGTGTATACCCGTACTACTGTCGTCCAGTCAGTATATACTCACTTGAGAGGATGTGGATCACTACTCAAAAGTTGTCAATCACCTCTCTGTTTACTTTTCTCTCTCGCTCCCTCTCTCTCTGTCTCCCTCTCTCTGTTTTCCTCTCTCTGTCTCTCTTTCTCCCTCTCTCTTTGTCTCTCTGTCTCCCCCTCTCTCTGTCTTACACTCTCTCTGTCTTCATCTCTCCCCCTCTCTCTTCCTCTCTCTCTTTCTCCCTCTCTCTCTGCCTCCCTGTCTCTCTCTCCCACTCAGAGAGCCGACTGGAAAGGAACAGTGTGGCTGCTTTTCTGCTGATGGTCAGGAACATGCTGAGGAATCATCCGGTCAATCAGGAGAGCCTCCTCCACTGCCATGGACCCCCCATCATGGGAGCCATGCTCAGCAAGGTAAACCTACAGACGGTCATTAGTCAACCTTAAACCCCGGTGATGCCACAGCCATCCATCCCCTCCCTCGTCCTCTCGTTCTCTCCATCACTCAGCCTGTTCTGTCTCTCTCTCTCTCTCCGTCTCAGGTTCCCAGCAGTATGATGGACATGAGCGTGCTGATGGCGTGTCAGTTGTTGTTGGAGCAGGTGAGCAGTGAGGGAAACAGTGCCTTACTCTCTCAGCTCTACCAGCACCTGCTCTTCGACTTCCGCATCTGGAGCCACTGCCACTTCGCCGTCTGCCTCGGTAAACCGACTCGTCTGCGTTCCTTCTTCTTCTGATGTACAGATCTCAAAAATCTCAAACCCGAGCCTAACGTGTTGCTGTGTGTGTGTGTAGGCCATGTGCAGTATCTGTCCTCAGTGCTGAAGGAGAGTAAACTGAGAACCCGCAGGAAGTACGGAGTTCAGTACATCCTGGACTCCATCCGCTCACACTACAGGTGAGGACATTTAGTCAGTGAGACGTAACGGTTGCACACAGTGACCGGATCGTAGAGTCAATGACGGTTGTGAAGACGGTTTCACAAGTGAGCTGCACCCCCTAGGATAACTTTCCAACTGACAGGATTAATCATTCCATTAGGACCAGTCTACATGCTCCATTAGTTGTAGCCGAGACGGCTGCACCACGCAGGAGGGGACTACATGCACACAGTTGGGTTAACACCACGTCACCGTCACCGCTGCAGTGTGTGTCGTACCAGGGAGTGGACTCAGAATGGCAGCCATCTTCAGGGACGGGTCCCGCTTTAGTCTGGTGGAGACCTTGTGTGGATCTTCCTTGGTGTCCCAACACACCGCACCATGCACTGTGTGAGGCGAGGAGTTAAAGCTGCCCACAAGAACTCCTACTGGAGAACGTCTGGCGTGCACGGCGTTCGCAGCGACGCCCATCTGGTGACCCTTTGCTTCCTCTAGACGTCTTGCTGGTCTCCAGTCATGACGGGGAACCGTTAGATTCCATCTCCAGGTTTAATGTACTGGGTAGAGGCAGTGGGTGGTAACTGTAAACAGCGGAGACTTCCTCCAGGAGAGATCAGGAAGTGATTGAGATGAAGTCCTGCAAAGCGATCACAGCGGACGGCCTGTCTGTGTTTACTGTAATGTTAATGAGGGAATCTTACTGCTCAGATGAGCAGCGTTGTCGATGATGTCCTCGGAGGGCTGGGAGTATTTGCTGGTTAGTGTGTACGCTGTGTGATGCCTGTGGGTGTGTGTGCAGCGTGGAGAAGGATGGCAGTGCGCTGTCAGACGAGAAGCAGACGGTGCAGATGTCTCTCTTCACTCTACTGAATGATTTCCTGATGAAGTCTCCCACTACTGAGGAGCTGCACAGTGTACTAGCCTACACTGCTGTAGTACAGGACCAGCCACAGGTAGCGCACCGTCTGTCTGTCTCTCTCAGTCTCTGTCTGTCTGACTGTCTGACTGTCTCACTGTCCGTTTGTCTGTCTGTCTCACTGTCCGTTTGTCTGACTGTCTCACTGTCCGTTTGTCTGACTGTCTCTCTGTCCGTTTGTCTGACTGTCTCACTGTCCGTTTGTCTGACTGTCTCACTGTCCGTTTGTCTGACTGTCTCACTGTCCGTTTGTCTGACTGTCTCTCTGTCCGTTTGTCTGACTGTCTCACTGTCCGTTTGTCTGACTGTCTCACTGTCCGTTTGTCTGACTGTCTCTCTGTCCGTTTGTCTGACTGTCTCACTGTCCGTTTGTCTGACTGTCTCACTGTCCGTTTGTCTGACTGTCTCTCTGTCCGTTTGTCTGACTGTCTCACTGTCCGTTTGTCTGACTGTCTCACTGTCCGTTTGTCTGACTGTCTCACTGTCCATTTGTCTGACTGTCTCTCTGTTTCACTAACCGCCTGTCTTGCTACTTGCCTGTCTGTCTGACTTACTGTCTCACTGTCTATCTGTCTTACTGTCTGTCTGACTGTCAACGTAATTGTCTCATTGTCTGTCTGTCTGACTGAATGACAGACTGACTGTCTCACTCTCTGACTGTCTCACTATCTGTCTGACTGTCAGCCTAACTAACTTACTGTCTGTCTCACAGTCTATTTGTGTGTCTGTCAAAGTAATTGTCTCACTTCCTGTCTTACTATTTGTCTGTCTGCCTGCCTCACTGTCTATCTGTGTAACTTACTGCCTGTCTTACTGTGTATTTGTCTGTCAGTCAAAGTAGCTGTCTCACTGTCTATCTGTCTTACTCTCTATCTGACTGTCAAAGTAATTGTCTCATTGTTTGTCTGTCTGTCTGTCTGTCTGACTGAATGACAGACTGACTGTCTTGCTCTCTGACTGTCTCACTATCTGCCTGGCTGTCTTTCTGACTGGCTGTCTAACTCATCGTTTTACTGTCTATCTGACAGTCAACGTAATTGTCTCATTGTCTGTCTGTCTGTCTGTCTGTCTGACTGAATGACAGACTGACTGTCTCACTATCCGTCTGACTGTCAGCCTGACTAACTTACTGTCGGTCTCCCAGTCTATTTGAGTGTCTGTCAAAGTAATTGTCTCACTTCCTGTCTTACTATGTGTCTGTCTGTCACACAGTTTGCCTGTCTCACTGTCAGTCTGACTGTGTAACTTACTGCCTGTCTTACTGTGTATGTGTCTGTCGGTCAAAGTAACTGTCTCACTATCTGTCTCTCTGTCTCCCATATTGTCCGTTTGTCTGACTGTCTGTCTGACTGAATGTCAGACTAACTGTCTTGCTCTCTGACTGTCTCACTATCTGTCTGACTGTCTTTCTGACTGGCTGTCTAACTCATTGTCTGTCTTACTGTCTATCTGACTGTCAACGATATTGTCTCAGTGTCTGTCTGTCTGATTGAATGACAGACTGACTGTCTCACTATCTGTCTGACTGTCAGTCTAACTAACTTACTGTCTGTCTCCCAGTCTATTTGTGTGTCTGTCAAAGTAATTGTCTCACTTCCTGTCTTACTATTTGTCTGTCTGTCTGCCTGTCTCACTGTCTGTCTGTCTGTCTGTGTAACTTACTGCCTGTCTTACTGTGTATTTGTATGTCGGTCAAAGTAGCTGTCTCACTGTCTGTCCTTCTATCTGTCTCTCTGTCTCCCATATTGTTTGTTTGTCTGACTGTCTGTCTGACTGAATGACAGACTGACTGTCTCACTCTCTGACTGTCTCACTATCTGTCTGACTGTCAGCCTAACTAATTTGCTGTCTGTCTCCCAGTCTATTTGTGTGTCTGTCAAAGTAATTGTCTCACTTCCTGTCTTACCATTTGTCTGTCTGTCTGCCTGACTGAGTGTCACACTGTCTGCCTGTCTCACTGTCTATCTGTCTCTCTGTGTAACTTACTGCCTGTCTTACTGTGTATTTGTATGTTGGTCAAAGTAGCTGTCTCACTGTCTGTCCCTCTGTCTCCCATATTGTCTGTTTGTCTGACTGTCTGACTGACTAATTGACTGACTAACTGTCTCTCTGTCTGTCATATCGCCTGTATGTCTGACTGACTGTCTGACTGACTGTCTGACTGACTAACGGGTTCACTGTCTGATTGACTGTTTCACTGCCTCAGTCTTTGTCTGTTTGACTGACTCTCTCACTGTCTGTCTGACTGTCGGTCTAACTAGCTTACTTTCTGCCTCACTGTCTTTTTGTCTGTCTGTCCAAGTAACTGTCTCACTCTCTGTTTGTCTGACGGATTGTCCATCTGTGTGAAGTTTTATTGAAGGCCCTAGAGAGAAGCGCTGCAGACTGTCAGTGTGCCTGTTGTGATAATCCAGTATCAGACTGTTTGCTGTAGTTGTCCACAGTCGTGTACGTGTCTCTGGTTCCCGGGACATCATACCCTCTCTCTGTGTGCAGGCGGTGAGCGTGTTGGAAGTGCTGTATACTGTGTTGAGGAATAATCCTCATTCTCTGTCCGTGCTGCTGGAGTGGGGAGCGGAGCAGTTCTACTGTCTTCTGCTCAAACCTAACTTTGGGGACGAAGCCCGAGAGAAAGTCTTCAGGGTGAGCAAAGATATCCTTGTCTGCCTCACCTTCTCAACCTTCTTCTCCTCTGCTATGCTTCACTGAAGCTCTACTCTTCACTCCACCTGTGCCGTCGTGCCGCAGGTTCTGTATAAGGTCCTGAAGAGCGAGCGAGTCCCAGAGCGAAACAAACAGCGGGTCAAGCTCCGAGAGTCCACCTACCTCGGCCTCGTCTGCTTCCTGGAGGAAATCCCCGTCACAATGACCATCATTCGCTGTCTCTGTGAGCAGGTGCTGGCCACAGGTGAGATACAGGGAAATCCATCCCAAGCCACACCCCCAAAACAAATACAGGCCTTCCCAGACTTTCAACTGGGTCTGTCCAGCCAAAGCCCTTTCCCTAAACAAGTGAAGCCCCTCCCTTTAATTCTACACTTCCCTGCCCCCACTTCTCCGGGCAGTAGGATCTGATTGTGATCTTCTGCTTTATGTTCTTGTGGTGCAGATCCGTCTCCTAACTTCAGAGATCTGTTGACGGTGGTTTACCTGTCCCATCGGGCCGACCTCTCGATCCGACTGGACATCTGCCGCAAGGTGAGTGCCTGAATGAGAGGGGCGTGATTCTCATCATAAGAGTAGTTGCACAAATAGCTCCACCTAGAAGGAATCACCCTACAGGAACTGGGTGGGTAGGTGGTTCAAGTTTTACACTCGGCCATACATGTGGTGAAACCAAAGGACAGACCTTATCTCTGTACCTGACTGACCCAACATCCACCATTGCTGACATCCAGCGAGCAGTGGTGTCCTCCATGAGTCCTCCTGTTAGTGCAGCACCATTAGCAGACGGCTGCACCACGCAGGACTACGTGCACACAGACCGTTACCACGACTGTCCTTAACACCACGTCACCGTCACCAAAGACTGCAGTGGTGTCGTACCAGACTGTCATGGAGTGACTCAGAATGGCAGCGGGTCATCTTCAGTGACGAGTCCCGCTTTAGTCTCGGTGGAGACGCCCAACGAATCCGTGTGTGGAGGCACCGTGGTCAGCACCGAGATGAACGGTCTGTTGACGTCCAGAAGGCCTGGTGTCACTCCACCTCCACCCCTACCGCACCATCTGCAGGAACTGTGTGGGGATGTTCAAGCTGCATGGGATGGATTATCACAGGACACCATTAGGAACCTCTACAGCTCCATACCGAGACGTCTGGTGTGTTGGGTTAGCAGACACGGCGGCCCGACGCCATACTGAGAGACAGACTTCTGTATGTGTAGCTCAATCAATATTGATCATATCAGTCTAAATGTATCACCAGTTATTGATCCTGGTCACCTTTATCCTCCTTCCCAACAGCACCGCACTCCCACACCTCCTTCTGGGTGCAGCTGTTCTTTAGATGATGGGTGTAGAGCTTAATATGTTCTGCATTTAGGACCCATAACATTCTTAGGTTTGGCTTACTGCAGTCATGTATATTACTATTATACAGGTATACAAATAATACAAATTATAATACACTGTAGAATTACTGTTATTGTTTTTGTAAATCTTAATAAAATGTAAATATATATTTGAATAAAAATTCCATATTCCCTGAACCTCTGTGCAGCTGTTCCACCTGATTTACGCTAGTGAGGACAGTGTTAAGCAGTTGGCAAGGCAGCCAGGCTGGCAGGACATCCTCACCAAACTGTATGTCAAAGAGTCATACGAGTCCCGAGCCGTCAGCCAGTCCAGCACCAATCACCAGACCTCCATAGAAGCCAGCCCATCCAGACCCATCCTCCGCCGGGATGACAGCGTGGTGGAGGAAACCAGGAACAACATCTTCATGCCCTACAACTCCCATCACGAGGAAGAGGAAGAAGACGAAGAGGAAGAAGAGGAGGAACCAGCTCAGGATGTCTCAGAGGTAGGGCTCAGACTGAGGCAGCTTCAGTTTATCAAAAGGACCCCAGAATTGTTCGCAGTGATGATCACAAGCCAATAACCGTTTTTTTTTTTCTCTTTTGTCATCCAGGCCTTCTCTGAGGGCTTCTCCGACCTTTCCCAGTCTCCACCTTGTGGTGGACAGCTGAAGAACTTCAGCGACTCCATCAACTTCAAATCATTCGACTCAATGGAGCACGGCAGCCGCTCATCCTCCCTGTCCAACACAGTGGACATCCCATCCTCCTCGCGGCTCCTGGAGGAAGAAGAGGGCCTGTATCAGCCGCTCTCACCCTTTGGAACTTCACCTCTCGAGCTGGACCTGAGTGGCCAGAAGGGTCCACAGACGCCCATAAGCTGCCAGCCGGAAACCCCCTCACCGCTGGAGCACAGCAAAGCCTTCCCCGGCCCCCGACCCCGAAAGAGCTCCAGCTTGTCCAACGTTCTGGATGACACCAGTTACAGCACAGAGCCTCCAACTGCAGATACCATCTCCAACAACTCTAATCCTCAGGTAACCCGAACGAACATCTCCAATAACCAAAACCCACAGGAGCCTCATACAACTAACTCCTACACAAACAACTCTAACAACCTTCCATCTCCAGCAACCCCAAGTCTGAAGTACCCTACAAAGGTATATCCAACAAAGCAAACCAAGCGTGTGCAGATGTGCATTTCCAATAACTCCCAATAATTCACAAAAATCCCCATCACAACTTCTGAGCTACACCATCTCCCATAGCCTTGAGGTACCCCTAACAAACCCCTCTAGTAACCCCAACTGTAAGATACCCTACACAGACATCTTCAACTAACACAGCCTTCTCTTACCTTCCACAAACATCTCCAACAATCCAGACTCCTAGGGATCCTACACAATCATCTTCAACCCTCAGGTATCCCAAAAAAGAACATCCCTAACTCTGCCTGGACATCTACAGCAACCTCAACACTGAGGTGCCCTACAGAAAATCCATATACAACCTTCATAAACCTCTCCAACAACCGCAACTCTGAAGTACTGTATATATCTCAACAACTTTCAACACTACTCAAACAAGAATCTCTAACATCCCCACCTCTGAAGTACCCTGCCGAGACGTCTCAAGCAACTTCAACTTTGAGATACCCTACATCAACATCCCTACACATCCTACACAAGCATCTCCAACAACCTCAACTTTGAGATACCCTACATCAACATCCCTACATACCCTACACAAGCATCTCCAACAACCTCAACTTTGAGATACCCTACATAAACATCCATACACACCCTACACAAGCATCTCCAGCAACCTCAACTTTGAGATACCCTACATCAACATCCCTACACACCCTACACAAGCATCTCCAGCAACCTCAACTTTGAGATACCCTACATCAACATCCCTACACACCCTACACAAGCATCTCCAGCAACCTCAACTTTGAGATACCCTACATCAACATCCCTACACACCCTACACAAGCATTTCCAACAACCTCAACTTTGAGATACCCTACATAAACATCCCTACACACCCTACACAAGCATCTCCAGCAACCTCAACTTTGAGATACCCTACATCAACATCCCTACACACCCTACAATAGCATCTCCAACAACCTCAACTTTGAGGTCCCATACATAAAAATCTCCAACAACTCCAACTCTGAAGGAACCTGCATAAACATCCCCATACACCCCCACAAACATCTTCAATAACCTCAGCTCTGTGATACCCTACAAAAGCATCCTTATACACCCTATGCAAACCTCTCCAGCAACCTCAAGTCTGAAGTACCCTACATACAAATCTCCAACAACCTAATCTCTGAGGAGCCCCCCCCACAAACAACCTAAAAACTTAGGTCCACAAAACAAACCTCTCCAACAACCTACCCTACATAACCATCTTCAGCAACCTCAACACTGAGGTGCCCTACATAACCATCTTCAGGAACCCAAACTCTGAGGTGCCCTACATAAACATCTTTAGCAACCTCAACTCTGAGATACCCTACCCAACAACCTCAAACCTTAGGTCCACAAAACAAACCTCTCCAACAACCTCCCCTTCCTAAACATCTTCAGCAACCTCAACACTGAGGTGCCCTACATAACCATCTTCAGGAACCTGAACTCTGAGATACCCTACCCAACAACCTCAAACCTTAGGTCCACAAAACAAACCTTTTCCAACAACCTCCGCTTCCTAAACATCTTCAGCAACCTCAACACTGAGGTGCCCAACATAAACATCTTCAGCAACCCGAATTCTGAGGTGCCATACTTAAAAACTCCAACAACCTAATCTCTGAGGAACCCCCCACAAACATCTTCAACAACCTCAAAACCTTAGAACCTTAGGTCCACCAAACAAACCTCTCCAAAACCATTCTCTTTGAGGTATCCTACATACACCTCTTCAGCAACCTCAATGCTGAGGTACTGTACATAACCATCTTCAGCAACCCGAACTCTGAGGTGCAGATTTGAAATAGATAATGACTCCTACATGATGATGATAAATAACTTACAGTACTTATAAAAAAATGGCATCACAGAGTGCTTTGAGTAAAGTGAAGAGCTCAATGAAGTGCTGTATGAGTCCGTCAGTGTAATACTCTATAAGTATATAAACAGACGTGTTATATACAAGAATACACAATTCATAGACAGTGTAACTAAATTGTTATCTCTCTCTTGCACACACTCTCTCTATCTCTCCATCTCCCTTTTCCTCCAGCAGGCTCCAGAGGAGGAGCTGTGTAACCTGCTGACTAACATTGTGTTCAGAGTGTTGTGGAGCGGCACTGAAGGCTGTGAGGATGCGGTGTGGAGAGAGAGGGGACAGGTTTTCTCTGTTTTAACCAAACTGGGTTCATCCTGCCAACTAGTGCGGCCACCTGACGACATCAAGCGCAGGTCAGACCAAATAAACATTGTGTGGTCATATCGCCCCCTACACTTCCTGTAGTGTATTACAGTCTGTCAGAATGACCCTGTGGGTCATATCGCCCCCTACACTTCCTGTAGTGTATTACAGTCTGTCAGAATGAGCGTGTGGGTCATATTGCCCCCTACACTTCCTGTAGTGTATTACAGTCTGTCAGAATGACCGTGTGGGTCATATCGCCCCCTACACTTCCTGTAGTGTATTACAGTCTGTCAGAATGACCCTGTGGGTCATATCGCCCCCTACACTTCCTGTAGTGTATTACAGTCTGTCAGAATGACCTTGTGGGTCGTATCGCCCCCTACACTTCCTGTACTGTATTACAGTTTGTCATCTTTTACGTCATATATGCTGTGCAGATGAACCAACTGTGTGTATGTTTGGTTTTAGCCTTCTGGAGATGATGTTGGAATCCTCTTTGTCCGATCTACGTGACTCTCAGGGATTGGCTCTGCCCCATATTCCCTCTTTGCTCCGCCTCCTCAGACTGTTACAGGACTTCCTTTTCGCCGAGGGAACAGACAATCAAGCTCTATGGAGTGAAAAGGTAATAGTGTAGTAAAATTAAACTTCCTGTCTGGTATTATACAGGAAAACTTATTATACAGCGGCTTGTTTGGACCAGGAGTTTGAAAACTGACTGATACAATATTTTGCCAGTAAAATTGGATGATTTAAATAAACAAATTATTTGACCAACAAAATCTAATGTACACTTACTAACGTACATCTACCACTGGGTCTTGCTTACTCAGTTTAGCACTAGCTAAATGTAGATAACAAATACTAGAAGTCTATATAACAAATCCATGTACGTCACAGGAGCAAGGATGAATGAAGCAGGCAGCGCTGCACTGATACAACGGCATATTGTATTCCTGAGGATTATTTAACCAGGATACTGGGAACAAATTAATTTAGCCAAATTAATAACTTCACAATTTAGTGTGGGTGATTTTCCATAGAATCATGCCTCACCTGTAACTACAGGGTTTAATGAAGACTGCACACTGTGAAAATCTAGAACCCGAACAGCAACCCGCTAAACTTACGGTTCTAACATTTTCCACCTGCATTAGAGAGAGAATTATTATAATCATAGGTATTAATGACTTTTGTGGTCATTTTATGGCACTAGAAAAATCGGTACTTAGCCAGCTAATGTGCCGTTTAGCTTATTGGCTACAATGAACTGATATGCTGCTCTACACTGCTAACACTTTCCCCTGGGACTAGTACTGGTGTGGGTGTAGGAGTGGGTGTAGCCATTGAGTCCCCCTCAACCTCACATGTGCCCCTTGCCTCACATTAGACCTACTCTCCTCCATCTTCCCTCATGCCTCTTTTATATCCCCTAAGCTCCTCCCACAACATGGAGCCTACCAACTATGGGGATACCTGAAGGAGGTACCTGAGCTCATCTGATGGTTCTTATGTACACCAGATTTGACACAAAGGATTTGACACAAAGCTAGCTTTACAGACCCTATCAACCACCTGTCACCCAGGTGTAGGAGTCATTAGATGTAACTAGTTATCTGTCTGGCTTCATCTGTCTTGACATCATGACATCAAAACCATCATTCTGCTAGCATAAGTGCTAATAAAGTTAGCTTCTCCTAGCTGCTCTCCTGGTGTAGTAATGCTCTCTACACAGCACTAATTCTAAAAATCATCATACCATCCTAGTTTACACTCCGGAGCTCTTATTGGAGTATAGTAGTCTTCATCTCGAGAGTAAGGGATTTACCAAACTGTGATTAGCGCCAGCTGCTAATGTTAGCAAACACAGAGGCTTCTCAGTGCTAACACAGCAGCTCTACCTGCTTTAGAAAGCTGGAAAACTGGGACAAACGGAAGCAAATCCGTAAAATAGTCTGGTATATTTGGCATTAGGGCCTTACGGTCAAACACAATTCGACTGGTATTGACAATGACAGTGTACATTGTGGTGTAAATTTAGCTACTTACCATTTTAATTCTTATCCAGAGCGTCTTACAACAGTGCTTAGTGCTCCGTTGGATAATATTCCAGCTAGTAAAGAAAGTTTAGAGCCTAAAACTCACCACGAGCTCAAACACTGCCCGAACAAGGGCCAGTGCTGGTACCTAGAGATTAATACACAGACATAGAGCAAGTAAACCATTACCTGGCAACCCCAACCCAGTGCTCATTCCTATAGAGGAGAAAAGGTCATTATAAGTGCAATACAAAGGTCATTAAAGTGCATTTCTGTAAATGCCCGATATACACGTCACCCAAAGTGTATTCCATAAATTCTTAGCCCAAAAACTCTTATGGTTACATAACACGACATTGTTAAACCATCGTTGAGTGATTTCTCTCTTGATTAAAGTTATTTAAAGTGGAAGTGCACTATGAGCCTCATTACTTAACTCTCTGGTATAATTATGCTGTCTAGCTTTGGGTGATCCCAAATTATGTTTGGGAAAGAAAGTGATTCCGGTTCTCTAAAATAGCTCCTTGCCGTGTTTGGCTTCACTGTAAAGCTTTGTTCATTTTTATGACTCCCAGTAGATCAAACTGTGCCCTGAGCCACATCTACCCATCTGAGTAATTCAGTCATTCAGAGTGGGTTTGCGTGTGAAATGGTTTGTGGAGAATGGCTCAGATGCTCTTTATCACTGAACCATTCTCTACAAACAGCGTCTTAGACATCAGGCAGTGTACAATCATTTCATTTAGTAACTTCCTCTGTGGGAGCTTTTAGAGGTGGACGTCTGGTTCCATTCACCACCACTGTGGCCAACTTTAACTCAACAGGTTTCTCTAGAACAGACTGTTTCACACAAATTGCATCTGTTTAATGTACAACCGTGTTAAATGATCTCAGTTGGATGTTTGCAGTAGGCGGACCACCTGCACCATCTCATAAATATTCAGGCCTGTCCATTGAAAAACATGCATCTCCATTTTTGTCAATTTTGACGTATGCAATTCATTTGAACACAGCAGCTGCTGTTTACACTGGGTGTAAATTTCCTGATGAATGGATTGACTGAAATGGCTGATATCTATATCTATCTATCTATATATATATATATATATATATATATATATATATATATATATACATATATATATATATATATATATATATATATATATGTATATATTTATACAGCATCTCCGCATGTACAGCAGGTTCTTAGTGAGGAACCGAATGTTGAGTTCTAGCTTTACTGGCAGATACAGTGAGCGTCTGGTTCATAAGAACAAGGTCAAGCAGCAAACACACAGGACAACACAGCTACAGACTGGCAGAGGGCCAAACCCCCTCTCTACTGACCGTGATGAGCGCCACCTCATTCCGATGTCCCTTACCCACCGTAAGATGATTATATATTGTAATATATTTCATTTTATATGTAATAGACATCATATGTATTTCTCCAATACATATGATGTCTATTACATATAAAATGAAATATATTACAATATATAAGAAAATATATATTATACTACCATACATACAATATATGAAAAGCGGCAATTCCTTATGTATTATACAATATATTGTAATATATTTATAGCTTTAATAAATATATCATACTTTTTTCCCATATATGACATTGTATTATTTAATATATTGAAACAAGTATATTTTCCAATACATTGCCATATATTGATCGTTTTACATAATTGTTGGTGACATTTTGTAGCATGGTGAGTATAATAACTTGAACAGTGATTCATATTGTTTGAAGGTTTGATATATATACATAACTTTTGAAATGCCTCTTGTAACTTTTGCAGCTTTTGTAACGATTTGTAGCTTTAGAGAACTGATTCATCAACTTTTGAATGATGATTTATAGCTTTAAATGATAATCTGGATCTTTGAAACGTGATTCTTAACTTTTGATGTGCAATTCATAACTTTTGAACAGTGATTATTAACTTAGAATGATGATTCCTAAGTTTTGTACAGTGATTCGTAACTCCTGTTCGGTGATTAGTGCATTATTGATTAGCGGTGTTGATACTCTGTGTGCAGGTGTGTATGAAGCTTCACACAAGCTACTAAAAGCAGGAGAATAAAAATAAGCCTGTAATCGTTTTATAAAAACATGAACGGAGACTGAGAGCCTGATTAGATTCCACAAGCCCAGATTATTCCACAATAACATTCCACATTCCTTCGGGGTCGTTTTGCCCCACGTTCTTGTGCTTCCTGTCGAATGTTAATGAGGACGTTTTTGACCTTTGGCCTGGCGGGACTGACTGTGCTCTGCTGTTCGTGTTTCAGATATTTGAGGGAGTGGTAAATCTGCTGGACCGGCTGCAGGCGTGGCACACCACTCCTACCACACTCGGAGCTGCTGAGCTGAAAGAGATGGCGCAGATCGGCCTGAGGATCATCACGGGATACATACAGCAGCAGCACACGCAGGTATGCTGTGCTCTTTGAGCGCCCTCGTATTAGGGGTGTGCAGCGACGTGGAACCTGGTTATTGCAGTGGACCCCTTATGCCGCACTGTGCGGTGCGCTATGGCGTGGGGTGTGATAAAAGCTGCCTCGCCATGCAATCTATTGACAGTATCCCCACACCAGACCAGACTGCGGATGCATGCCGTCATGTCTCAGCTTGTGTAGTTAATGAAAAAACATGGTTGCCATAAACAGTGCAGCTACCCACTTCCCGTGTCCCTTTAGTCTCATTAGCTGTGTCCCAATTTGGGTGCTGCATCCTTCGAAGGATGTGGTCTACAAAGCTGTATCCTTTGAAGGTGCAGCCTACCGCAGATTTTGTAGAATCAGAACGTTTACTGCCCCACATGTGTTCAGCATAGTTCCTTCATTTCTGCCCTCCAGCAGCACTCGGTTAACTGGTTCGATTAATTCATTAATTTGTAACTTTTGAAATGTTGATTTGTAACTTTTAAACAGGGAGTCGTAGCTTTAAATGAAGAGTCCTAACTTTTATAAATGTGATTCTTAACTTTTTTGCAAAGCGTTTTTAACTTGAAAAGATGAGTCATAACTCTTGAGTGATGAATCTTTACTTTTAAATAGTGATTCATAGCTTTAAAGGATGAGTCATAACCCTTAAAGTGCGTTTCATAACTTTTGAATGATGAATCTTTACTTTTGAACTGTGATTTATAACTTTAAAGAATGAGTCATAACTTTTGAAGTGCGTTTTTTAACTTTTGAATGATGGTTCTTTACTTTTGAACTGTGATTCATAGCTTTAAAGGATGATGAGTCATCGCTTTTAAATAATTTTTGAATGATAGTTCTTTACTTTTGAACTTTTGATTCATAGCTTAAAGGATGATGAGTCATAACTTTTGAAGTGCATTTCATAACCTTTGCACGGTGACTGGTGACATTTGAGCATTGATTTGTAACTTGAACAGTGATTCATAAGTTTTGAAATGCGTCTTGTAAATTCTGAATACTGATTTGTAACTTTGAATGTAGATTCAAAATTTTTGAACAGTGATTTATAGCTTCAAACGATGAGTCAGAACTTTTGAAGTGGGATTGTAACCTCTGATGTGTGATTTGTTACTGGATAACACTGATGTGTAAGTTTTAAACAATGATTCATAACATTCGGACAGTGATTCTGAGCTTTAAATCAAGAGTCATAACTTTTGAAACGTCATTCATAACTTTTGAAGTGTGTTTCGGAACATTTGAACAGTGACTAGTAACATTTGTGCGGGGATGTATAACGTAAACAGTGATTCATAGCTTAAAGCATTTTTTGAATAATGAGCAGTGATTTGTAATATTTAAATGATTCATAATTTTTAAACATTGATTTGCAACTTTTCAAACAACAACCTTTGAAATGTGAAATTCATAACTAAATTATTTTTTGCAGATTTTGTGGTGATTTGTAGCTTTACAACGCTGATTTATAACTTTTGAATGATGATTCATAGCTTTAAATGATAAGTCTGGACCTCTGAAATGTAATTAATAACTTTTGAATGATGACTCTTTTGATTCGTAACTCCTGTTCAGTGAATGGTACATTATTGATCAGCGGTGTTGATACTCTGTGTGCAGGTGTGCGTGATGGCGTGTGTGAAGCTGCACAGTCTGCTGCAGACGGTGTTATGTCTGTCGTGGGAGGAGGTGTGCTTTCTGCTTGGCCGTCTGGGGGCCGCCCTGTGGCCTGCGGGAGGCAATAGCGATCGGGTCGGTAACGCAGGTGCCGGGGCTTTGCTGGAGCCGCTGGTTCCCGTGGTGCGGACACTGCTGGACCAGCATGCTGACCCCACCAAACTGCAGCAGCTCCTGCCCAGCCTGCCCCCAACAAACGGAAGCCAGACGTTCGCTCAAGACCTGCACAAATACTGCAGCACGGCTGAGTGGCAGCTGTTCTACCACAACCACGTGAGTACAGACACACACACACACGTTTGTCTTCCTACACATGTGAGGACTCAAGTTTGGTATTACTGTAGCCAAACATCCATAACCTTAACCTCAGACACACACACATTAATATCCACAGGGTTGTGTTGGTATTGCTGAAAAACAGGACAACAACAAATATTTAGAACAATATGGTGTTTTATTGACCAATAAAGGTGGGCAAATAAGTGGGCACAGTGAGATTATTACATATTACATTTTTATTTTAGTTCTTATTGGACGAGGGAAGTACGTGTAATACATGTATAACATTTGAAATGCAATTTGTAACTTTTCATTAGTGATTCATAATATAATATCTGAACAGTGATGTGAACCTTTTAAACTCTCATTCTTTACTTTTGAACAGTAATTCTAGCTTTTGAACAAGAATTTAAAAATATTTCATAACAGTAATTTTTTTTAAACTTTTGGACAGTATTTTATAACATTTGAGCAGTATTTTGTAACTTTTGAATAGTAATTTGTAATTTTTGAGCAGTATTTTATAACTTTTAAACAGTAATTTGTAACTTTTAAACAGTATTTCATAACATTTGAACAATAATTTGTAATTTTTGAACAGTATTTTATAACTTTTGAATAGTATTTTATGACCTTGAACAGTAATTTGTAACTTTTGGACAGTATTTTATAACATTTGAGCAGTATTTTATAACTTTTGAACAGTAATTTGTAATTTTTGAACAGTATTTTATAACTTTTGAATAGTATTTTATAACTTTGAGCAGTATTTTGTAACTTTTAAACAGTAATTTGTAACTTTTGAACATAATTTGTAACTTTTAAACAGTATTTTATAGCACTTGAACAGTAATTTGTAACTTTTGGACAATATTTTATAACATTTGAGCATTATTTTATAACTTTTGAACAGTATTTTATAACTTTTGAGCAGTATTTTGTAACTTTTAAACAGTAATTTGTAACTTTTGAACAGTAATTTGTAATTTTTGAACAGTAATTTGTAATTTTTGAACAGTAATTTGTCATTTTTGAACAGTGTTTTAGAACATTTGAACAGCAATTTGTAGCTTTTGAACAGTATTTTATAACTTTTGAACAGTATTTCATAACTTTTAAATTTGTAACTTTTGAACAGTAATTTGTCATTTTTTAACAGTATTTTAGAACATTTGAACAGCAATTTGTAGCTTTTGAACAGTATTTTATAACACTGAACAGTACTTCATAACTTTTGAACAGTATTTTAGAACCTTTGAACAGTAATTTGTAACTTTTGGACAGTATTTTATAACTTTTGAAAGTAATTTGTGACTTCTGAACAGTAATTCTTGACTTTTGAACAGTAATATGTGACTTCTGAACAATAATTTGTCACTTTTGAACAATAATTTTTAACTTTTTAAACAGTGTTTTGTTTTTTAAACTTGTCCCTTTTTGTGACAATCTTGATCATAAACGACAGTTAAACTAACAAGGTAAAGTTTGGATTTTCAGGTTAATTTCAAAGTAAGATAATTCCTAAGCTATTCTTAATTTCTACCGATAAGCTTTCATCATAACTTTTTTAGTTGTAGTTTGTAATTAACATGCTGTTTCTGGTTTGGGCTTTGAACATGAGGCTGTTCAGTATTTAGGAAATATTGATTAGTTAGCTGTGTGATTTTAATATTTATGTTAACTAACTTAAGCTACCTTGTCGTCACATTTCTGTTGAGAATTTGTAATAAAAGTAGACTGTTAATGCTGCTTTTGAAGTAGCCAATTAAAAAATTCTGTGATCCAGAAAGAAAGACACATCTAGCAGTGCGGTAAAATGTCAGCTAGGTTTTTAATATAGATGAACAGATTCAAATACAACATGAAATGTAGTCAGACAGGTGTTTCTCTAGATCCTCCCTGTTTTATACCAGAAAAGTAATGTTGTTTTGTATTGTCAGTGTTTGTGATTTCACTCCTGTATTATTATAACCTCTCCTTGGTGTGTTTAATAAAACAGCATTTAGCAGATAAACAGCTCATGGTGAGAGCGAGCCAAGCTAAGTACAGCCTCCAAATTGGTGGGTGGGTGTTAGTTTAACTCACTGTTACAACCCAGACCCCCATACAGTACCCAAACCAAGAACTACATATCCCCTGTATCCATTCATTACAGGAATTTTCTTTTGGGGGTTTTCATGCACAGATTAATCAGCGATGTTATACAGAGGCCAAGTACGTAACATAAATTTCAGTCTTAATTTCTTAATACTCTCTGGCTAAATATAAATTTGCCACTTTTGCTAATTTATATTACTTTTCATGGCCGCCCCGCCTCTGGCCCGAAGCCGAAAGGAACATTTTGCCGGCGTTTGATGACTCCGATCATTCCTACAGTGGACGCTGTGTTTGCTTTAGGTGGATGCTGGTTCCTCGTGCTCGTCTGTACTGTAGTGATGGACTCCGTATGTAGATGAAAGCCACCCATGCGGTGCCAAAACAAGACGCAGGAAAGTCCTGATTTATGTGCAGCATCTCTGCGCTGGAGAGCGGAATTAAACACGCTGTCTGGCGCGCGCTCTGCACGGAGGATTTATAGATGACTGTACCACAGTATAAACACATAAATCTGCCCTGTTTGGACTGTTTGGATAAACAAATCACTCATTATATCGGCTCACCATTCTCCTGTGTGTGTGTGTGTGTGTGTGTGTGTGTGCGTGTGTGTGTGAGTGCGAGTGATGTACATACAGTATATTCATTTTTTTATGTTTGCTGGTTTAAATGTGGGATTGGTAACATTGAGACCAGCCTTTTACATTGTGTGATGATTCAGTGTAAATAGCTTTAAAGTGCTTTTATGGAATATAGGCTGTATTCCTATTGGCACACTACTATACCGCACACCGCATATGACAGTAGTATGTACTGCACACTGTATACGCCCCCTGTGTGTGGTATACAGTACAGTAACAAGTTCTGACCTACAGTGTTTAATACTAATACAGTCACATGACCAGTTACCTCACATTTACCTCAGAGCTGTTATTACTGTAGCCACTGTTTAGAGCTAGCTGCTGCTAACGCTGCTCAGTTCACCTGGGATACGGTTAGCCTAGCTGTTAGCTCCCCTCGGCTATTTCACTCTAAAGCTGATCCTCTCAAGTGAGTTCATCTTTTATTAATCGTCAGACCTGTATATTTAACTTTCTGAAGCTCATTCTGATGAACACACACCCCACTACAATCACTACACCCACATTTACCTCAGAGCTGTTATTACTGTATCCACTGTTTAGAGCTAGCTGCTGCTAGAACTGCTCAGTTCACCTGAGATACGGTTAGCCTAGCTGTTAGCTCCCCTCGGCTATTTCACTCTAAAGCTGATCCTCTAAAGTGAGTTCATCTTTTATTAATCTTCAGACCTGTATATTTAACTTTCTGAGGCTCATTCTGATGAACACACACCCCACTACAATCACTACACCCACATTTACCTCAGAGCTGTTATTGCTGTATCCACTGTTTAGAGCTAGCTGCTGCTAACGCTGCTCAGTTCACCTGTGATACGGTTAGCATAGCGGTTAGCTCCCCTCGGCTATTTCACTCTAAAGCTGATCCTCTCAAGTGAGTTCATCTTTTATTAATCTTCAGACCTGTATATTTAACTTTCTGAGGCTCATTCTGATGAAAACACACCCCACTACAATCACTACACCCACATTTACCTCAGAGCTGTTATTACTGTATCCATTGTTTAGAGCTAGCTGCAGCTAACGCTGCTCAGTTCACCTGAGATACGGTTAGCATAGCGGTTAGCTCCCCTCGGCTATTTCACTCTAAAACTATTCCTCTAAAGCAAGTTCATCTTTTATTAATCTTCAGACCTGTATATTTAACTTTCTGATGCTCATTCTGATCAACACACACCGCACTACAATCACTAAACCCACATTTACCTCAGAGCTGTTATTACTGTATCTACTGTTTAGAGCTAGCTGCAGCTAACGCTGCTCAGTTCACCTGAGATACGGTTAGCATAGCGGTTAGCTCCCCTCGGCTATTTCACTCTAAAACTGATCCTCTAAAGCGAGTTCATCTTTTATTGATCTTCAGACCTGTATATTTAACTTTCTGAGGCTCATTCTGATGAAAACACACCCCACTACAATCACTACACCCACATTTACCACAGTGCTGTTATTACTGTATCCAGTGTTTAGAGCTAGCTGCAGCTAACGCTGCTCAGTTCACCTGAGATACGGTTAGCATAGCGGTTAGCTCCCCTCGGCTATTTCACTCTAAAACTGGTCCTCTAAAGCGAGTTCATCTTTTATTAATCTTCAGACCTGTATATACATTTTCCCGATATGCAACACATACCAGGATATTTAAATCTTTCTGAGTTTATTAAGTTAAAACAGATTTACTCTAAATTAGTATTACTAAGTAAATAGAAAGATTATTATTAATAATTTCACACTTAGCAGCTCTCCAAATCCAGTTCCACAGCCCTAATTTTGCATCATACATTAACAACAAAATATCGCCATATTAGCCACACATAACTCTCACACTTAACTGTGTGTCGTGGTTGTATTTCGTGTTTGCAGGTGGGACCCACGATGCAGCAGTACGAGCTGGACACGTTTGGAAAGAGCCATGACTTAATGTCCAACTTCTGGAACTCATGTTTTGATGCTCTGATGAGCACTGCCCAGAAGCGGGAGAAGGACAGAGCGGACTACAGGGCCAAGTTTCAGGTTTATAGTTGAATCAGCTCATCTCTCATCACGTCCGTGACGGGCCTGTGATTGTGTTTTTAACCAGTGTTATAATATTTGGATTCAATTGGATTGTGTGGATTTTTTCCACCTATTGACTTTTAAGCTGCAATTAAATTTTGGTGGTGGACAGATGTCTGCAACAGAGCATAACACATGATTTTTTGGGGGCAACGTGGACGTAACCGTGGACGTCCTGCCTTTTTCCACCTTAAATGAAAGTTTTCTATGATCATCATTCTTACCAGTAATGCTGCCACAGATTTTGTTACTAATCAGCTTGGCATATCTATACCATCAAACTACTGTCTGGTGGGAGTACATGTAAATTTGAGTGTAGAATTTTAATAAACTAAAATAAATGTGCAGTTTGTGGTAAAACTAACCTGCCAAATAGTGAGCCCGCATTCATCCACACTGTTAAAGCTCTGGTTACTCATTTTCCCATCAGCTTTCATCCCAGATTTATATTAATCAAATAGGACAGATTACCTTATGTATGTGTTACTGCTTATTAATAATTTTTAAGGTGTTTATGCCCTAATTAATAACCAATTTTAAAGCCATTCATAAACACAAATTATTGATAATTTTTTTATTAATTCTTAAAAAACGATAGTCGGTAGGGGTCCAAGCATGGAAGGTGTTGGAGTCCTATTGATTTTAAAAAGATTCATGGAAATAATAATTCTTTCTTAAACCCACTGAGGCCTTTTGTTCTGTATTTAATTTTTAAAATCTATATATATATATATTTCTATAGATAAAAGACACTTTTTATGTAATATGTGACTATATTTTAGCTAATAAAAAACTTATGACATATAATTTCTCAACTGCCATTTTAACTCTTTTTTGCAGCTTGGTATTCCAGGGTCAAATGTCAATCTGTACTAAACTTGATTAACAATGATACCATATGAAGTGTGTGAAGGCCCCATTCCGACGTATTGGACCTCTTTGAGCTGAATGGTGCTTGGTCCCCGCAGATTGCCGCTTACAGTTACCTTTGTGCTTGCTTTCAGGAGCAGATTGTGGACCCGTTCCTGAAGAGAGTGCGCAGTGAGAACAGTCGCTATGTGTATGTGCAGAAGCTGAGTAACAGTCAGCAGGGGGTGGTGTGGAAACACTGGAAATCACTGCGCAGACTGCTGAGCAGTGAAAGAGGAGCCTGGGCTAATAGGTCTGTACAAGCCTTCTCCTGCAATAGATATCAAAGATCTCCATCAGCTTATCCAAAAATACGTCTTTTGTTTTCCTCCACAAACTGCAGCACACAGATTATTGCTTAAGGGGTTGCTAACTTTTGTTCAGTGCTCTTGGGCAGTACAATCACCGATAAGGAAACATAACATGCAAGTATTTTATAATGACATCAGTTCAGCTTAAAATATGAATGAACATATATGTAACAGGGTAAATTTATGTAATATTTTAAAGACTCAACTATAAACAATTATTATTATATATAGATATAATATATAGATACAATTATAAACAACAGGCTTCTACATTAATTTCTTTTGTCCCATTTGCTGCTTTGAGACTTGATTTCCATATGCATTATTGTAAATTCCAGAAATGTATTTATTTAGAACTTAATTCTTATTATTATATTTATATTATATATAAATATAATATAATAATAATAATATAATATGAATATAATTATATATATATATATATATATATACACACATATATATATATATATATATATATATATATATATATATATATATATATATATATACACACATATATATATATATATACACACATATATATATATATATATACTGCTGCACTGCTGCATCCCAGCTGTTCTAGGTCATCAGTTGCTCTATATTATCCAGTATATGACAAGATTACAGTATATCAGACTCAGTTCCATTAAATAATGTACTATTGAAGGTCTGCACTGAGAGGGGAAGGTGGTTATATATGTGCTGTATGGAAGCAGAAGCGGCTGGGTGGCAGAGTTTACTGGAGCTGCCAGACTGGAGGTGAGTGTGTTTATGCTGGTAGTGCCAGACTGAATGTGAGTGTGTTTATGTTTCAGGGATCAGCCTGAGGTGAAGTGGAAGCTCTCAAGTGCAGAGACATATTCCAAAATGCGTCTGAAGCTCGTGCCCAACTACAACTTCAACTCGCACAGCGAGGCCAGCGCACTCAGGGATAACATGGGTACGTCTAACAACGGAGAAACTGAATCGATTTCAGTTTCCTGAAACATGTGTTTGTGTTTAACTCATGGGCTGAAGTTTGGAGTTTTGCATTTCTGTACTCAATTCATATTGGCTAATACTGATATTGCATATTATTGAATATGTAGGGGCGATATGAACCACACAGCAATTCTGACAGACTGTAATACACTACAGGAAGTGTAGGGGGCGATATGACCCACACGGTCATTCTGACAGACTGTAATACACTACAGGAAGTGTAGGGGACGATATGATTCACACGGTCATTCTGACAGACTGTAATACGCTACAGGAAGTGTAGGGGGCGATAGGACCCACATCTATTCTGACTACAGGAAGTGTAGGGGGCGATACGAACCATACGGTCATTCTGACAGACTGTGATACAGTACAGGAAGTGTAGGGGGCAATATGACCCACACGGTCATTCTGACAGACTGTAATACGCTACAGGAAGTGTAGGGGGCGATACGGCCCACACGGTCATTCTGACAGACAGTAATACGCTACAGGAAGTGTAGGGGGCAATAGGACTTCTATTCATTTCCTTCAACATATTAAATATGTAACTCAAAATGTAACATTTACGATTTGGACATTTATGGGTTCATAAAGTTAGTATTTCAAAATACCTTTAAATATGCCTGGACGAGAGTTTGAATCCATTCTCGGTGCTTTGCAGGAGCTGAGAGTCCTCGTAGCTCAGAGCCACTCCCGTTGGCTGTGGCAAAGGAAGCTAAAGTGAGTGACATGGAGGATGACCAGCTGGAGGAAGAGGCCATCGACATTCAGTGAGTACCCCTGCACAAACGAATCATGCACATTATTAGTTCTCTTCAGCGTTTTTCAGATTGCTACATGATTTTAGGATGCAAAATTCAAATTAAGGTCAATGAAAAGATCAAGAAATATGTATAATCAGTGTATTCCTATATGCATTTATGTAATAAGATTGTACTGGTTCATTTATGTTTGTCTATTAACCATAACTTTTCTACACATATGAAAAGGATGGTTGTTGTTTAGAAATAGTGTTGGATTTTGTCAATATTTCATTTTAAAAATAAATATCTATTACATTAGGTTCAGATTAAATTCAAATAAAAATGCAGAAATATTAACAAGAATTGAAAAGTTTACATTTTAAATATATGACTATATACATTGTGTGACTATTTTTTTGTAAAATTTTTAGAAGGACCATCGTGAGGACCGGAAAACAAGGGGGGGGGGGGGGGGGGGGGGGTGGGGGGGGGGGGGAGGGGGTCGGCTACAGTAAGTGACAGGGCCATTATCTCTCCCATTTCAATACTGCTAATTTTTTTTTTTGTCTGTGAAAAGTAGCCGAATGGTTCACAACCTCGAACAGTGAACCTCGCAATAACAAATTTTGCTAATTTTCCCACAAAAATTCAGATTGGAAACTTCATAATTAAGATAAAATATTATACCAAGAATACGAATCATATACTTAATATCTTTACAATTCTAAATAAAATCTATAAATATTTGCAATATTTGAGTACATGTTATTTCAGTGTATATTAGTAAAATATCCAGGATTTAGCAATTAAAATCTAAAATTAAAGTATACTATGTAGCATGTAAGCACTTCCAAATCAGTCTACAAAGATACCGTTGGGACGTACGTGTGCTAGGAGCTATAACGGTCAACATAGTCTTTACTGACGCAATTCGGCATGCAGCTTGAATCACATCAGCAACCAAACACGGACCAACACGTGCATTATCTGAGGCGAAGCGATCAAGTTCCCAAACAGGGCTAAAGGCTTCCAGACACCAAGATACGACAGTCCACGCGAGGCACAACAAGCAGTGGGGGGGGGGGGGCGGGGGGGGGGGGTGGGCGGTGGGGGGTGGGGGGTTGGGTGGGGGGGGCAGGGTGACTGACAGGGAGAATGATCACAGGGGCGCTAACAGAGATCAAGAAATGTCCAGAGAGGTACAGCAGAGAACGAAGGAGGACGCGGTTTGCACATGTTCACATAGTACGAAAAGGGCTTTCAGAACCTGCGAGAAGACACAAAGAAGAAACAGTGAAACGCTCATGGCATTGCAAACGGCTGGATTTCGGCAATACAACTCTCTGCCCACCGCAAGTGTGAGTTTTGAGTCGTCTCCAGTCTTCATATGCAGACTGATTGAATTCTGGAAACACTATGGGCTACATAGCTCAGGAGACCTTAGACGGCTCTGAATGCTCAGGGATACACGGGACATGTGGTAGTAATATTCACAAAAGGAGTGTTAGTTAAAATAGGAGATATAGAAGTTATTCAGACCATCGGAAATCTTTGATCTCCAGCTCAGGTTGTAAAATTCATTACTAATTTACAAAACACGTTTTCATTTGAATGTCGTATCTGATATGCTGAGCCTTTTGCGTCGGGCAGTGCTGTATAAAAGAAAGTGTGAGCTGACTGTATGTTATGATATTTCTCCGTGTCTGTGCGAGTCAGGGCGGAGGAGGGTGAGGAGGACAGTCAGAAGGAGAAGCTTGTTCTCTCCGAAGACTGTGAACTCATCACTATTGTGGCTGTAGTGCCAGGTCGTCTGGAGGTCACTACAGCCAACCACAATCTACTTCTCATCAACTGTATGGCAGCAGTATGGAGATACGAGGAGACTGTGAGGTGAAGGTTACAATCACCACTCTGTATACTTACATCTACATTCTACTAGCCCTTTAATTCAGAACTTTATTCTAATGTCCTAGCATAGGACACAGTCAGGAACTTCATTCTAGATATTAATGTTATTAGTAATTAATTCTGAGTATAAATATTACTAGAACGTAATTCTAGATCTTCATTCTGGGTGTTAATTTCTTTAGACTTTAATTCTGGATGTTAATTTAATAGAAACTTAATTCTGGATGTTAACTTTATCAGAACTTCATTCTGGATGTTAATTTCTTTAGACTTTAATTCTGGATCATTTTATTAGAACTTAATTCTAGATAATTTTATTCGAACTTAATTCTGGATGCTAATTTCTTTTGACTTTAATTCTGGATAATTTTATTAGAACTTAATTCTGTATGTTAACTAATTCAGAATTTCATTCTGGATTTTAATTTCTTTAGACTTTAATTATGGATGTTAATTTAATACGAACTTAATTCTGAATGTTAACTTTATGAGAATTTAATTCTGGATGTTAATTTTACCAGAACTTCATTCTGGATGTTAATTTTCTTTAGACTTTAATTCTGGATAATTTTATTAGAACTTAATTCTGGATGTTAATTTTATCAGAACTTAATTCTGGATGTTAATTTCTATAGACTTTAATTCTGGATAATTTCATTAGAACTCAATTGTGGATGTTAATTTTATTAGAACTTAATTCTGGATGTTACTTTTATTACAACTTTTATTCTGGATATTTGTATTCAATTCTGGACAAAAATTCAATATGACCAATTCTAGATATTGCAGTTAATAAAATACATTGTGGATATTAACTTTATAAATGAATTTAGGTTTTTATTAGATTAGCACTTCATTTTTTATATTTTTTATGAAACCTGTTTACCTGTTTCCCCTTTATTATCATTCTGCTCTTAGTTAGCTAAAGTAAGTCTTTTTTGGTACGGGTGGGATGGAGGGGGGGGGCGGGATTAAATTATGAAATAAAGTAAGTGGGGCTTATATCTAGGGGGGTTATAGATGTTAATGGGGTAGGGTTTATGTGTCAAGTTTGTCATGACGATCTTATGTTAGTGTCATGTAGCCATATGAACGCTAACCTACAGTAAAGTATTAGCTGTGTCTAATATTTTGTTGATGAATAATTGATTACTTGGTTGCATATGTGATGTATTAAAGCTTATCACATGTGACCTGTATTGTTGCTTTGCTGAAGCTGAAATGTTGTCGTGTGTTGGTGCAGGTATTGGTTATGATTTTAAGCGGCCGCTGATCCAGCTGAGGGAGGTCCACCTGAGGCGCTACAACCTGCGGCGCTCCGCCCTCGAGCTTTTCTTCATCGACCAGGCGCACTACTTCATCAACTTCAGGAAGAAGGTCAGATTACCACATTGACACCACTGTGAAGGATTAAAAATAAAACGTCTTCCTTTATGAAGGTTCAAAACATCCTGTTCTGAACATTGTTGTGTGTGTGTGTGCAAGTGAAAACTGTACACTTACCTAAAATCATATAATGCATTTCTGAAATATTTACTTTTTGAAATACCTAATGTATATCACAGTGGAAACATTGAGGGCCAAAAGAGCAACATAGAATTCACATACTATTTTAATATTTAATATATCATATTATAAATATTTTAACTATGTTATCCCTGTACCAAATTGGACAGCTTTAGGTGTAATATGAATAATAAATAAGTTTGAATTGATTCATGTGCTTTATATTGTGGTGATATAGAGCTCCAAAAACTTGCTCCAATAATGGATTTTTGAGGGATTTTCATCTAGCCATAAAAGGTTGAACTTGTATTTCTGCATCTCCTGGTTTTGCTAGTAAAACACCCCCAAATTAAATGATATTCTCTGAAAAACTTGTGCATTTAGCATCAACATTTCAAAAGTTATAAAATATCAA
Source organism: Prochilodus magdalenae (assembly GCA_024036415.1). Lineage (NCBI taxonomy): Eukaryota > Metazoa > Chordata > Actinopteri > Characiformes > Prochilodontidae > Prochilodus > Prochilodus magdalenae. The sequence goes on along the minus strand of JAMWET010004223.1, from coordinate 4,445 downwards.
AAACTGCACATTTTTCCAAATTCAAAATTAAGGCCATGACCACTTTTTTAAAACCTCTATATCCCATAAACGACTGAAGATACAGGCATCCAATTTAGCACACTGTCTACTAGGCACAATCACATGATTACCTGAACATTTTAAGTCTGAGATGGTCATGGATTTTCACATAGATTGACCCACTGTACTGTTCACCACAGGTGCGGAACAAGGTCTACTCCAGGATTCTAGGCCTGCGGCCACCTAATCTCTTTTACTTTGGTTCCCGTTCCCCTCAAGAGCTTCTGAAGGCCTCCAATCTCACTCAGGTATGGGTGCGAAACTACAGCCACAGTCACCATTGGTCATTATGAGCAGCGTAGCAAAAACAGATTCATTATTTTGGCCATTATATCGTTGTGTATTATTATTACCCTATAGCAGATTTGAGGACATCCAGATCTTTCTCAGAACTGATATAGGTCATTCTGGTAGCACCTTACAAAAAGTGTTGACTCACTAATATAGAGTTATACTTAACAGGAACAATATATGAGGCACTCCATTAATAAAGGTTCCCTGGTATTACGATAATAAGTACTAACTGGTTTAGATATGAGTTTTTACGTTAACTCTTGACTAATATTTATTAAAACACATTGAATGCTACAATAAAATGGTTCATAATTCGCTACTAATATTAAATAAATAAGTAAATATGTAATATTCACCTTTTTTCACGTTTTTTTTATATTAACAAATAATAATTAGATAACGTGAGTCAGTCAGCATTGTAAGCTGCTTCTCCTGAGACCCCAGCGTCCTCATATGAGGACATTACATTTCTGCTTCTCTGCACCGTGATACTTTTTAAAACGTTGACCCTTTGACCTCATATGAGGACATCGTTTTTTGCCAAACCAACTTCCTGTACAAAGACAGCGTTTAGTTTTTAGACTTGTTAGGTCCTACTAATCACAAATAGCTAGAGGAAGATAAAATTGCAAGTCCGGGTCTCAGGAGGTTAATCAAATCTTCTTAATTCAGGCATCGTAATCACTTTTAAAGGCTCCCAGGTCAGTATAGATTCAAGACCTTATTCATTGCCTATGCGTGTGTTAGGAATGTCCTGTGTAGCCTGCCTTCTAATACAGGTTCTTTTTATTTCCTACTTGTTTTTGTGCGTGTGTCCTGCAGAAATGGGTGTGCAGGGAGATTTCGAACTTCGAGTATCTGATGCAGCTCAACACCATCGCCGGCCGCACGTACAACGACCTGTCCCAGTACCCTGTGGTATGACCGGTTAACTTACTTCAGCCGCTGTTTGTTTTACAGTACCGCCCAATTACACGTATGGAACTTATCCTTTCTTTCTCGCACCGACGGAAGAGCCAGGGATTGGCTGGGTTGAGTTCTTCATTACTGGGATGAGTGTAATGATGCTACAGGGCTATAAAACTCAACAAGCTCCTTCCGGCCTCCAGTAGTTGTTTTGCATAACACAGAAAAACAGCGTTTCAGGCAGATGGGAAAAGTGGTTTCTGTGGGAGAGAGTTTCTCCCACTGGCGTGCACTTTGGGTTTTAGAACTTTGGCAGAACGTTTACATGCACGAAAAGCTCCAACCCAAAACGGAACAGCGTAGTTACCATTCTGACGGGTCAGGGTTTTGTTCTGACGGTCACATTGACTGGACTCAATGTGTTTGCAGTTCCCATGGGTGCTGTGTGATTACACTTCCGCTGTACTGGACCTGGATGACCCAGCCGTGTTCAGAGATCTGTCCAAACCCATCGGCGTGGTCAACCCTCGCCACGCCCAGAACGTTCGAGAGAAGTAAGATGCTTTACCATTACGTTATGATACACTTGGATTCCTCCAGAATTCGTATCTGAGGTGTAAACGAAGTGATTGAGAGTGGGTTTGGTGTGAGCTGGTTCATGTGTCTTCAGAGTGGTGATGGTGATGGGAAGCAGGGGTCTCCATGTTTACAACACACACATATAGAGACTTGATATACCATCTAAACCACCAGAGAACCTACACATGTTTATGTATAAGGCAAAGAAATATTGAAATTTTTAATGGCCGCTGCTGAAAATCAGTACTGTGCAGTTACTGACCAGTCGAGTGTGAGTGGACGTGCAGACTGAGGTCTCGTCTGTGGTTTCCCAGGTATGAAAGTTTCGAGGACCCCACAGGAACCGTCGACAAGTTCCACTACGGCACACACTACTCTAACGCAGCGGGGGTCATGCACTACATGATCCGCATGGAGCCCTTCACCACCCTGCACATCCAGCTGCAGAGCGGCAAGTACGGACATGCACTTCACGGACATACGCCACTGCAGCCAGCCCAGTTTGTGGACTTAACAACCCCCCCAGCATTAGGACCATTATGGTTTAGAGTGGTCTTTATTAAATTCGCTTTATTAACGGAACTGAAGCTTTAATGTCACTTGAACGCTGTTTTAAAGAAAGCTGTCAGTTTACTTTTTTTGGAGCCCACTTTGTTCAGTTCAGTCAAATACATTCTGGTCATTTTAGTTCAATTCAGATAAATTCATTTTATTTCAGTTCAAAACTAATTATTCAGTTCGCTTCAGGTCAGTTTAAATAAATTCAATCAGATAATCAATATTTTTTTGTATGTCACATATTATAATTAATGTTGTCTCAAAACAGCTTCGCAGAAAAGCAGTTAATGTAAAGGAAAAATACATTTCAGTTCAGTTCAACTAATTTCATTTCAGTTCAGTTCGAATTATTTTAGTTCAGTTATAATTATTTCAGTTCCCTTCAGTTCAGTTCAACCAATTTCAGGTCAGTTCAAATTATTTCAGTTCAGTTTAATTTCATTTAACTTTAGTTCAGTTCAAATAATTTCACTTCAGTTCAGTTCAACTAAATTATTTTCACTTCAGTTCAAATAATATAAGTTTAGTTCAAATTATTTCAGTTCTGTTCAACTAATTTCAGGTCAGTTAAAATTATTTCAGTTCAGTTCAGTTCAGTTTAATTTCATTTTACTTCAGTTCAGTTCAAATAATTTAAGTTCAGTTCAGTTCAGTTTAACTAAATTCATTTCACTTCAGTTCAGTTCAAATTATTTCACTTCAGTTCAGTTCAACTAAATTCATTTCACTTCAGTTCAGTTCAACTAAATTCATTTCACTTCAGTTCAGTTCAACTAAATTCATTTCACTTCAGTTCAGTTCAACTAAATTCATTTCACTTCAGTTCAGTTCAAATTATTTAAGTTCAATTTAAATTATTTCAGTTCACTTCAGTTCAGTTCAACTAAATTCATTTCAGCTCACTTCAGTTCAGTTCAAATTATTTCAGTTCACTTCAGTTCAGTTCAACTAATTTCAGGTCAGTTCAAATTATTTCACTTCAGTTCAGTTTAACTAATTTCATTTCACTTCAGTGTAGTTCAAATAATTTAAGTTCAGTTCAAATTATTTCAGTTCAGTTCAGTTCAATCAAATTCATTTCACTTCAGTTTAGTTCAACTAAATTTATTTCACTTCAGTTCAGTTCAAATTATTTCAGTTCACTTCAGTTCACTTCAAATAAATTTCAGTTCAATTCAAATAAATTAAATTCGCTTCAGTTCAATTCATATAAATTCAGTTCACTTCAGTTTAAATAATTTCACTTCAGTTTAGTTCTGTTTAGTTCGGTTTAAATCAGTGCAGTCAATGCCAGTGTAATTCAGTTCTGTTCTGGTTTGATTGTAAATATAAGCCTGTGATTCACTATATACACATGATCTTGTTTGGACTTTTGCGTTTGGAAACAGGTTTGACTGTGCAGACAGGCAGTTCGCCTCAGTAGCTGCCGCGTGGCAGGCCCGTATGGAGAGTCCGGCTGATGTGAAGGAGCTCATTCCCGAATTCTTCTACTTCCCAGAATTCCTGCAGAACATGAATGGTGCGTAGACATCTCACTCAGCCCTCTCTACCAGTACCAGAAACTACTACTGCTAGAAGTGCGTATGCCTCGACCCTCAAACGACCTTCCCTCTTTCTGTGTGCAGGTTTTAATCTGGGCTGTCTGCAGGTGAATCAGGAATCGGTGAATGATGTGATTCTGCCTCGCTGGGCCACTTCCAGGGAAGATTTCATCAGGAAACACCGCAAAGCCCTGGTGATTAACAAGTGCACACCCACCCATTCGGCCCACCGTTTTGGAAGCTGTCTCCGGTGAAGTGCCCAGCACACAGTGAAACGTTTGGAACAGAAGAAGGAAATGTGGAGGGAGCAGTGGCAGGAACAGAGGCAGGAGCAGTGGCAGGAACAGTGGAGGGAGCAGTGGCAGGAACAGTGGAGGGAGCAGTGGCAGGAACAGAGGCAGGAACAGTGGAGGGAGCAGTGGCAGGAACAGTTAATGGAGCAGTGGCAGGAGCAGTGGCAGGAACAGTTAATGGAGCAGTGGAGGAGGCAGTGCACGGAACAGTTAA
>JAMWET010004222.1:0-10000 GCA_024036415.1 Prochilodus magdalenae | reverse complement strand
ATAGGAAGGTGTGGCAATACCGCCCTCTTGTGGAGAAACTACAACCTGCAGAACAGTGAGGGTTATGAAGCCAGCTGTGAGATATTATTCTGTCATGCGATAAAAATTATAAAACTGGAATTCAACAACAACTAAATGTTTACTATGCTAGTCCTCCTCACACACACACACACTGTGAATTTTCCCACTGTGGGACTAATAAAGGATTATCTTATCTTACACACACACACACACACACACACACACACACACACACACACACACACACACACATACACACACACACATTGCTGTATTAATATGAACACCTGCCATCATACCGACGGCACACCTGTTCTTTTAAACAGTGGAATCATCTCTGGATTCACTCGACTCTCCAAAACCCTCTTTGGGAATTGAGAGTCGACTCCAGATCTTTCCCCTATTTCTGATTCCACTTTCGGTTTGAGCTCATCAACTGGCAGGAAATGGCGTTGATGGACGGTAAGAATAAATTCCTGTAAAAACAATGCTGTAAAGGATTTACATCAGTGTAGCATTTTTAGCTCAGACCTGTTTAAATGTGAGTTCATCTACTGTCTCCTTTAATGTACAACGTTTAACAGGTGTTTAGATGGCGTTAAAATAGAAAATTGGATGTTCAACACTATAAAAATGAAAGTCCTGGTTTATTGTAAGGGAGTTTTGAAATGTGGTCTGAAGGGCAAAATAAAAGACTAAATTCAGTACAAAATAATAACCATCTTTATCATGATCTTAATGAACTGGAAATATGTACAGTAATTCACAAGCATGAGTAAGATCTTTATATAATATACTATAGCTGGATGTGGGCAGTGTGTCAGGAATATAACCCTTTAAGATTAATATGTTTAGTTTTTTGTGGTTCGATTATAAAAGACTAACTAATAACCAGCAGTGCCACATTTACAATATACTACCAGAGTTTATTCTGTTGTTTACATACTGCACTGCAGTAATTCCCATTAAAAGAAACATTAATCATTAGCTCTGTGTATTGAAACATGCAAAACATTTTACCACAATATCAGTACATGCTGTCACACTATAATGTTTTAACCTCAGTATACTGTGAATTATGTTGTGGTATTCTATATAACATTAGCAAAGTGCAGAATAATGTGTATTTTCTGTGATGCAGATCCATCAGACTCTCAGAGGATGAGAAGTATTAGCCCACCTCCCCACAGTAAGTTACCCTGCATTCATTTTTATTTTGGACTTGAGACTGAATTATATGCAGCATGGATACATAAATGATATAGCTGTCAAATGTTTATTATAGACTTATTATGGTTGCGCATTGCAAAGCTATATAAAAAAGCATCTGTACTGTTATTCGATTCTTCTTCTTCTTCTTATTATTATTATTTCTTAGTTATTAATTTTATTATTATTTTATTAAATATTATTATTATTTATTAGTTTTTGAGGTATCGACTCCATTCCAACTCCAGATTGTCCGGTATGATAGTGTGATAGGTGCTTGTATATATAGCTTTTTGATCGGATGCACGGATTCCGAGTACACTCTTAACCCGAGTTAGTTGAGTTTACTAGAAATTGCGTGGAAACCCGTTGCCTTAAATTACTTTAGTTTTTACACAAGGAGAAACTAAAGAAGTCAAGTTGTATAAACATAGATTCTTAACTGGATCCAGTAGACAAAACAAGTTTACTTATAAGTTATTAGTAGTAAAATAATTAGTAGTCAAAATCATTAGTTCACATAAATTATCTCTTTTCGGACATTTAAATTTTTTACAAAAATCAATATGAATTTCTATTTAAAATTTTTAAAATAGAATTTATACTTTTAGATTACTTTTGTCACGACAAGGCTTTAAAGAAAACAAACAATACTGTTCAAAGTTCCTATGTATTTTATTGACAAAATGTTGCAAGGTAATAGTTCATGTGTTGCTGAATCAATAACAAATTGTTCAGCCAAGTAACATGTAAAAACAGGCCTGAAAACTGCTGGGTAGCTATTCCAATTTGTTTTGTTTGTTTTGAGAACATGTATGCACAGCATTCAACAATATCTGCCATGTCCTTCTGAACAAATGGACATATATTAAAACTTGATGCAACCTGATACCAGTTCAATAGTCAAGTTAAGGTTTTAGGTACATCTTGTAAACTCAGCACCAACATGCAGTCCTGAGAAAATACTTTTACATCCTGAACAGTAGAATACAAGAGGCTGGACATCCCCATTCCACAAATAACTTAAATCAGTTACTACATAATACAACATTAAACATACCAGTATAACATTCTTTATCACAGATGACAAAAAGGGACATTGTGACACAACTGGATTATATTTTAAGCAAGTCTTCAAGGTGTGGTGGTGCTACTGGGGTCAAAGAATGGACAGTACCAATACAATACATACAGAGACACACGGCTGTAGTGGGAAAGGGCACTGGGAAAACAAGCTGCCATACCTTCTTTCATTAGACTTGCCACAGTAATTCCTTACAGTGCAATATGTTTATAATCTGGGTTATAGTTCATGGTGGCCCAGTGAGAGAAGTATCTGTTGGATTAACTGGAATGCGGTCGTCATTGATTTGCATTTCAACTTCTCTGTAAGTCCAAACAGAATGCACATAGCGTTAGGTAGGTCATGAATGTTGATCATCACTTCTCCCTCAGTGATCTTCAGAGAGACTGGACTGAGGTGGGGGGTGGGAAAAGAGCAGAGCAAGGTCAAGAGTCATCAGAGTCCTAACATCAGTGCATCATGCAGTCTAAACACAGTAGAGTCACAAGGCAATGTGTGAAATAGTTATGACTGCTGGAGTAGAATAAACAGGTAGATCAACCAAAAGAACTTTAAGAGATTAGAAAGAAGTGTTGCTGTTAAGTTTTCTTTAAGTTCTTTGGAGACATGGGAGATCGTTAATTCTTTAATTGTATAAAACTATGCTCACACTGTCAGTCACAAACAGAAACTATAAAATATATAATAATAAAAACTAATATTTTATAAAACTATAAAATAATGATTACGCTGCCATTTGATACTGAGAAAGTAAAAAGATACTTACAGAGCATGCTTTCTAGAAGTCTGTGGGACTGTCCCCAAGGATATTAAGAAGCCCTCTGAGCACCAGTGTCCGAATGTCATTTGGCTCTTTTGGAGAGTAAAATAACAGTTACATAGGTTGAAGTTAACATCAGTACAATTTAGATTGGATTGCGCAACCAGTATGGTTGCATTTTCAGTGACATGATGTCATTACATAAGCTGTGGAAAACAATGAACATGTACATAATGGATATGGACCAACCAACCTGTGATAAAAGCTGCCCAAGGTTCCCTCTCAGATTTAAATATCTCAATGAGACGAAGCCCGTGTCGATCAATACTTTTTGTAGAACTGCTGGAGGTACGTGCCCACAGTCCTGCTGAACCCCATGTACACCTGAGAAGTAGAGTTTTACACTGCAGGGCTAAATAATACTGTGGCTGGAGCAATCGTGTTCCATCCCCAACCAACTAAACCTGACCAATATTCCACCCAACATTCATTCTCATATGGGCCTCGAAGAACATCTTCAGAAGAACCTGTAAAAAAATAAAATAAAAAAAAGCATAATTAAAGTTTTTAGCTGAAAGACTGCAGATCTACTCTGAACTCCACTGCTAATGACCAAGATGGCTACATCTGTATTACTGTAATGCAGCGAGTAAAACAGAGGCAAAGCTCGACTCGACCAGGGTCGCGATGGGCACAAAACGCTGCCTGAGGCGGATGGATGAGGATTGTAAACCGCCCAAATGCCTAACCGTCACAGAGCTACTAATGACTAAATGTTTGCATATTTTTTGGAATATGCAACACATTACACATGCAGCCTAGCTCAGAAATCACCATTTGAATTGGTATGTTAGTTAACTAGCTATGTACTATTTTGGCGCAGTATACCATATTGGATACCATAGCAACACCTTAGCAACCACATAGCAACACCATAGCAACCACCTTGAATACCATAGCAATGGCTTAGCACCACCTAGCAACACCTTGGCAATCACCTAGCAACACCCTAAGAACATTCTAGCAACACTATAGCAACCACCTCGGATACCGTAGCAACCGCCTAGCAACACCTTAGCAACTACCTAGCAACCACCATGGAAGCCATAGCAACCGCCTAGCAACAACTTAGCAACCGCCTAGCAAGACCATAGCAACCGCATAGCAACACCTTAGCAACCACCTAGCAACCGCCTGAGATACCATAGCAACCACCTAGCAACACCTTGGCAACCATCTAGCAACACCATAGCAACGACCTAGCAATACCTTAGCAATTAACTTAACATTAATACAATGTTTTTATTAAATATGTATTTTATGGCCTGCTTTCTGTTTTTAAATACATATCCAGTATATAAGGCAACATTAGAAAGAAGGAAACTGTGGATGTGCAGTGATGTTTCTCCTTTATCTTACAGTGTCTGAACTGAGGATGGTCCTGCTGGGGAAGAACAGCTCAGAGATCAGCAGGGTGGGAAACTTCATTCTGGGCCGGAGAGCATTCGATACTGAAGCTCCTCCTCCTTTAGCAGAGAGGCACAATGAGAGAGCCAGAGGAAAGGTGGAGAGGAGCTACATCACCCTCATCAACACTCCTCACCTGTTTGATCCCGGACTCTCACTGGATCAGCTCAGGGTGCAGGTTACAGAGAGCATGTCTCTGTGTGCTCCTGGACCTCATGTTCTAGTTCTGGTTCTACAGCCAGATGACTTTAATGAGGAGGACAGAGACAGACTGAACAGCATCTTCTCCTCTCTGTCTGAGGAGCCTCATAAACACACCCTGATACTCACAACACACATGCTGCAGTCCGGCTCCAGAGCAGATCCAGATCAGGAGAACATCATCAAGCAGATCATCACAGAATGCAGAAACAGGCACTTTGAGTTCAGCACTGAACGCAGTCGCTCTGCTCTCATAGAGGTCATGGAGAACATGGTTAAAGAGAATGGAGGTCACCATGAGAGGAGGGGATTCCTCAGTGCTCCACCTGCAGCAGGACAGCAACAACCGGGACAGTTACCAGTTTACAGAGAGTCTGAAGGAGGAGGGAAGGAGGAAATACAAACTCAGATAAAGTGTAAGTACAGTTTTATACATTTATATTAAATATTAATTATGATGGATTTGTTCTTGTTAATTTTTAGTTCTATATGGGAAGCAAAACAAACAAATCATAATTCTTATTGTTTTTAATATTCAGAATGTCTTGTTTATCATTTTTGTCCATCATATTATAGTGTCATATTTAGGAAAAGGATGTAGCAGTTTGATGCAGGGATGGATTCGTGGCAGTAAAGGATCTGACGGTGAGTAATATTCAGTTCTGGTTTAAATGAAATGCTGCTCAGAGCTACAAACCAGCACTGCTCTGTATTTACACACAGCACAGTTCACACTTTCTAATCTGTCTGAGATTTCTATAGGATTGGACTCTTCATTAACTCCCCAACATCAACTCATTCTACCACACACTGCATACGCTCCTCAACATCAACTCATTCTACCACACACTTCATACACTCCCCAACACCAACTCATTCTACCACACACTTCATACACTCCCCAACACCAACTCATTCTACCACACACTTCATACACTCCCCAACACCAACTCATTCTACCACACACTTCATACACTCCCCAACACCAACTCATTCTACCACACACTTCATACACTCCCCAACACCAACTCATTCTACCACACACTTCATACACTCCCCAACACCAACTCATTCTACCACACACTTCATACACTCCCCAACACCAACTCATTCTACCACCACACTTCATACACTCCCCAACACCAACTCATTCTACCACACACTTCATACACTCCCCAACACCAACTCATTCTACCACACACTTCATACACTCCTCAACACCAACTCATTCTACCACACACTTCATACACTCCCCAACACCAACTCATTCTACCACACACTTCATACACTCCTCAACACCAACTCATTCTACCACACACTTCATACACTCCCCAACATCAACTCATTCTACCACCACACTCCATACACTCCTCAACATCAACTCATTCTACCACACACTTCATTCACTCCCCAACACCAACTCATTCTATCACACACTTCATTCACTCCTCAACATCAGCTCTTTCTACCACCACACTTCATACAATCCCCAACACCAAGTCATTCTACCACACACTTCATACACTCCTCAACATCAACTCATTCTACCACACACTTCATACAATCCCCAACACCAAGTCATTCTACCACACACTTCATTCACTCCCCAAAACCAACTCATTCTATCACACACTTCATTCACTCCTCAACATCAGCTCTTTCTACCACACACTTCATACACTCCTCAACATCAACTCATTCTACCACCACACTCCATACACTCCTCAACATCAACTCATTCTACCACCACACTCCATACACTCCTCAACATCAACTCATTCTACCACACACTTCATACACTCCTCAACACCAACTCATTCTTCCACCACACTTCATACACTCCCCAACACCAACTCATTCTACCACACACTTCATTCACTCCTCAACATCAACTCATTCTACCACACACTTCATACACTCCTCAACACCAACTCATTCTTCCACCACACTTCATACACTCCCCAACACCAACTCATTCTACCACACACTTCATTCACTCCTCAACATCAACTCAATCTACAACACTTCATACACTCCTCAACACCAACTCATTCTTCCACCACACTTCATACACTCCCCAACACCAAGTCATTCTACCACACACTGCATACACTCCCCAACACCAACTCATTCTACCACACACTTCATATGCTCCCCAACACCAAGTCATTCTACCACACACTTCATTCACTCCCCAACACCAACTCATTCTATCACACACTTCATACACTCCCCAACACCAACTCATTCTACCACACACTTCATACACTCCCCAACACCAACTCATTCTACCACACACTTCATACACTCCCCAACACCAACTCATTCTACCACACACTTCATACACTCCCCAACACCAACTCATTCTACCACACACTTCATACACTCCTCAACACCAACTCATTCTACCACACACTTCATACACTCCCCAACACCAACTCATTCTACCACACACTTCATACACTCCTCAACACCAACTCATTCTACCACACACTTCATACACTCCCCAACACCAACTCATTCTACCACACACTTCATACACTCCTCAACACCAACTCATTCTACCACACACTTCATACACTCCCCAACACCAACTCATTCTACCACACACTTCATACACTCCTCAACACCAACTCATTCTACCACACACTTCATACACTCCCCAACATCAACTCATTCTACCACCACACTCCATACACTCCTCAACATCAACTCATTCTACCACACACTTCATACACTCCCCAACACCAACTCAATCTACAACACTTCATACACTCCTCAACATCAACTCATTCTACCACACACTTCATACACTCCCCAACACCAACTCATTCTACCACACACTTCATACACCCCCCAACACCAACTCGTTCTACCACACACTTCATACACTCCTCAACATCAACTCGTTCTACCACACACTTCATACACTCCTCAACATCAACTCGTTCTACCACACACTTCATACACTCCCCAACACCAACTCATTCTACCACACACTTCATACACTCCTCAACACCAACTCATTCTACCACACACTTCATACACTCCCCAACACCAACTCGTTCTACCACACACTTCATACACTCCCCAACACCAACTCATTCTATCACACACTTCATACACTCCCCAACACCAACTCATTCTACCACACACTTCATTAACTCCGCAACACCAACTCATTCTACCACACACTTCATACACTCCCCAACACCAACTCATTCTACCACACACTTCATACACTCCTCAACACCAACTCATTCTACCACACACTTCATACACTCCCCAACACCAACTCATTCTACCACACACTTCATACACTCCCCAACACCAACTCATTCTACCACACACTTCATACACTCCCCAACACCAACTCATTCTACAACCACACTTCATACACTCTCCCCAACACACAACTCATTCTACTACACACTTCATACACTCCCCAACATCAACTCATTCTACCACACACTTCATACACTCCCCAACACCAACTCATTCTTCCACCACACTTCATACACTCCCCAACACCAACTCATTCTACCACACACTTCATTCACTCCCCAACACCAACTCATTCTACCACACACTTCATTCACTCCCCGACACCAACTCGTTCTAATGCCACACTTTATGTAAATTTAGTAAGTAGTCCTGATACAATAATCCATTAACAATAGACTTTATACTTCCTTTTCTAGGGTCTGAACCGAGGATTGTTCTGCTGGGGAAGTACAGCTCAGATATCAGCAGGGTGGGAAACTTCATCCTGGGCAGGGAGGCGTTTGATACTTTAGCTCCTCCTCCCTCAGTAGAGCAGCACAGTGAGAGAGCCAGAGGAAAGCTGATAGGAAAACATGTCACCCTCATCAACACACCGTGCCTGGTTGATTTTCAGCTCTCTCTTGTAGAACTGGATCAGAGAGTGAAAGAGAGTGTGTATCTGTGTGCTCCTGGACCTCATGTGTTTTTACTAGTCCTGCAGTCAGAGAATTTCAGAAAGGAGGACCTGGACAGAATTAGGAGGGTGCTGAACACTTACAGCCCACTGTCTATGAAATACTCAGTAGTGTTACCTATGGGTGAAGCCCGTCATTTCACTGAATCTCTGCGCTTATTATTTAAAGAATGTGGAGATAGATACCTGAGTTATAAAGAAATATCCAGTTTAAAAACATTTCAGCTGTTGGACAAAATTAATGCTGTGGTGAAGCAGAATGGAGGCAAGCATCTGACTTGTGACATCAATGGAGAGCTTCCAGTGGAATTAATGGCAGAGAAGCACTCTGGATCATCTGGAAGAGACCAAGCAAAAACAGACGTTGGTAAAGGCGGAGGACTGGCCAATGAGAAGGAAAACGCTAAAGAAAAAGGTGAAACATTTTACAGTTTAAAAGTTTGAATGAAAGGATGGTAAATCTGTATCTGTGAATCTTTTCTTGTACAGTCTCCAAAGTTTCTGATATCCACCCTGTAAGTATGATGTACAAAATCAAAATATTGTTAATATTTAGGGGAACACAATGGTAAGGTTAAAGACACTTCGAGGGTGTGGATCTGTACCTCAGACAACACTGAAAGTAAATATTAGTAGTAAAAAGAACTTCCACGAATGTTTTTTCTGTTTTTATTACCCTATGAACTACCACACACCTGACTATTTTTCAGATTCACTTTCCATTTCTAAACATGTGGCATTATAATGAAGTTAAGTGTGCAAAAATTACACTTCTTAACAAGTGTTAGCTAAAAATCATTATAATTAAGTTACAGGTAATTGAATCAACCCAGTTAGGAGAAATTCTTTTAATTGTTTATAATTCAAGTGAAGACATTTATTTATATAGAGCCTTTTACAACAGATGTGGTCACAAAGCAGCCTTACAGAGAATCCGCATTCAAGCTCCCACTGATCAAACCAAAGCCGACAGTGGAAAGGAAAAACACCCTCAAGGAAGAGGAAGAAAGCTCGAGAGGAACCAAGACTCAAACCGGGAATCCGTTCTCTTTAGGTCGACCCCAGATAGCAACAAACACAAAACAAAAGGGTCAGTGTTTAAATATACTGCTTCATACAGTAATGGACAAGTTGCTGCATAAACAGTGGCTAAATATTGTTAGTCTGAAGCACCTATCTACATGATTTAACCTACATTCATCTAGCAAGACAGCCCACAAGAGAGAGTTGCATTAGGGAGTCTAACAAATTAGTAAAGTAAGTTATGTTTTTTATAATTTTCAGAATTTTGCTATTACCA
>JAMWET010004221.1:0-11619 GCA_024036415.1 Prochilodus magdalenae | reverse complement strand
TTTATAATCTCTACAATACATATACGCTTACCTCTCAGTATAGCAGGAAGACAGCTGCAAATGTGGAAGCGTCTATTCATCACTCTAAACTATTACTAATCATCAAAGCTGGTAGCATCTGATTGTTTGAAATGGTTTTGCGTGTTGTAGCATTATCACTATACTTTACTGGAAGTAAGGGGGCAAAAACAGCCCCAGACTATTATCCACCGCCCCACACTTTTCTCTTAGCATTGCATCGTGTTCTCCACCAAATTCGTTTATCAGATTAATAGACAGTGCAGCATGATCATTCTAGAGAACACCTTTCCACTGCTCCAGAGTTCAGTGGTGCCATGCTTTATACCATACCAGCACTTTTTGCTGCATAGCACTTACAGTTGACCTGGACAGAGATTTCCTGGACTGACTTGTGGCAAAGATGGCATCCTATGACAGTGCCATGGTTAAAGTCACTAAATATGACGGATTCTTCTGCTGGTGTTTGTCTAAAAAGATTGCATAACTGTGTGCTTGACTTTTTTTATTCAGCATTGGCTGTTGATTAAAGGCCTGAAGTCAGCAATTAGCTGGCATGTCCTTATACTTTTGACAAGAGATGCATGTAAACCATTTTTTCCCAACTGAGTATTAGTACAAGTATGTGTATTTTTGTACTTTCCGATACCAATAGGAACAGTGCATGACCTATAATTTATTTGAAGATTAACTTTTCACCTTCACAAACATTAATCACCATGTGAACACAAAACCTTTTTTTTCTAAAATTTCTTTATTGTCCCTTTTTTTCCCCCCAGACAAACACAACAGTACCACTGTACATCATCCTGACACATATACACATACATCACCACCCTTCAATACAGCATCAAACAATTCAATTAGTTGGGAAAAAAAAACAAACAAAAAAAAACATACCTTCCACAATGTTCACAGTTTACACATTCTCAGTAACTGATATTTGTCATTTTCATTCGTCATCATAGACATGTATGGTTCCCAGAGATCTTCTACAAAACTTATTTTTTAGTATTTTTACTACTTTCTGTAACAAAGTGTAAAAATGATTAACCGCATTACACAAAAAAGGGCTTATGGACCTTACATCACAAAGGCTACAACAATAGCTGTAACAACTAGACTAGGCCTAATGATGCAACAAAGCCTATAGTGTCTTAGTGCTAACTGTTTCATCCCATCAGTTAATGGAAAATATATGATTATATTTACATCGTATTTAAAGTTAAATGGAGCTTAAGAGTGCGGGTCTATACTATGTATAACATCATGTTTCAGAGAGCTACACTGATAAGACCACAAGATTAGGCTGTAAAAGGTCATCTTTTTTTGTGGCAGGTTCTTCTTCAGGAAAAGAAGCGTCTCTGCATGTTTAGCTGTGAGCCGGTGTCTGCTTTCAGTGACAGTGTGCCACTGAGCTAAATAATCGCTCACTTAAATATTTTAAAAATAATAATCTAGCGAAAAATAAAATGTCAGCTTCTGATGTCTACTTGAAAAGTAGTATTTATGAGAGTTTGTTGAATGTTTTGGTGACATGACACACACACACACACACACACACACACACACACACAGACCTTAGAGGGTTAAAGTCCAGAGAATAAAATGTAAATTAATTCCAGACTGATACAGTCTATAATAAAAGAGTATAAATGAATCAATTTGTTATTTGACATTTTAAAATAGAATAGACAACCTTTGTTACCATGGACACGACCAAGTATTTAATGACAAAGGATCAAAACCAAAAACATTAGGACAACTAAGAAAAACACCATTTACATCCAGAGCGACTTACAACCGTGCTTAGTGTTGCATTGGATAATATTCCAGCTAGTACAGGAAGTGTAGAGCCTAAAACTCACCATGAGCTCAAACACTGCTCGAACAGGGTTCCTAGTGCTGATACCTAGAGAGATCAATACACAGAGAAATATAAAGCAAAAAGAGCACTACCTGGCAACCCCCTCATTAGTGCATTATAAGTGCAACACAACACAAGTACATACACACAACTTGCACCTCTGCTAGTGCTTACTCTTCTAAGTGCATTACAACAGATGGGTCTTTCCCAGAGGAAAGAAAAATCAAAAATGAGATCTCATTAAAGGCTCAGTAGTTTCTCCTAGACAATAATGAGATCAGATGGAAAGACAAATGAGACTTGGTGTAAGTCTCCCGGCTGCTCAGATGTTTCTCCTGAGATAAAGATCTCAGTAATCTCACATGAGTCTCTTCTTGAGCTTTACTAGAGATCTCAATAAAGTCTCAAATTATGCTCATATATTTCCAAGATAAAAGTGTGAAAGACCATTTCTCTGGGTGGTTTTATTTACCTTAATAGCTATACATCTGGACATATGAAATCACTTTATTAAACCAGTGACCAAATAAATTACGTTTCTCACAGGAAACCCAGACTGAACCAAACTTAGGGACTCTTATTTTGGACACTTAATAACTGGAATACAACAATTATTACCCACTCTTCATCCAAATCAGGAAACAACTGTTCATCACTTCTACAGAATCAAAATATTCCATGTTAGAATCAAGCCCTAAAAGGTCAGAGTCTCTTGTGTGGTTCTTTGCTCTACAAAATAGCATTTTTTGCTAAAGGTCCTTCTGGACACGAAGGGTCATTTTCTAGGCTCCAACTGGAAGTATTCTTTTTAAAACAGCAGTCATCTGATCTCTGGCTCGTTACTCCTGTAGAAGATATTAAGTTGCAAGTATAGAAATTAGAAATGTAACAATGCATCGTAATGGCAGTTGTGTTTAAATGGTGTACCTCAGTGTAAGAATGACGCATTACCATATTCTTACCTGTGTTTTGGGCTGCTGAATCCTCAGAATCCTGCTGTAAAATAAGAGAAATTATATTTAGCAGTGTTTCAGTGTATGCAGCTGGACTGTGTGGTGTAAACACAATAATATAATTATTGTTACTTATATGTATTTATCATGTTGTCAGTACAAACATAAAATGTAACCTTACATATATAGTCATAGACTGTCCATTTACTAGTCTGTCAACACAGTTAACCGTCACTCAATCCAACGTTAAACATGTTCAATAACTGATCTTAATGTTAAGTCACCTGCTGCTGCACAGTTTATATTATATGGGTGGTGAATCATTCTCAGCACTGCAGTGACACTGTGTGTTGTGCTGCTGGACACCTCTGTCACCTCTCAGTGTCACTGCTAGGTTGAGAGTGGGCCACCATCCAAAACTATTAGAAACTAACCACTATTGACAGGCTGGAGGATAAACCACACAAACAGTACATCAGCAGCTGATCTATAGCCTATACCTGTACACCAGCAACGTGGAGACCCCAGAGAGGGGTTTATAAAGAGGGATGTGTTTAATCAAAGAAATGTATCTATTCTTACCAATGTACCATGTCTTCTATACTGCTTGGAGAGTTTTGGTTGAGTCCTCATTTTACTCCTCCAACGACACTCAAGCGTGTGTTGTGCCAGCCTCATCTGAATGTAACTCTGAAACAAAATAAATGAAATTAATAAATTAATAAAACATATACAAAAGTATTACATATTAAATTACAGATAAATCAGTCCTCAGCAGCAAACTCAGATTTGGCAAATTCCTAGTTCCCACTACTGGTGTTTTATTAACTGCATTTTTCTTTCTGTTTTCATGTTTCTCCACACACATGCCTTCTAACTAATCATCTAATTAAGAAGTCCTTCCTGGAATATGTGTCAGAGAAAACTTTATTCTGCAGTACCTTTCCAGGACTATGTGTAAAACCACTGGTCAAACTGGTATACATGCTGTAGGCACTATTAGTAAACCAGCTTAGATAAGTTCAGCTGGTATGTGGAGTAAATGGTTAGTATGTAATTCAGCTGTAAACTATGTCAGTAAAGTTTCCAACACGTGCGCCTAAACACTAAGTTACATTAAGGAAGCAGTCATTCGCCTTTCAGGCGCGGAAACAACACAAATCAAACACTTACTTTAGTGAGCTGCTGCTTCAGAAGAGTGCTCGTGTTGAGGTCCGAGCAGAACGGCAGATCTGCGAACTCGCCTTTCGCTATCATCCGTCATCTTCCAATCAAAGAACAGACGAGGCGTCCTGTAAATCCTATTGGTCATTTACGTCTTCAGGCAGTTTGAATGGCAGGTCGAAAACTGCTGTGATTGGCCAGTTCAAGTTCAAGTCCTTTTGGAAGAGCAGTCGACCAACAACGGTAGCGAAAAACCCGGCGGGAGCTCGACATGCATGGTAAGTAGCCAAATTAACTTAAAATATTGTTCGTGTGTTGTTATTTAGCAGCATGGTGGGAACTTTTGGTGGGGCAAGAGGGAACTTTTAACACTTAAAATATATAAATAAATATAAAAGACTTTTTCCCCCTGACAGACTGGCGCTATGCTAACAGCTATGCTAGCTAGCTAACGCGAGTCTAGTGTCATACATAACGGTCCCTTAACTAGCGATGTCGCTAAGCTAGCCAGCGTTTGCGATAAGACCAAGACATTTTAAACCTTTTCTCACAGTTTTTTTTAGCACAAACCGTCTACCTACATTTTCTTATCCCATCCCAACTTATCCCATGTTTAAAAAATGTATTTGGCCATAAAGCGTCCTTGTAGAAATCTATACGGGGTTTAAACCAGGAAAGTGACCAAGTAATGGTACCCTGGTAACTGTCCGAGGTGCCTGTATTCAGATACTGACACCATTAGCCACTATAGTAACACTTGTACAGACAATGAAGTAATTTTTTGTTTTAATATTTGAGAGTACATAATAATTCCGCTACACGAGTCCCCCGACGTGGACAGTTTGCCTGTGACGTGCTGTTAGCTGACTGAGAAGGCAAAGATGGCGGCCGGCCCGTTCGGCTTAGTTTACATCTGATAAAGCCTCACTAGCGTGTTCCAACGTTTGTATACACGTTTTTCAATCCGTAGTCTATTTATGCCACATGCTTCATGTGTATGTCCTCCCTACTGCCGTGTTAGTAGAATTAACTGTAGAATAAACAAGTCGGATTAATTGTTACCACAAAAACATTTTTTGTGGATAGCTGAAAAACAAAATAATCATAGACATGTTTAGGACTAATTAGTGTATTCCTCCAAAGCAATTTGTAATACTTAGAACTTAGGTTTCTTTTCACATAAATGAACTTGAAAAAACATGAACAGTAACAACAACATTAACATAAAGCACTTTTCAATACACTAAGAGCTTTCCAAGAACACCTCATATTCACCCAAAGGTATAATACTGCCATTACAGCACATAACAGGATATATTATACTTAAGTGTTTATTGAGGTTTTTTCAACACAAGCAAACATAGACGTAAAACATTTACAACAATGAAACATCGCAGATAGGACAACAGGGGCAAAAGGAGAAAAACAATGGGGGTGTGGTTGTCTATGGTTACAGTAATCATGTTTAAAGATTCAGTATCCTCGCATGTATGTCTATTTATCTTTTATGGTGTCATATGTTATCCATTTACACTTGTTAGCAAATATGTTTTTCCTCAATCGAAGTTGGTAAGTTATTTTTTTTAATATATAGATTTGTCTTACAATTTCCACCCACTGTTCTGTTGAGGGGGGTTCAATCTTGTACCAATTTCTTGTTATTGCTTTTTTGCTGGCTGTCAAAAGTATTCATGTCAGGTATTTATCATTATCTATAACATGTTCATCTATATGTCCAAGATACATAACTCTGCATTCTTTTGGGACTGAATGCTTTTAACCACATCATATATATTTTCCCAAAAAGAGTACAGTTTGTTACATTTCAAAAAAATGTGTGAATGATTAGCCTCCTTATTCCCACACAGCCTCCAACATGGTTGTTGACAACCAGTTTGTTTACTCCGTATTGCAGGAGTTATAAAATATCTGGTCAAATTCTTCCATTTAAATTCTTTCCATATCCTTGAGTTAGTAGTCATGTGCTGTGTTGTACACATTTTAGTCCACTCCTCTTCTGTAATATCAATGTTTAATTCTTTCTCCCATTTAGCTTTTATGTATATAGTTGAGGATGTCTGACATTGCCTCAGGCTGGGGTAAAGCTTGAATGTCACTTTAAATTTTGTCCCGCTGTATATCTTGAAATATATTTAATTTAATACAAAATATATATTCCAAAGTTTAGGTCAGGTTCATTTCACTTACATTTTACAGCAATAAACATATATCACTTGAGAACATGTTCCGCTATAGATTACAGGAATTTACTATGCATCTTGACTGAAAAATTAAAATTTGTAAGACTTTGATTATGTGAGAAAACACCACTTACAGTCTGTTCAGTGTTTTAAGGACAGGTGTCACAGCAGTATCTTTTATGCACCATGCATTCTTGATCATTGTTTACAGTGGGTGACTTAGTGATACTCAAGAATTTGTAGTCTTTGGAGGGTGTTCAGTGATTTTATGTCATACCTAGGCTAATAATTTGCATTACCTAATTCTTGCTGTTGATGATTTTTTACCTTTGTTTTACAATTGTTCTGTTACTATTTAATCTCTCTCTATATTGTTTGGGAGTGGAATCACAAACCTTTGTCTCCTGATTGGATCAAAACACATTTTCTGCAGAACAGCTCAGTGGGCACTGCATAGATATTCTTGGATTCCAACACCTCAGACACAAAAGTAGAAGCAATGTTTAACTGAACATCCCTGCAAAGCTGTCTGCTACTCTTCATGAGCTCCTTTACCAATACACAGTGCATTGAAAAATGCTCTGTTCTGAACACCACCATGCTAAGAATTTGGCATAATCTTCCATCTTGTAATTCCACTGTTGAGTTTATCCCTTTTTTTAAACTTCTGTTACTGCTTGAATGATAGAGTATGCCTTTTATAATGAAACAATGATAACATACAGCGTGTCTGACTGTAACACCCAGCCAATCTTTGATAGCAAATGTTTGTAACGCTGACAGTCTGGCATGACAGGGATTTCCAAAAACCCTGTGTTAAACTCTCCCAGCACAGAAATCTTTTAACTATCTGCTCAGGAACATGTGTGGTTTCATAGATGTAATTTAACAGAGCGCCATTAAAAGATTCAAAGGAAAAGGTTGAAGTGGCCCACAAAGGACCCCAGTTCCTAACACTTGTCGCAATGTGTGTCAGTAAATGAACATTGAATGTCATATTTGCTGCTCCATATAACTTCTCAAACTGCATAGTGAACTTTTGGGGAGCTTTTTCCGTTACTTCAGTATCACAACGTTTCACCTTTTCTCCCAAAGAATGCGCATAGCAAACACTAACAGAAAAAGGTGGCTCCAATTTTTTTTTAGTAAAACGCCATTCTGGTGTTGCAGCCAAGCCTTGGGGCTTGGTCTGTGTAAGGACCACCTCCTACATGGTAACTGTCCTGTAAACCGAGGGAAAAACCGCGCGGAAAGCATCTTAAACATCATCGTTTGATTTACACCAATCACGTTTAAAGTACACCGCGAGCCAGTTACAACAGCGTATGTGCGCATGTGTGTGCTTAAGAAATACGTCGCACATAGTTTTTAAATTTATTTTTATAGTTATTAAAAAATGTGTCAGTTTTGCAGACTATTACAGACTACGGGAGATTTTGTATTTTTCCCGTCGTCCCTCAAACGCTCATTTGGCGCGAGGCGTGTGCGAGGAAACCGTTGCTCAGTCGCAACCGGCCAGTATATCGGAAACAGTGTGCGGTGCAGGTGATTTTTCAGAGTTGAAAATGGCACAGTTTAAGTTTGAAATGTTTTATTTCAGGGACAAGTCGATCCATGTCGAAAGTACTAATATTGTGACACCTCAGTACAGAGAGCAACTCGTCCAGGTATTAGCAAGGCCAGACCTCTCGAGCGAAGACGGATGGATAGAAGTGTACTGGGCTAACAGGAAAGAGTCACGGAAAAAAAGTGGCCGCCAAACTGCTCTTACTGGGAGGTTTGTGTGGTATTGGATGATATTCAGGGCTCTAGAGTGCGATCAATTTGGCGACTTAATTTCTCAATTGTGCGACAAAAAAAATCTGAGGTCGCACCAGTGCGACCAGCCGTTCGATAGGGGAAAAAAGAAAAGTCTTCGCGACTCTGAAAGTCTCCCTGTGGCTTAAAACAGACACACATTAGGCCCATTTTGTGGTCTAAACCAATCAAAGATAGTGAAGGGCGGGAACCCGGAGCGCCGTCAGCACTGATTGATAGTACGTTCAGTGAACGAATCAGTGAGTGAACGGGAGCCCTCAGTTCACTGAACGAATCACTGAGCAAGCACAGTTCCCTCGCAATGAGAGTCTCCGCCACCAGATTCGCGGGTGATTCAGTGATTCACAGACCACACAGCAGTTCCCCTGCCGGCCTGCACGGTCGCTGCTGAGTCGAATCAGTACGTTCACTCAAATGATTAGTTCATTCGAACGAATCGTTCGCGAACGACACAACACTAGCAGTCAGACAGGGGTGCGTTTCCCGTACAACGACGGAGGTTAGCACTGAACTAACGTGGTCCGATGCATCGTTAACCTAACAAACATCTGAAGTACGACCGTTTCCCGAAAGCGTCGTACTTTGTTAGTACCACAGTAGTTTGAACCATGTTGGTTTGAACCACCCTAGTTCGAACCACCATGTTTCCAGATGTGTTCGGTAGGACTTTCACAGCAGGAAACACATTATTTTGGCAACCCATGTTTATTCATATTATAAAAATCCAACAATAATATTAAGAGAATCAACAATCAAATGCTAAAAATAAATAAATAAATAAATATAAGTATTAATAATATATTAATGTGCATGATTATCATTATGAACATGATAATATGCAAAGCTTCTTTTAAAAGGAACAAATGGAAGAACTTTTAGCCACACCGATGCATTTGTAGGCTCTGATACTGCAATTACTAATGGTTGTCGCCGTGTCTCATTGGCGCAGTGGGCTAATCTGATGAAAACGCCATGCGATAGCGATGTGATCAGTTTCTCATGCATGCAGACGCGGGATCGAAGTTGAGGTGTTCGTCCCACCTTTTTTATAAGTATAACGAAAGCTCTCAGTGATTATTAATTTACTCACTAAAGCATTGTAAAGATGTCAGTGTTGTCCCCTTGATAAATGTTTCTTATAAAGATTAACTTTGAAACATCTTTTTCATAAGCTGCGAAATACTCACACATACACAAGAAGGGCAAATTTAAAGTGTCAGTTATGCTCTGTTTTTTTTTTTTTTACTTCCGGGGTGATCATACAATAATTAACCAATTTAGAGCAGGTGTAAAAACGGAGGCACGAAAGCTTCAGTTTACTGCTAAAGAAACCAGTGTGCTGGTTGATGAGGTCTATCTAAATCAGCATATAATTTTCTCAAAAATAAAAAATTCAGTTACAAATACTGCCAAAAAAAAAAAAAAAACATGGCAGGAGATCACTGTGAAAATAAATTCAGAGACTATGCCAGTGTGACGAAGAGGAAGGCTGCAGCTCTAAGGAGGGAGCAACAAAGAACTGGTGGTGGAACCAGCACTCTGCCACCTCTTACTCCTGATGAGAAGAGGGTTTTGGCCATCCTAGGCCCAGAAGTGCTGGAGTCCCAGGTGGCATAGATGTCTGTGGCATGCACACCTCCCAGACATCAACACCCCACCCATCTCCTCTTGAACCATCCACATCTGAGCCCCTGCAGTCTGATCCCCAGGGCCCTCTCAACATCAGGCACTGCCACACTGAGCACTGTAAGATCTCTCCCCCTTACCACCCCCCACAGGGCCCCTAAATACTGGGCACTCCACAGCATGGTCATCATAGATTTTGATTACTATACTCCAACGTGTAGCTATAATGTCATGTTGTTAATCCTTTAATCAGAATTAGTCTCTCCTGTTCCTTCTATTAAAACACACAATTTTATTAGTTTATTTCATAATGGTCACTCCTAGTTCTAAAACCTCAGGTCTAAAAACAGAACACATGATGAGGTATTAGAAGGTGTTAAGTGATGACTGGGTATTAACACTAGGTCTATATTTGCTTGAACGATTTACCCTACAACCTAACGTCTTGAACGGGGACCAGCAACATGTAGCCTATTTAACCACCTCCTGCTCTACCAGTGATACCACAGAAACACCTGAGAGTGAAATAATGCTGGAAAAGCAAAGTCCGTTTAACGTTACACAGCTAACACGCACTGGATTACAGCGATATTATTTAAAGAATGCAGCTGCAAGTATAAACAGAGAAATACACTGAGATGTGTGTTGGTGTTACGTGCCTGGGCTCGGTTTTATTGGCCTGCTGTTTTGCCCTGTGTTGTCTCTCTTGTCTGTCCCCATCTACAGGTTGGCTGCTGTCAATCATCGTTTGAAGTTCCCAAAGGTGGCCAATCAGAAACCCGCTTCTTCCTACGTGAGAGGCGGGGGCTTGTGTTTTAAAAAAGGACCGGGGATTCAGTTTGGAGAGGCTGGGGAGTGATGTGTTGGTTTTTGCTGTTGTGCTGGGGAATTGAGGCAGAGGCGTTTGGTGTTCATGTTGTTATACCTGTTAGTAGACTCGTGTCAGGTTAGCGGCATTTTGTTTGATCTCCCTCCGCCTCCCGTAGTTAGCGCTTAGCACTAGCCACGTTCTGTTTTTGGCTGGTCCTAGTTGTTTTTCCCGTTGTCTGTTTGTGTGTTCGGGTTTTGTGGTGGCCTGCGTGGATAGGGGGTTCTGAACAGGTAAGATGAGCGCTCACACATCCACAACACGTAGTGATTGATTGTATAGACACATTAGGTAAGGGGCGGGCGCCAACCCCTGTATTTTTGTATTGGTGCAGGTAGGAGAAAATTAGGTATCCAATCTTGAGCTAGGTCAGTTGTTTTATATTTATTTCTTTTCTTTGGCGCCGTCCGTGTTCAGATTCTCCCCTTATTGCGCACAGGCATTTGTCCGTTTGTATATCTGTTTTGTCATGCTGTCTCAGTGTTCTGGAGTGTATTAACATAAAAAAAAAAAAAAAAATCTCCTGTAAAAAACTCCAGTAAAAACGTATATTGTGTTGTAGTCTGGTTTGCACGCCACATTATCGCACAGGTTACCGACCCCCGAATGATTACCCCTAGAACTCTCACATACTAGCGGGTAATACTGGTTTGAAAAACATGCAGTGGGGTAACTACCCGTTTGCAAAGAATTTGAACGGTATATTTTGTTGGTACCGGGATTTCATGTAAATTTTCATCTTACTGACACGTTTACCCTTGCGTCCTGTGTCATCCATGACATGGCCACCAGGAACTTGGCTTCTAACTACAGGTCATAACACACGTAGTTCCAACACTCAACTTAACGACAGTGTTTGCGAACGTCGGTGGAACTACGGTTTTGTCATAACCTGTGCTCGAGGAACCGATAACGATGGTGGTATGTGACTATGTAACAGTCCAAGTGGTACCTCCCCCACGCAACCCAGGTTAGGACAAAGCTCGCTCTTGTCGTTCCCCCCTGTCCGTGTAAATTCTGCCCCCCGATACCCTGGGTACCACGTCCCCTGAGCGGGTAGTAGCCTTGACCACGCCAGCCGCACACAGAGGCGGGTGTAGACCC
>JAMWET010004220.1:0-15086 GCA_024036415.1 Prochilodus magdalenae | reverse complement strand
TTTAACTTTACTGCCATAAATTCACTGCCACCTTAAAGTCACTCATACCACCTTAACTTTACTGCCACCTTAAATTCACTCCTACTCTCTTAAATTCCCTACTACATTAAATTCCCTGACACCTTTAATTCAATCATACCACCTTAAATTCTCTGCCACCCCAATATCACTCTTACCACCTTAAATTCCTTGCCACCTTAAATTCAATACTACCTTAAATCCACTGTTCCATCATAACTCCATTGTTTTAACTGACACTGCTGTGTGTCTGTGTGTGAGAGGGCCATTATGACATCACTTGTGGCAGTTGAGATTTAAATTCGCTCAGCATTCCGCCATTTATTTCCTATGGGAAAAATTCCGACTTTGAGCGCTTGTTTTTTCGGAAAACTGTACGTCGGATCGCTTAAAAAAGCACAAGCATAAATCTCCGGTATAGAACCAACAATCGTGTAAAATTTTGTGATTCTAGAGCAAAAACTGAGATGAGAAACATTTTATATATATTACATTTTGTAGAACAATAATAATAAGAAGAAGATTACGAAGAACAAGTAAAATATTTCAGATCTTACTTTCTCTGGGTCTTTGAAGTACGGCACCTTATCCCATGTTGCGATAAAGACCCACGAGGCAGTGAAGTTGAGTCCTGGAAAGTACTGGTTGATGTCCTTTGAGGCCCGTGATAGTAATGTGACATCAGTGGACTGACTGTAGGAGATTGCACCTCCTAAGCTGTTATCCAGGTCTGTCCAGAGTGCAGCTATTATATCCTTTTTACCACAAGAAGCAAATGGCTCAGGCTTGTAGGCCCGCAGGGACTGGTTAAACGTCAGGTCTCCATTGTGGTTGACCTGCAGGTGAAATCCAGAGCAGACATTTTCACTGAGAAATGACTGGAAACCCATCCCTGATCAGTATTCCCAGTTCAGCTGTAATGAAACTCACATATATCTGAGAGTACGTCTGTCCAAAAAAGGAGAATGGCCTCAGTAACGGTATAGCAGGTGAGCTTCCATCGTCTTTCTTGGGGCTTAAAGTGTCTCCTTCCTGCTCACCATATGGATAGAACAGTGGTGGCGAGGCTGCGAGGGAATGAAAGATATTTCCTTCAATACTGCAAGGTTTCAGTAGTGAATGGTCAGATTAGAGGGTACTTCTCCAGGTCAGATTCAATCTACCGGAGTCTGGAACACCACCCCCAAACCTATCAGAGTCAGGAACACCCAGTCAACCAATCGGAGTGAGTCTTTTAGAGTCAGGAACACCCCGTCAACAATCAGAGTGAGTCAGTTAGAGTCAGGAACACCCCACCAACAATCAGAGTGAGTCTGTTAGTCAGGAATACCCTGCCAACCAGTCAGAATAAGTCCATTAGACTATTCGTTTGGATCCTCACACTGATCAATCAGCTTCAGTCCATTAGAACAATCCATTATACCAAGTTGGCGACTTGCACTGTTGTATATAAAACGTAGATCTTACCTACCACACTCTGTTCTTCTTATCACACCAACATACAATAAGTAACTGTTCTGAATAGTAATGTTCTGAACTGGTACTGAATAGAACCTCTATACTATGTAATGGCTCTTTGACATTTTGAAAGATTCATTGGTTGTTTCCTTAAAAGGATAGTGGATCTTCTATGGACCATTTAAAAAAATGTTCCTGTGTTCAACTTTTCAGATTCATATTGTGTTTATTAACATTAATGATCAAAATGGTTTAAAAAAGGAAGGCTGAATTAAATAGTTTATTTGGAGTGTTATTATGTTTCTTCCTCTGTGTTTGAGTTTATGCTTAGTGACCTACATATGGTTTATGTTCCTGAAAGTAAATGCAGTAAGTATTGCAACATTCATCACCAAAGATAAGATCTGTCACGTCTAGACAACACCAGCTACTGCTGTTGCAACCACCTGCGGAGGGTGTTTATACAGATGATAAGTTTGTGGCCTAAAATCTCACTGCTTACTTTTCTTCCCATGAGTTTAAGAACTGTATACATGAAATTACATATACCTGATATTAGAAGTTTTAGTAGAAGACATTAGAGTTTTAGTATTAGCCTACTCCTGATAGCAGTACTGTCATCACCATACCTGTTTTAGAAGGTCTATGCTGAGATACAAAACAATGACAATTAATCAAAATGTTCATGACTTTATTCTACCTGTCCTATCTAGATGATTAATAAACTCTTAACAGAGTATAAGTAACATGTTAACAATGTTAGCAGTAAAAAACATCTGAAGTAACTGAAGTTAACATTCTAAAGATGTACTGATGTTTCAGTTCTTACATTAAGCAAATATATGACTGATCTGTTACCTTAGGAAATACCCCAAACCCAATGCTAACCCTAACCTCAATTCAAAACCCAATGCTAACCTTAACCTCAACCCAAGATCCAACCCTAACACTAACCTCAACCCAAATCTAAGACACAGTCCGTACCCTAATCCTAATCTTAACCTCATCCCAACACCAATCTTAATCCTAATACTAACCCTAACAACTAAGAGTGTGCTGAGCATCTGTTTCAAAGACCAATTCGAAAAAAGTGTCCCTCTTGAGAAGCTGGAATGTACAGAGATAAGAACATCACTCCTCCTGAGCTTAATCATACTGGCACTGTAAGGGGACGCAGAGAAGACAACATGACTGAAATCAACTTGGGACAGCTGAGATGTGCCAACACCCCATCACTGTAGGCACAAGCACCGTACCACAGCGGGCATGAAGAACGTTAATGACCGGTCATGTCTTCTCTGGGGTGACTTTAACAGCCAAAGAGCATCATAAGCTCTGAATTCATGGAATGCTGATGATGTTGACGCTGTTTCTAACACTGCCTGGGAAGACATCAACACCCTCAATAGAACGGCACCTCCTTTAAACGTCCCCAGTTACATCTGCGAATAAAGCTTCAGATTCAAACAGTGTTACATTAATTAGTGTTACACAGGGTAGAAACACTCACCAGCTGTGAAGGACAAGAGGAGGATCACGGAGATGGTTCTCATCCTAACAGCTGAAACTAGATCAGTAACAGACATTCAGCCTGAAACACAAACTGCTCACAACTTACTACCAGTCAGTGAAGTGAACACGATCGCTCCCTCGTCTTAAACTGCCCAGAGACTCCTCCTTCTGAAGTCAGTGACCTCAGTGGACCTCACAGAGTTCCAGTAACAGTGAATTCACAGTATGTTTTAATATGTTGTCTGTATGTTGAGTTTAAAAGTCTATATATGTTACATATAGCTTATACAATGTTATTACATTGTAATTACACAAAGGTATTCTCCATCATTAAGCCTGTTATTAGGGCTGTTTATGTTAGGATGGCCTTCTTCCCCTATGTCCCCTCCCCTTTTCCCTGACTCCTCCCCTTTGGCCGTTATCAAATTGTGGCTCATGTCTAATAGTTGATAATCCTACAGTTTCAGGCCATGAGAAGTTTGTATGTAGCATGTGCTCCTGGGTCCATAACAAGAAGTGGTGCTATATCATGTCATATCTGGTCAGTTTTAATCATGTGGCTCATATTCGTGCACATATCGCTAATTTCACACAGCGTCCATCACTCAATCTATTAGCCTGCTAGGCTTATCAGAACAAGCTGTTATCAGAATAACACCCCAATGAAATCGCAAAGCAGAAGTTAAATGATGACACATTTCGACAGATATGATCAATATTTATTAAGCTACACATACAGAAGTAGAGTCTCTCAGTATGGCTATGTTTGCTAACTCAACATGCCAGACGTCTCAGTATGGAGCTGTAGAGTTTCCTAATGGTGTCCTGTGATAATCCATCCCATGCATTTGGAATATTCTGCCACTCCCACCAGAAGTGCCTATTCAGAGAGGAATCTGATCTCTACGTTTAACCTATGGCTGCAGTCATGCACATACGCACACACTAGGGGGCAGTAAGCACACCAGTCCAGAGTGGTTGGCAGCCTTATCCTTGGTGCCTGGGCAGCAGTTGGGGGTTAGGTGCCTTGCTCAAGGGTACTTCAGTCATGACCTGTCAGTTCAGGGGATCAAACCAGCTCACAAGGCTGTTTATTTACCGAGCTTAAGAACTGCCCATCCTGTGCGGTCTGATGCTGTCTACCTTTAAGAGTTGCCCCTGTTCACCAACCTTCAGATGTGCTGGACCACCACAGAGTTTCCTGCTGTCCTGCTGTCTGGACAATGCCACGTCTGGATGGCACTCAAGACTATGAGGAGATTGCAGGTAAGTCAGGTGAGACACTGATGCCATGGTCCGTGTTTGGAGAAGCGCTATTATGTTAAGTATAGGGTTTATGTTTACTGACCTAGATGTGTTCTATGTGCCAGAAAGTAAATGTAGCCAGTAAGTATTGCAACATTCAACACCAACAGATATGATCTCTCGCTTCCCATCAACGCCAACTACTGCTGTTGCAACCACCTCCGGAGAGTTTTACGCAGATGAGAAGTTTGTGGCCCCACAGCTTACTTTTCTTTCCTCCAGTTTAGTAACTGTATCAAAGTCAAGTGCACTTTATTGTCTTTCAGACTTTACAACAGGAGTACAAGCTGAACGAGATTGCGTTTCTCCAAACTCCGATATGCACATGTAGACATACTGGTAAGTGCAGACAGTGCAGACGAGACATAAGTATAAATATAGAAGTGGGTGGAGGAAAGTAACAAACACGAAATTATACATTACACTTACAGAAATATTTCACTTTGTATAGAGAATATTGGTGATTCCATGCGATGCTATTAATGCACACTGTAACATATATGTAAACTTAACACTGTAGTTATAAACCTAACACTGAAAAGTGTTAAAGTTCTTGATTAAAATAAACAGTGAGATTATTGCACATAAATTAGAAGCATTAAAAAAGAGATGTGAGTTGAAATAAATATTATATATTAATAATGTTGTATGCAGTTCTAATGTGCATGACTGAGTATTTGACATTGTGTGTGTTCATTATGTATGTGTGTTCAAGAGTTCAACAGTCCTGATAGGTCTGCATGTCAAACAGCGCTGAGCAGTCTAATGGCATTGAGCAGTCTAATGGCGTTGTTTTTGGGCTGAACTACATGATCCAAACAGTATGGCTGTGTCAGTTCACTACAGACACTACATTTCCCATAATGCCCCAGCATCATCCACAGAACACTTTCACTTTCACCTACAGTCAAACTGGAGGACAGTTGCTCTCAGTACAGCGCTAGCTGTGAATGTTTGGCTTTACCTACATGCTAACTGAAAGTGTTAGCAGGACAGTGGAAGGACACGGGAGACAAAGACACATGTCCACATCAGTATTTTGGGAACATAAGAGCTTTAATAGTTCTTGGATGGAGAACCTTTCCTGTAAGGAATGTTCTGCCATATGATGCAGGTTTTAACTTTTATTGAGACTGTTCCCCCCGTAAAGAGGGTTCCTCAAGGGTTCTGTAGTAAAGACAATGGTTCTCTGTAGAACCCTGACCACTTTAAAGAATCCATTCATCATGGCAAGTGTTCTTTAAGTGTTCAGGTTCTACATAGAACCTTTTTTTTACTAAAGAACCATTGACGAACCATATTGTTAACAGGGGTAGAACACTCTAGAACCATCATGCTTTAAAATAACAAACTTAGAATACAACAAAGACACAGAGTAAAGAGTAAAAACTCTGTAAATTACAGAGGAACCCGTCAGACTAGCATAAAGAACCTGGACTAAACAAACAGTAGCTAGAACCAGAGCAAAGGGAGAACAGCCAGACTATATTAGATTAGTCTTATTTATTAGTCTGATTTTAATCAGTTGAACAACCAGAAACAGGAGCTTTGCCAGGTGTTGTTTGCCAGGAGCAGTGTAGTTCCGCCCACTCTCATTAACATATTGCAATTTTAAAGACACAGGAACAAAAACAGGCTCTCTCCCCATCTCTCTCTCTCTCTCTTGCTCTCTCGGTGAGTCTCTTTGGTAGGAGTGGTTTTCTTCATGCTGGTTTCAGCGCTGGTGTCTGACAGTCTAATAGAGAAACACACACATACACACATTATAAAGATGATGTCCACTCATCGTTAAAACAATAGCTGCATCCAGACGGAAATGTCAGATTGCGATTGGTTGGTTGTCTTCACTATGACAAAATCGTGACTCGTCACTGAAGACGACCCACTGCCATTCTGAGTGCCATTCTGAGTAGCGGTCTGTGTGCATGTAGTCATGCGTCGTCTGCCAATGGTGCTGGCACTAACAGGACGACTCATGGAGGACACCACTGCTCACTGACTGTCTGCTGTCCTGGCTGTTGGGTCAGTCAGGTACAGGGATAAGACCCGTCCTTGCTTACGTCACATGTGCAGCCGAGCGTCAAACTTAAATCACTCACATGTCTCACAATGTCAAACCCACCCACCAAGTTTCATTCCTGTCGGTGGATTCCTTCTGGGTGCAGCTGTTGTTTTGATGATGAGTGGATTTACTTTCCACATATTAACAACAGTAGTAATTCATATTTGTGCTCTTTAATAACCACAGATGCTTATAATAACTGAGAACAGCAGGAAGACAGAACACCAGGTAAGAGAGGATCAGTAAACAGAAGAGCTCACAGGAGGTGAAGTCTCCAGCAGGATCATGGAGGAAGAGACAGAATCATGACAGAGACGTGTGAAGGAGACTCCAAGGTGGAGACGGTCTACCAGCTCCAGCAGCTACAAGACATTGATCAGTACAAGTGGATTCACTCACTGCTAGAGTGTCGTAGTCAGGAGAGCGGGACTGAGGATCCAGAGCCGTGTACAGGTCATCAGAAGGACTGGAATGAACAGTCTGTTGGAGGAAGGAGAGAATGAAGAGGAGGAGAAATGAAGGAATGTGGGCTCTGTAGGAATCTGAACGTCTGACTGATCTATGAGACTCTTACTGTGAGTGTGTTGTACACATCATCAGAGGATCTGGAGCTGGGATCGAGAGCTGCGTACGTGTCATCCTTAGCATGAGGGTCAGGGTTCTGGATAGAGGAGGGTTACACAACATGAGCAGCTTCATCAGATGAGCTCCACCAGCACCAACACTACACTGTGCAGTTCAGCTTCATTACAGTATCAGCTCACCTGGTAGTCACGTTCCTCCATCGCTCTCTTCTTCCTCTTCCTGCTTTCAGAAAAGACTGGATGATTTATCAGTCTGGTTTATTAGACAGTTATTACATTGCTATGAACTGCCTTATTACTGTACCTCCCATTATGATCTATGGTACGCTATATTAGACTGATCACATGTAGGAACATTGCGTCTCCAGATCTGATCATCTCTGTAGTTCTGCTACATGAAGGAACAGACACACTGACACAAACCCTTATACCTACCACACCAACAGCCCAACACCAATCAGCACCGCGGCCCCACAGAGTCCGACTCCAGCCACCACATACAGAACCATGGAGCGTTCTGCTGAGAGACACATGGACCAGTAAACCAGATACGTGTTCAGTAAACTGATCTTCAGTAAACTGGTCTAAATAATTATTATATGATCCATGTCTTCTTCTGTACGGACCTTTTACAGTCACTGCAGCTGATTTCTGAGATCCGTATTCATTCTGAGCCTCACAGTAGTAGGATCCACTCTGTAGAGGACTGTAACTGGGCCCAGATCCTACAGGTGAGTCTCCACCATCTTTAAACCAGGTGTAATTCTGTACAGGTGGGTTTGCATCACTGCTGCAGGTCAGAGTTACTGTTTCATCAGAGGGACTGACGGAGAAGGAGATGTTCCTTGGAGGATCTAGGAAAATCAGGAAACCTCACCGTTAGTAATATATGAGTGCTGCTTGAGTTATTGAGTCGTGTTAATGAACATCAGCAGCTTATGAATTATTAACCACTTACACAGAACATTCAGAGATACAGCTTCAGAGTATTTCTCTATATACCCGTTACTGCACCTACACCTGTATCCTCCACTGTCCATAGAGCTGACCTTCTCCATTGTGTAGGTCTCTCCTCTTACTGCTAATGATGTTCCTTTAAACCAGGTACAGTCCATAGGTGGGTCTGCATCACTGCTGCAGGTCAGAGTCACTGAACTGCCCTCCACTATTTCCCCAGAGGGACTAATGGACGCTGAGACATTCTTTGGGCCATCTAGAGGTAGACAGACGCATTACACTTCATGGAGGTGGTTTTCTGATGGGTTCTTTCAGAACATGTAGAGGATCCACTTGACTAGAACTCTAACAGTTACTGTTTCTCCAAACGTGTCTTTGTTCTATGAGGATTAATAATCTACACTGACACCATGTGATGTACATTTAGGAACAGCAGGAGCTTTAAGATCACAGTGAAACAGTGAAGCTAGAACCCTTCAGGAGCTCAGGTATGTTTACTCTACAGAATCTCCAGAAATGATATTACACACCAGAGCTTCACTGTTAATGGCTGTTTCTGCTTCCTGTATTGGTATCAGAGCC
Source organism: Prochilodus magdalenae (assembly GCA_024036415.1). Classification (NCBI taxonomy): domain Eukaryota; kingdom Metazoa; phylum Chordata; class Actinopteri; order Characiformes; family Prochilodontidae; genus Prochilodus; species Prochilodus magdalenae. Next base: position 6,608 of record JAMWET010004220.1, on the reverse strand, counting down.
TAAAAGATTCCTACAGTATTTAATCATCAGTTCATAATTTAATATTAGGAGGATATTGCTGCTGCATGCAGCTTAAACTGTCAGCTTTAGTTTGAATGAATGAATCTGTACTTACAGGTGACATTCAGAGTGACCTCAGTAGAGTTCTGATCCTGGGCAGAACAGTGATACCTGCCTGCATGCTCCCTGCTGACCGGCTGCAGGTGGAGTTGGTCAGTACTGGAGGATAAACGATGTCCACCTCTGTACCAGGTGAATGTTGGTCTGACTGTCAGACTGCAGGTGGTGTTACATGTGAGAGTGACGTTACTTCCCTCCATCACTCTCTCAGGAACCTCCACCTGGAGACCTGAGAACAGGAGAACCACGCTTACACTGTGGAGAACTCACACTAGCTGGATGTATATTTGGATCTTCAGTTAATGATCTACCACCTCAGTGTGCTGATCGACTCTGACTAACGTACTACAGTTAATGAACTGCTGTGTGGTTCCTGAACACCAGTGAATGAAGTACAGTGTCTTATTTCTGCTGATGGAGCTCACCTGCGACTTTAAGATCAACTCCACCTGCACCTGTCCACTTTCCATTAGGGTCGTGTGTTATAAATCTGAAGTAGTATATAGTCTGGTCCTTTTCTGTCACATTCTGCAGTCTGAGAGTGGTGTTGTGTTGTTTATCTCCGAGGTACTGAACCCTGCCTCTGTAGTCTGGACCACCTAACAGATCAGGAGGTTCACCATTTGCAGGCCACTTTTTGTTCCAGTAAGCTTTCGTGACTGAGTGACCACTTGGATGTGTGTACGTGCAGCTCATGTTCACTGTAGACCCCTTTACAGCACAGATAGATGTGGGCTTGTAAGTCACACCCCACCCATCCTGAGCAGCAGCTCCTGTAACACAGAACACAGAGATGTGTGATTATTACTATGTGGGGTTCAGTCAGTATGATGCTGGATACAGTCTCCACTTCAGCTCATTCTGAGACTCTTCATCTCAGCTGAGTTTGGAGTGATCAGCTGGAGTAATCTGAAGCTCCTCCCACATACACAGTACACCTGACCACAGTGTGTATGAGTGTGTTACTGTAACTGTGTGTCAGTATGTTGATGTCACGGGACACTTCTAACTCACCTGAGACGAAGAGCAGAAGCACCAGGGAAGCAGTAAGAGGCATTCTGAGTGAGGTCATCACTGCAGCCTGTATGATCATAACATGCACAACAGAATTCTCTTAATTAACACAAACGTTCTGAACGCTGGTTTCAGTCTCAACACGTATGTTTATGCCACACCACTCGCAAAGTGTACATAGCTGTGAGGTGATACGTGCAGTTACTTCATTGTTCATTAAAGCCCTCCATGCATTGTTACTGAGCAGCTCCTCCAGGTCTCACATTAGCGCTTAGCGCTACGTCAGTAATAGTGTGGAGAAAAAGACAGCAGTGATTTCTTCAGTTTACTTTGGCTTGTAAGTCATTACAAAGATGAACACACGATACGTCCTCTTTCTGTCTGGGTAGCTATTTCAGCTGTAAATAAGCCCCCCGGAGTAAAACTGATGTTCCCCTCTGAGATGTTCTGGAGGTGTTGTATTATAGTGGAAAGGTACGTGTCAATCACAGGGGAGTCATTTCTGGTCTGGTGAGCTCATACTTCCTTTCCTCACACTCAAGTGTTCAGAGAAGACAGTGGTGGAGCGTACGGATGTAAGTGTGATTAGTTACTGTACTGAAGTAGTTTTCCCGTGTATCTGTACTGAAGTGTTTCCATTCTGGACGAGTTTGCTCTACTTTAACTCCACTCCAACTTAAACTCAAACATCTTACTGTTCACTACATCATGGAAATCTGTCATTCTTTTGGCTCATGTGCCCGTAAAACCGTAACCATACTCTCCGTACTTAAGTCCATTTGAAGATAAATACTTTAGTACTTATTTAAGAATAATCTACTTAATAATTCATACTTCAACTTCCTGTTTCAGTTCTGGTATATTTATGTCATATGAATAAACAATGGACAGTTCCGGTAATACAGCAACATGTTATTTAATAATGGCATTATAGCACATGTGGCTACATGCCTGTGGTGCTGACCTGTTCCCCAGTGCTGACCTGTCCCCCAGTGCTGACCTGTCCCCCAGTGCTGACCTGTCCCCCAGTAGAGAATGTGTGGTGCATTTTAAAACACAAGACGAAACAACAACACTTCCACAAATAGCTGCACCCAGAAGGAATGAAACTTGGTGGGTAGGTTTGACATCGTGACATCGTGCATGTGACGTAATCAAGGACGGGGCTGTACCTGACTGACCCAACAGCCACAACTGCGAACATTCACAGAGCAGTGGTGTCCTCCGTGAGTCATCCTGTTAGTGCGGCACCATAGGCAGACGGCTGCACGGCGCAGGACCACATGCACACAGACCATTACCAAACACTGCAATGGTGTGGTGCCAGACTGTCATTGTTTGTTCATTGCTTACTCTGCGGTCTCGGTTCTGTAGCGGTTCTGGTTTCTGACTCGTTCATGTTTCTCGGTTTGCTCTTTGCCTCAGCCCTGTTTGGATTTGTTAGCCTGGTCATTCTGCCTTTTCACCACCGACCCTTGCTGGTCTTTGTTCTTTCTCTGGCCTTGCTCATGCATCTGTGTATTTCCGGTTCTGACCTGGCCTGTTTGTGACTCCGACTCTGGACTGGTGTTATTAAAGCTTTCTCCATCAGCAAGCGTTTGGTCAGTCACAGCTGCCTTACGATTGTCCATATCCGTCTAAATGTATCATCATTTATTGGTCCTGGTGACCTTCATCTTCCTTCCCCATAGCACTGCTACCCCACACTTTTCAGGTTCAGCTATAATGCTACATGCCACCTTTTTCTGATCTGGGGTTGGAACTACTGGACTACCAGAGTGTCTGATTATCAGTAACCCTAACTGTTCATATGAAGACGATACAACACTGGATATTAGTTCACTTCTCTTTTAAAGAACAACAAAGACCTTACTAATCAAACAAACTCCAGGCTTAGTTTTCCTACCTTCATTAGGTGGTGCTCACCTCCGGAACCCAAAGAACGAATGAGGAGAACAGAAGGCTCTTCCGCAGTTTAAACTGTTGAGCTGAACGAGGGTGCGGTGTTGCTGTCATCGGGCACATCCTGAAACATTGCTCTTCCTGGTTTTACTGAATCAGTCCTTCGTTCTATAAGTGTAGCTGCGTAAGGAGTAAAACCCATTCTCATTAAAACTGAAGACCATAAAGCTCTGGGAAGAACTGCTCCATAGTGCTGAACGTTATCCAGTCGTGAGAAATGAGGGACGTGTTCAGGACTGTCTTGCATGTTTAGTGTAGACGTTGTGGGTGACCGGTTGACCAGCAGTGCCATTCTCTCACTCTGCAGCTCCAACCACAACCCCTCTGAGTGGTAATGGTAAACATAGCTCTCACAGCATCGTGGTCAGCTGATGGTGTTATTGAGTTTACCTCAGCATGACTCTGGCTATATAACACTTAGAGGGTAGATCTCTATTTCAGTCACATGTGGTCTTAATGATATTTTCATAATTCATATTCTAATAATGGTGATGAACGCGGGTTGGAGTGGCCCCCTGTGAATTTTAGCCTAGGGCCCCATCAGACCCCATGATTGCCAGTGATTACCAGCGGTACTCAGGAAGGCGTGTATGAAGTTCTGATCAACATTTAATACTAAAAGTCTACATGAGCAGAGTGATGCTAAAGTCAGAGCTGATGTCACTTCCTGTGTACCTTCAGTACAGAATTAGTCTCATCCAGATTTAGATTCAGGAAGAAGCAGTGAGTCCAACAGGCCTCAGCCCAGCATACCAGCTCTCTATCAAGCTGAACTCACACACATACGTGTTCAGTAGAGTGTTAATAATTAGTAGGTATATATGAAGCCCTCACGTTTTAGATGTTCTTAGGTTTATAGGTTCAGTTTCTCAGACTCCAAGTCCTAGTCTAAAAAGAGTTTATAATAGATATTTCACATTAGCACTTAGCATTTAGTCTGAGACTAGGCTTAATCCACATCTGAAAAACCAGCACCTAATCACATTACTGACATTTTACTCTTCCCTAAACACTAATGAACTCTTCATGATCAAAGCCAAAGTGAACTCCAAAGTGAAGTGAACTCGTTTCTCCAAACTCTGATATGCAAATGTAAACATGGCGCAAACACACGAGACATACTAGAAACAGTTTTTCTAGGGGGGGCAATAAATAGGAAATTACACATTACACGTTCAGAAATATTTGACTTTAGAAATATATTGGTGATTCCAAGTGATGATATTACTGCACACTGTAACATATAATGTTAATATAACCCTGTAGCTGTAAACTTAACACTGGAAAGTGATAAAGTGCTTGATTAAAATAAAAAGTGAGATTATTGCACATAATTTAGCAGCATTAAAAAAGAGAGATGTGAGTTGAAATATATATTATATAATAATAATACTTTGTACAGTTCTAATGTGCATGACTGAGTATTTGACATTGTGTGTGTTCATTATGTATGTGTGTTCAAGAGTTCTACAGTGATGATTGACAGTGACAGTCTCTCTGAACATACATGCGATTGCGTGTACCTGATACCAGAACTGAGGAGTTTTAGTATAAGCCTGCGGTCATCACCGTACCTGTTTCAGAACATCTGCTCTATGGTGATACCAAACAACAACAATCAACCAAAATTCTAGATTCACATGAACACATCCAACGTCCAGAGTATTTGGGATAAAGCATGTGTCCCCCCACACACTTACCCAACAAAGACATATCATAGTTCACATGAATCGGCTGGAATGCATGAAGACTAAACCTTGGCACAACAAGGGGATGCACAGTAGCCTCCACAGACTAGCTAGCCTCCACATGCTAGCCTCCACTCCCTGAGCCTGGTGGCACCAAGCAGTGGTGTTAGTCAGTCATTGGGACAGCCTGGTGTTTTGGTTTTGAGTGGTGGGTTAGTTCTGACAGGGCTGGTTTAAGGATCGCTAAGATGCAGCACTCTAATCGCAATAAACAGGAACAAGTACACTTCCATCTGTGTCAGAGTGACTGTGACAGAGTGTGAGACGCTGAGCAACGTGTTGCGTACATGGTGCAAGACACAGAGGCAAACCACAAACGTCAAGGACAGATCAGGTTCTAGACTGTACTCGTATCAGGACTTTTATTATTTCACATTAAGCTAGCACGCTACAGTTAGCACTGGCTGACTAACATGAAGCAGTACACTAACACTGGTTACAGGGCTTTACTAATGGTAGGCAGGTAAACACACAGCTACTACATGTTTACTACATAACCTAATATTGGTGTTATAACATCATGTTACTTTAGGCACAGCTTTTTAACACACATTTATATTTTTATAGGGTTTTTATATTCTGTATGGTTTTGCTGGCTGTTCCTCTGATTTCAAAGACTCTTTAAGTACAGAGTTTAATTTACAACCCCAATTCCAAAAAAGTGTGGAAGCTGTGTTAATATAATAAAGTGTCTCGTCCCTGTTTGTCTCCACTTTCTCTGGTTTCCTGGTTCTTGTCATTTCCATGTGGCTTTTTTGTTGTCCTGTGCCATGTGCTTCTGTTTGTTTTGCTTAAGACTCCTCCTGTCTCCGTCCCCTTGTCAGGACCCACACCTGCTCCTAGTTTGTAGCTCCATCCATTCCCAGGTGTTCCTCGTTAGTCCTTGTTGTTTCATACTCCCTGTTATTCCCTGTGTTCTTGCTTGGTGTTTTGTCTGTCGCTTGTTTTTTGGAACCGTGTTCCTTGTTAGTTGTTCTAGAGTCTTTGGTCTTTATTTTCTCTTATTAGTTTCCCTTAAAGACTTGCACTTGCATCCTGTCCCCTGGGCGTGTCAGGTGTCACAGTAAGTGTAAATGATGACAGAATGCAGGGACGCTTTGCAAATCTCATTGTTTAAGGGGTCAGCATGTGCTGTTGGCCACCAGCAGAGGGCGACAGCAGCAAGGCACTGATGATAGAGGGAACGCAAAAAAAAAAACGTGGAGCCTCCACACTTTGCACATAATGACCGATTGATACTTTAATAGATCAGAAGTTCACTATTTTAACATTCTGTTTATTGGGTACACGAAGGAAACGTTAACAAAGCAGAAACAGAATACAGGCATAGATTGTGATGGTAGACTGATCAATATTACCAAATGAGCCATCCCTACCCTCCATATAACCCATCCAGCACCAGCCGTTACCATGCCAGACATATACAGTTCAAGAAAAACACATGGAAAACATTTCAATACTGTTCAGTACGAAAGGCAAAGGAAATAAATAACTGACTAAATAAATAAAGTTAATTTTACAGAAAAGAAAAATAATAACAATAATAAGAACATTAAAGTCTCTTAATTACTGTGATATACTTAAAACATCAGACGGACTGGTCCCAGGGGAAATAGTGGGCCCTTTGAGTGCGTGTCTAATTTCCCAGATCCTGAAGCAAGCGTTTAAATGAAGGTGGAGTGGAACTGTTCCACTGAATCAGAAAACGTCTCGTTAAAAAAGTGCAAAAATCAAAAACATTAGAATATGTGGCTGAAAATGTAT
>JAMWET010004219.1:0-41399 GCA_024036415.1 Prochilodus magdalenae | reverse complement strand
TGTTACAAGCTAACACTTGCTGCTATTTTTTAGCAGTTGTAAATAAACTACCCTGAAAGCTGAGTAGTACTCTTACTTCCTAATTAGTAGCTTAGTTAGTAGTCACTTACACAACTTATTTACTCAATAATACTGTACATGGTGCTTTCATTCAACACCCCAGTGTCAATATTTCATCATATAGCATTGTCTTTTATGTATTAATGTGATTATACCAATGAAGCAAGATAAATACCAACGTATATAGGAAACATCATGTCTTCGCGTCAAGGCAAACACATTAACAAACCACAAACTGTTATTGCTATTATTAAAGTTATTGCTTAAATGTTTAACTTGAGAGACCTACCTGCCCATTTTACATTGAGAGGTACTACAAACTAAAGCTTCCAGCAGGCTATAAATGTCCGTCTAAAAACCAGAGAAAATTAGACGGCTCACTTTTCTCCACCTCATAAATACGTTTTTCCTCATCCCTTTTTATTTAAACGTAAGCAGCCTGGCTCAGCCACAGCTTTTAATGTGGAACAGCAATGTGTCAAAAACTGAAAGAAGAAACTTAACCGGGCCAGTCGTTGTCTGGTATAAACAGCTTTGCTGAGTACAATGCCCGTGTTTTGTCTTTGTTGCTTGCTTATGTCTGTTGCTGTGGTTGTGGTTCTTTGGCTTGGTTTGCTGATTGTAATACAGTTGTGGCATTTTCTTTGGGGTTGCAGGTTATTTTTGGTATGGTGCAGGTGAAGATACACAGCAGGTAAAAGTCCAATGTGATATTCTCACCAAATTTTGTTTGGCTGTTTCAATGTCGTTTAAATGTCAGCTATATCCAGTATTGGCCTGAACAGGTAACGCCCTTAAATTGACCTTCTCCACATGTCATGTTGAGCCTGAGGTAAATAATGTTGACCAACAATAGATGTAGTTTCACTCTCAGAGGTTTTGGTTTCATCTGTCCCATCGTCATTGTATAAAGTAGAATATATACCCTGCATACCCTGCATCTGTTTGTATATACCTTAGACTTACCAAACCGCATTTATGGAAATGTGTACAACTGGCTCTATCACTTATTCTTTTTCAGAACTTGCATTGCTGTTGTAAAAGCTGTATATAATAGGATGTATAGTAATGTGTACATATTAACTATCTAATGAGTTTGTATTTAAGGGACTACATGCCTAAGATTTTCCCTCACCTTCTTACATGAGTAAATGTGACAGGGTAGTAAACGTGATTTGATTTGATCACAGGTCTGACAGCTCAGCTCATCAAGGAAGAGTTTGAAGTTATTTAGCCACAGCCAGTACTTAGGATTCTTTGGCCATCAGAAGGCACTGGCACTCATAGAGTGCCTCTCAATCAATCACACTGGGAGGACTGAACTAACTGTGCTATGTTGTTAAGTACAGCATCTTAATTTTAGAGGTCATTTAGAGGACATGATAAGGCACTGTGGGTTTATAATCATTCATAAAAAAAATAACCCAATAATGTATTAAGACATATTACCTTTGGAAATGAAGGTAAATAATACGCATAGGTGGCCTTGGATAAAGAAATGAAGAAATTAATTCCTAAGCCCCTTTAATCCTTAATATCAAAGCCTGCCAACTAAATATGCATCTCTTGATTAAGGAGGATTTAACTAATTAGAGTGCATTAGAATCCTTAATAGGAGCCAGCAACCATTGACCTTTAAAAAACAATATTATGGGATGATTTGTGGAATCCTAGCACATGAATAACAGCAGACCCTCAAATTTGGATTTCAGATATCGCCTAGCTTGCAATGACTGAATAACCACTGTAATGTTATGACACTATTTATTTTAGTTGGGGAAAACAGGATTGAACATAGTTCTGAAGCAGAATTGAAATGTTTCGGAGCCCACCTTTGGGAACCTTCCTGAAGAAATGTAAAGTGTGTGCTTTTGAAACATTTCCCCAGCGCTGCCACTGATTTGATTAGCATTTGTTGATTTGCCTTCCTTCTCTCGTTTCTTAAAGAAATGTCACAGATTGACATGAGCACATGACATGTAAAATATTCATTTGCCCACGAACATTTCTTAATGGTTATTTAATTATACTACAACCATTAATTTATAGGAGGTCAATATGCTCCTAGCTATAAAAGTGTCAAAGTCAAGAAAAGGCAATTTTGTTATCGGGGTGAAATTATTGCCGGCCTTCTGCTTTAACACACACACACACATTTGCACACACACACACACACACACACACACATGTGCACACACACACTTTTGTTTGCTTTCCCTACCCTACAGCAGTGAGCCACAGCAGGAAGGGGTTGTGGGAGGCAGTGGTGCTGCCATTTGGCCAGAGGGTCTTCACACACACGCACGCACTGGAGGTCCTCATTTTGATTCTAAATGGCCCTGACACCAAAACAAACAAACTCTCTCACTTGCACTGAACAGGCCTGAAAAATTACAAGCAAGTAGAGAGAGATGCAATTACAGTGGCTAATTTGTGGTCACAATCGTCAACACACACCCACTCCCAAACCCCCAACCCCTCAACGCGTACACACACACACACATTTCTTCAAAACCCTATTACTGTGGGGGAAAGAGCATTTTGGAGGTTGTATTTTAAGAGTGTGTCTGTTATTTTGAAAAAAAAATTATACTGCACATGTACATACAACAGAACTGCAAGATATGGATACAATACTAGTATTGTGATTAATCGGCTACGTCATAATTCATCTTGAATTGAGCACATTGATGTCTTAATAATCTGACTATACTAAATACTTGCATTATTTTGACCAGCACATTTGCAGCACAAATGTTTCTTAAAGCTCCTGGAACCTAAATCTCTTCTCTTTCTTATAAAGTTAATCTTGATTATTTGGACTACAATATATATATATGTACAAAGTGTGTCTTATGAATACCTTCCCATAGTGTTATAAATGTCTGCTGTATTTGGCCATGTTTCTTTTCTCTTAATGTAAACTGGGTGGTCCTAATCTTGGGTAACACTTCTAGAAGCATTTCCTAAGCAATTACAAGCCTGACATCTCTAGTCCCGCCCACACAAAACAGTTTCAGAAGTCAGAGAAACTTCACAAGCTGAACCCAGCATAACAAAAAGCTAGCAAACTAAACCTCCAGCCTGTAGCAGGAAAGTCATTTGTGTGTTCATTTGTCCATACACGAACATTGATTTTTTTCTACTACTTTATTTGCATTGTATTAACTCAAGCTTAGTGAATGTTTAATACAGCACTCAAGTATCATTACTGTATTACAAAACACAACCCACCTAAATGTTGGTTTAAAGTTTTCAGCTCTCTGTGTTAAAACTAAAATATGGGAATGGGCAGCATTAAATGTTGTTGTTAAACATTCTGGCCACAACACCCTAAATGAGCCATCTAAACACCCAATGTGAACTGAATCTTTTGTCCAGAAATCTTATTTCATTAGTTCATAACTTTTCCTGCTCAAAGATATGCTAAAACATGTGAGATTTGAGCAGAATTTGTAAATCAAACAATTAAGCAATAGTGGATTGTATGAATACTATTGTTTCTACTATTAATACTATTATTCATTCACCTCTCTTGTTGACCTCATAATCAAATGACCATGTATCCGATCCACTCTTCATTGCACTGATAATACAGTCATTCATGACCACTATGTGTTAATTCCGTCTCATCAAATATGTAAAAATGTAATTACATTTGAACGGCATGGCAAAACTAAAGCAATAACTCATCTCCAACAAACAATATATCATGGAGCCCCAATTTCTAAAGCTGTCTTCACTGCCTGTTTTAGCTGAACAATCTTTGTATGTGGTCACCCACATGAGAAAGAGGATGTTTGTGCACATGTGTGCATTCAAAGCGAGCATGTGGTGTGTGTTGGCCATCTCCACAGCTGTGGCTAGGTCAGGGCCCCTGGCCGATTAGCTCTGCTTATCACCAACAATTAACTGCAGCACTGCGCTCTGTGGCATCTGCAGCTAATTCACCCCGAAAGCATCATCACTAGAGCAAGGGGCCCTCTTTTTTCCCCCCTTTTTTTTTACGCTGCTCGTAAAAACAAACAAATACTGATCTATGGAAGTAAATAGACTTTGGCTCGTGTGAAATTGAAACGTTGAACCACCTGCACTCAGCCCAAATTAGAAACTCCTGCACTAGCCGCTACAGCTGGGAGCCTGTTATTATTTGGCGTTTGCCTGAATTCATATTTCACTTCAAAGGACGTGCTGATTAGTACGGCTGATTATTTTCAGATTAGACGGTCTTTGCATGTAATACTTTTAGGGTTTTTACTAATTAGTTAGTAATTAGGGGTTTTAACATTACTGTAGAATTTCTGTCATTGCTCATGGTAAAACGCAGGAACCAGCTACATGTTCCACACATTAGCATTCATCACACACAGTCAGTCAGTTTCTGTGGAGAACTAATCAGCATAAAGCTATGTTCACATTATAGCATATAGCACTCACTAAAGCGTTTAGCATATAGAATAAAAGGGGAAAATGTTGTGCTTGCCTGCTGAGTGGAACAACCAAGGCAGTAATCATAATATATATTAATGGGGACATGTCCTTCCCAATATTTAGACATACTCAAAAGTCATTCTAGCCATTTACATCAGCAAAGTATTCATAGTTTCTATAACAACTTACAGTTTTGTGGTTGGGTTGGGGTGTGTTGAATAAATGGCTTCACAGGTTTTAACTAATCAGTGGAAATTTTGAATAAATTGGAAGTGTAAGAGCTTTAAAGAACTGTCCAAGATGAGAATAAAGTTTTGGTAAAATTAACAACCTTTTCTTATTGTTTAAAGAAGGTGTTATATCTTATGGCAGATGTTGTTTTCTTTAATCACTTTTTTTAATCATGTAACAAATTTTTGCTCACAAATTTGTGGATTATGTTATGTCCTGAAATTAATTCAATTAAGAGACACTGAGCTAAATAAACAAAATCATACCATATAGAAGATGTCTGTCTCAAACCCCAAATTTCAACTTGTGAAAATACTTTGTTGTTGTTTTGTTAAGATATTTTAGTTTCCTTTAAAGTAAAGTTGAAAGATGTAAAGAGGTATATTTATAATAAGAAAAAAATCATATTATTGAATTAGATGCTGTCCCACATGACAAAAACACAAAGTGTCTCTAGGCAGTTTCTTATTTTAACCACACCGCTGCATTTTAGAGAGGTCAGGAAACTGCATCCTTGTCCCTCATGGACAGATCCCATTTTTTTTATGTAAATATGTCTGAAAGGATGCATTTGCATTTCATGTTCTGGCTTAAAATGGGTGAAAATTCTCAATGCCTCAACTGTAACTACCACAACATTTGGTCAGCTTTTGGTTATTTTGGTTATTCAGCACTATGGTTATGTTTTGGTAGTAATGGAATTCCAAAGCGTAATGTTCAATGCATTGTTTCAAAATATAAAAAAACATAAGGCAAATGGTCAATCAAAGAAGGAATTTATTAGTTTCTTTAAATCATTAAAGAAGGCCACATGGAAAACAAACTGTAAGGCAGCAGGGAGCACCAAATGAAATACACACATGCAAAATAACAACATTTGGTTCTGGTTGTTACTGATATAGTTCTATATGATTTCATTATGGTAGTTTAGCTGTAGGGTTGTGCCGGGACTGGGCCAAGAATACCTTCCCAACTTTATTTTTGGTGAAACCAATAACCAATAACTCTCTACACAGACATTCAGCACTTCAGCAACTTTCAGATAGCAGCCATGCAGTCTCAGTTGTCACAAGCTGTAGAATGGGTTGACTCTTAACATGGCACTTTCATTAGATGCCACTATTCCAACAAAGTCGAGGCAAACAAGTCGAACTTCTACCCTATTGTTTGGTGAATGCCTAACTGGGGGAGGTCTGATAAGTAAGAGTCACTACAGTTGTACTTGAAACCTAACACAATTGAAACTAGATACTTTAGCCAGATTAAGCTTAAGCATGCATTTATTATGAGTTTTAATTGTGAATGACAACTAGTGGTTTAGTCCAAGCAAATTCTTATCCGTACTCAGAAAACCAACCCACTGTATCTATCCTTTACGTATAAACAAACACAGTTTAGCTCAAGATGGTATTTAAGAGACATGGAAGAGTAAATATGTGGTCAATATGTGGTCAATATTTAACATATACTGGGTACAAATTTGTACAAATTTAAAGACAAAAGAACTGGACAGGCCTTTTGAGGGGAGTATTTGAGTGCATGTGTATGTGGGCATGATGTTGGTGTACAGCTGAAACTTCACTGTGATGACAATGTGATCCGACTGGTCTGAGAAGCCACTGGCCAGTTGACATCAAAGCCCACCTCACTGCTCTCTGACCTATCCCTCAGGCGTACATACACACAAACATATGAACACACCACATACACTGATGGTCAAATACACAAATGCCTCGGAGTAGCCAGTAGCTTGCACAGATGCACTCGCTGACAAACATCTCATATCTCACAAACAGTATTAAAGAAAACCCATGTTTTACAGCCCTTTAGAGGCAATGAAGGTCATGAAGTCATTTTGTGTATCAGTGAAAAACCTAAACCATAACCCTGTAATGCTTTTAACATATCAGCTCAATTAAATAAGTTGTGAAATAAGGTGGTATCTTTGACCAGTTTGACCTGAGTTCCTTCGTGCCATGAAGAGGTAATGTTTTAAATGACAAATACTGTAGTTTCCATTAATAATTACATGCATTAACATTATAGGCACATACTATATTCCCAGAATGGGATCTGCTAATAACATTGAGTCCTCCACCCCATAACTTAACCTGAGTTAAAGATCCTACACACAGTACTAATATATTCAGAGGCCTCAGAAAGCCTTCTTTACTTGAATCAGATGTGCTGGAATTGGGTTGGAGCTCCAAGATGGGTAGTTTGGTGGCATATACCTGTGTATTTACATGTTGTGCTGCATAATGTATTAGAACTGAGTGTCCTCAGACAGCTGTGATTACATATTAGAGCATATATAGGCTGCTCCTATTAACAGAAATACAGGGAATAGGACAAAACTGAATCAATACAGTATTCTACTATAGGTTTACCATTATGTAATACAGCATTAGGACCACAAATGTATTGTAAATTACAAGAACAATTGCTGAAAGTCTGCACTTCTTTACAGTGGAGTCATGTGTTATTAGAAGTAATATTTCCCATTATACTCTGTGGTACACTCCTTTATTGCTGAAGTAAGAACACACTGAATATTTTCTGTACGCTTGTCCTAATTCAGCTGCACTGGATCTAAAATTTAGTTTTGGTTCCCTGATTTTTTTCCCCTTACTTGTCCCCATCCTTAAGCTGAAATAAGGGAATGGGGGTAGGAGAGGAAAAGAGAGGGGGTTGATGGAGGGAGAGTGCTGGCACTCATCTGAGCAGAGAGGTGCTGAAAAAGTCCTTCAGAGCAGTGGGGCTATTTTTCATGGCGGCAGGCTTGTGAGTGTTGGAGGCGGCGAGTGTGGAAAGTGTGAGGAAAGACTGACACCACGTCTGAGTGCTGCGCTATGTGAATTTTACACACCTTTCCATCCTACACACCACACACACACACAGACACTGTATAGACTATATATATATATATATATATATATATATATATATATATATATATATATATATGTTATTCCATTACTGTCAGCTTTCTAGCCAAGATGTTGCTATATATATTTATGATGTTCTATGCAGTGAAAAAGAGCACTTACAGATTTGCTCCGTTTTGTTTATTTGCCGCTATCCTGCACTATACAAAGTCTTCATGAGCTACCTGGGAGTGCTAATGGCCTTTTTAAAGTTACTTAAACGTTTCTTTGTTAGATTCAAACTAAACATTAAAAAAATGTGCACACTTTTGTTTTGCTATACCACATAAATACGTGGTAATTTACATAGTGTGTTACATAATCCATTACATTTACAGTCTGAATTTCCATTCTGTATTGACAGCCATCAGTCTAGAAATGACAGTGGCCAAAATATAAAAGACTTCTCTCCTTTGTGTGAAACAAGACCCGTCTAGTTAAAGTTAAAGTTTTAGTAACAGAATTTGTCTTCTTGTGTCAGTAAGAGAGCAGCACTGATTTTTCAAAAAATCATATTTCAATTATTTGTTAAAATGAAAAGCCAGTAAAAGTGGTTAGATGTGAAATAGAAAAAATAGAAAAAGTGTTATGGACTAGATGCCTCTTGCAGCTCCCACCCTAAATGTTATTGCATGACATTATTATTGCATGATTATGGATATGCAGCTATGAATACACTTTTCCCTGTACAATGCTGAGAGGCCTTTGTAAGCCTCTCTTTATCATTACCAATATTGCATTATAAACTCAAGGGAGACATGTAAGTAAAATGTACCTTATAGGACCATTTAACTACACAATATAATGAATACAATGGTGATATTTCTGTTGTAAACCACCAGTGTAAAGAAATCTGAGTTTCCCACCACAACACACTGAATGACTGAATGTGCATACATCTCTGGCTTTGAATTAATTGTGGGAAAAAGTGGAATTCCACTTAATATTAAACTGCACTGCATGTTTGCTATTGTGGCTGGCATCTAAACCTTCTAAGCCTCTATAGCATGCTGTAGCAGAAAGTAAGACTTGGCTGTCCTTATAGATACCTGGCTAAGCTGAATGTATAGCTGACCCATCCACTCTTCCCACATCCTCTCCTTTTCCCATAAGGACACACAGGCTCAGGCACACACTGGTGGGAAATGTATTGCCTCAGTGACAGTGGTTTTGCTCCAGAGCCTGTGAGCCTTTTACTGTAAAGTCTTCTCTTTCAACAGCTGTGTTAAAGCAATGTGGCTTTAAAACTTTAAACCAATGTCTCCATTAAAAGAAGGCCAGACTAGATCTTCTAATCCACAGTGCCATAAGCATTGTGGCAAATGGGAAATCTCAAAATAAACCTTTCCAAACCTTCATTTCTTAGAGGGGTATTTGCTTGCATTGTTTTGTCTGTCAGCTCTGGATTGTTATGTCTTGGTTTTGTGCCCTGCTGGACAGTTTTTCGTTTTTGTCTTCTAATTCCACTAGTATGGACTTTTCTTCACAGTACACAGACATTTCAGTTGTAGGCCCGACTACTAACTATAATCTACTGGACAATCCTAAATTTAATTTAACAGTAAGTTGTGTTTTTCTGGTTGTAACTGTATGGATCAATAAAATTAAAATAAGGCTAAACTCATTAGCATCCAGTAGTTTGGAATGTACTGTGCTGAATATTGGGAAGTTTCACAATGATCTTTTCTTGTCTTTTCAGTCTTTAGAGAAAAGAGATGCCTCTGTAAATGTACATGTGTTTTTTTTATGGACTACAACAGGACTGATACATTTTGATTGGATTTACAATGTGAATTTGGCAAAATCTGTATGTTTACCTATATAGCATATCAGCTTTGAGAGTTATCAAAAATATATAGCTACAAAATATCTGATTTGGATTTTAGTACTAGTAGTAGTAGTCATTTGATTTTCAAAGTTGATCAGTTTTATCTGTATCAGTTTTATTATTATGAGAGAAATGTTATAATTTTGATTGGCTCTCCAGTAGGAGGTCTCATTCATAAAGCAGTCCATAATTAAACCCTTCGTATAACTTGAGTGTAAATGAGTGAACTACAATGCTGTAGATATGAAAATGTGCTGGTTTATGTGACACCACAAAAAAACATTTCATTCAAAACAGGGTGTTTAGCTTGCTTCTGTTTTGTGTAAGGACTGGTGTATGAATAATAATGTATATACATGCTACATCAAGCTTTTATTAGAAAACAAAAAACAGTGTTGGTTGTTTTATGATTTTGACATTTTGCACACGAATCCTTACCTCCACTACAGTCAACAATTTTTATTCGACATACTCAAAAAAAGATTTCAGTGTTCTCTACTATAAGTAGGTGACAGTATGCGGTTGGCCAGTAGGACTCAGTGAGAGCTCAATGAGAGCTGTCATGCTTAATAATGGAACATGACACAACAAACCATTTGCAACAAAGTGCGATCCTGCACAGGAAGTGTTGTTCTTGGCACATCATTTTTCCGTGTGCTTTGTTTTCCACGTGTTTGTGCCTTGCTTTCTTTGTCCTTCTTTCTTAACCTGTGTAACCGAGACCAGTCAGGCCAAAAGACAAGAGTAATGAGTCAGTTCTTTATATGCTACGTTTGATGCTTAAAACATCACTAGAGATTCTTTCTTGAAGGGATGACATGGTTAGACTGCAATTGGTGTAGCCAGATCTTGTTCAGCCTCTGCAACAGCCACTGTAAATGTATGCACATTAAAATCAACCCCCTTTAAACATTCCTTCAGTGCTTCCAGGCAACGTTGTGCATATATATTAGCAGCCTTCACCTTGACACACCTAACATGTCACAAACCATCAACTAAGATTTTCCGCCTTCACAGCAAAGCTATAGTATGTTCTAAAAAAAGTCTCTTAAGATCATCAAGTGCACACTCACTGAATATTCTAAAAGTCAAACATGAGAAAACAGACATCTTTTTATGTCAATTTCTGACTCAATTCCTTTTTTCGGAGACCTCTCTGAGACGTTTTTTGAGACTTCTCAGAAAAAAAGTCGTTTTAAGACAGATCAACTCAAGTCCTATGTTTCCTCTCTGCACTGTTCAGTTTTATATACTGTTTGTTGGCGATTAATGTCTTCCAGCGCTTTTCCAGAAAAACACGTCACATGTCAGAGTGAAGAGGCAGTAAAGCCCTTTTCCACACCACCTTGAATCTGTGCATATACAGCTTAGTTTAGTCTGACTAGCTCTGATTGACTGTGTGATACAGTGACACCAACATTGTGGTGCTAGTACGTATTGCTCTGGTACAAGTGGATCAGACACAGTTAGAGAATTCGAGATAGTGGGGCCAGAAACAGGGCACTGTGACATCACCACAGAAGCTGCAAAATTATTGCATGAGTGACCTATATGATGAATAGTCCACCCACCCAAACTAACCAGCCAACATCGTCCTGTATGCAGTGTCTGGTGACAACTGATGAAGGACCAGAGTATGAACAAACTGTGCAGCAACAGATGAATTATCATCCCGGTACATGCACAATGTGGACCAGCAATGTAGTAGTGTCTAATATAGTGGACAGTGAGTGGGCCCAGGGCTTAACAACTCAGCAGCACTGCCCTGCCTGATCCACATGTGCCAGCGCAACACACAAACATGCCACCACCACATCATGTGGGGGTCCTATTAAAGAACAGGGTGAAAATTAGTTGTTAAAGTATGAAGAGGAACAGATGGAGTAAAGTAATTAAAGAACTATAAAGTGCTCCTAAATGGTGAGTGGGGCTCATACAGTTGATACTGAGTGTAGAAACTAGAGGGTATGCCTAATGAAGTGGCCGATGAGTGTAGATATTGCAGGTTGTGATGGTGTAAGTCTGAGAACTGGTTGAGTGGGTGTGGCTAATCATTGGGGTGGAAGCTTTGTTCAGTGTGACATAGCATCAAACATGTTTTCTGTGAAACAAAATTAATCCAAAATGGCTTAGAATTCCCCATTTTTTGTGAATATAGTGAGAAGTAAAGTGCAAATGTGAAATGCCAAGGAACAAGTTTCAAGTAAAAAAAAAAAAAAAAGTTTACTACATCACCTTTAATTTTCATCCCTCACTGACCTAGTAATACCTATTCACATACATTAGGCCACCACTGTCCTCGGGAGTAACAGATCTCCGTGTCTTGTTTTCCAATACTGCTCTGTTGTGCACTCCCCCCAACCCACCAGTTTCTAGCTCACCAGGTACATTCGATCGCCTCTTGAGAGGTGAGCTAGCCTGACAAATGATTAGAAATGTGCCTATGCAAAATATCATCATTTACCGTGATGAAGCCAGGGGAGGAGATCGATTTTGTTTTTGCTGTTCTTAATCAGTGGTGTTTCTTTGCCTAAGATGTCTTAGGGAAGACTACTGTGATATAAATGTGCAGGCGAGTCATGTAATAGTCTTCCTTAATTGAAGCAGGGAGATCTTATTATCATCTTTCATCAGTCTCATCACCACCACTACCATCACCGTCACCACCATCATCATCATCATCATCATCATCTCATCGGCATAATTAAAGCTTAATACAAAATCTCAGCTTGCTCATGAATCTGTCTGGCTTTTCCCTCTGCACTTTTTTAATCTTACTGCTGGAGGTGTCTGAGAACATGGAACCACTACTATAAAAATCTGCAACAATGATTACATCTTGAATGTTATTAGATTTATTCCCATGCATATAACATAAGCTTCTACAGCAGCTGCTAACTAGTACTGATACTCAAGTCTTTGAAGTCTTGTTAGAGTCCTATACCTTCAGTGAATGATCAAGAACGATATAGACTACTCTCTATATTGCCATATATGCTGTATTGTAGAACAATACACAAGACTTTGTGGTTATATCCATCGACCCTTGCTTGAAATTACAAATGCAATGTCCTATCAGGGTTGGAAATGGACCAGATCACAACAGAATGTCGAGTTAAAGTCAGGACAGACTATTTTTCCAGCTCAGATCTGGAAATACAGACATTTGTTTTTATAGAGAAAACCACATATAGTTGTTTTACACTATTTCTAAAGCTTGGTCATGTAACAAATGGGTGTTACCCATTGTTTTACTCTCTAAATAAAGCCTACGACCCATTCGGTCAATCAAAAGCTGTTGCATCAGGGTCTGCCTACACACGCTCTATTGTAAAACGCCTTGCAGCAGTTTGTCCATGTGATCTGAAGGTAGAGTCCCAGGAAGTTGATAATGCTTTCTTCAAATTCTTGTGGTATTATTTGAATGCCTAGTCTTCTCTATGTAGTTAATATTTTTTGGCTCAGGTATTTATTGGAAGTATCAGTAGGTGTACTAATTTGAACTGCCCTCAAAATTAAAAGGTATATATTTGCACACTGGCCAGTGTGCTCTGAAGGGGAAATAACACTGATATTAAGCTAACTGCTTTACTAATCGTGACTGGAAAATACAGCATACCAGCCTATGTTGTGTTTTGGATGCTGCTATGCTGCTCAATCAGCATGACTGTGCTTGTTGACCAGCATGCACCAGTTTAGAATGTCATTGATTTTCAGTTATCTGAAAAATACGAACATCCAACTAACTAGAAGAAAGGTATTACTTTTGACTAATAACTTAATGCATTGCAAAGGTATAACGATGTGGTACAATTGTACCTTGTTTTCTTAAAAGTCCTCTTTATTTAGCTACTACAGCAAAGGTCCTCCAAATCCCAGAACCCTCTGTTCTTCATTCAATAGATCCCCTCATCCTAGAGCTCACACCTATTACTCTTATGGTATAAGAATGCTCACTAAGAGGGCTCTTTTAAGAGATGAAAGCTTGAATCGTTGGCTCAGTTATTGAGAAGAGAGCCCTAATGGGAACTACACTGAGAGAGGCCACTTCAGCACGGCTGTGATAGGGAAGATGATCAGACGTTCAAGCCAGATTGTCAAACACAGTAGAGAAGCACAGAGAAACGTTCTCCTACTGGAGTAATTGATTAATAGCACTATAGTATATATATACCTGCTGAGAATAATTTTTTATGGTGTAATTGTTGGACCCATCCCTTTGTAGAACTGGGTTTTACTATTGATTACTCTTAATGGAGAACAGCATCTCTAAAGGGGGAAAATGAATGTAAAACCACTGGTATGCTTTCATACACACTCTACTATGCATGATAGCCTTATATGTAGCAAGTGTGATGACTAAATAGCCTTTGAAGATGGTGAAGTCTGTCAGAATATCCACAGAGACATGCTACAACAGACATGCAATGATGTGGGCTGGAGCAGGAATACACAGACTCATTGATGTACAGTGCGTAACAGAGATGGGACTTCTTGGGAGGGTGGTAGATTATGGGCCACTGGGTGGATTCAGGCAGCTACAATGGTTTTTCATCTTGATCCATCTACATAAGTACTATGGCAAAATCTTGTTATTCAAAGATCTTGCTTCATACACTTGTCTCGTGTTGGAGGTCATGGTCTTCCAGAGGCCCCGACAATTAAGCAGGTGGGAGGAGTGACTAGACCAAAGTCTGGTAATGAAAGGTCCTTCTTTGATCTTATTATCAGCCTGACTGGGAACCAAGTAAGATGCCACAGCACACCTAAACAGCTAGACTGATTGTACATCTGGTGAAAGATTGAACCAAGAAAGAATGAGTACCTGGGCCCAGGGCTGAGCTATTACAGGACTACTACCGCTGCTGTACTGAAAGCAATGCATCCTTCTTAGAAAGAAATATTGTGGGTTTATGTGCGGTTCAAAGACACCAATACCGTGGCTCCCTGCACTCTCTTCCTCTTACCTTCATCTTATTTCTCATGAGGCAGTGCAGAATGCCACCCCAGAGATTTGGTGCAGAACCAGGACAAGCTACCAGAGGATTGTTGGTAGGTTAGGCTAAGTAGCAACAAATCCAGTGATCCTGCAACACTTTCCTTTTTCATACCAAATGCTGGAACCAACACCAGCAGCAGAACTGTTGCAGGTGCTTTGTCAGAAGTGTGACTCTCAATGTTACTGGATCTAATCATGGTGGTTGAGATAATTAGGTTGAGTGAGTGGTCCCAAGAACTGGTACCCCATAAGAATCCAGCAGTTAAATGCTCCCCAGACTCTTCCCAACCCTCACTTCCAGTGTTTCTATGCCTAGCCTAGTGCAACAAGAAGCAAAGCCATGGTCAACCAAAAAGATGGCAACCCTGAAGACAAGGATGGCGAATAAATGGGAGTGGTTCCGCTAACACTCTTAAGAGTGCCACAAAGTGTCTTGGAAGTACTGTCACAGTCACTGTCCACCAAGATAGGATCATTTTGAGAACTTCCTTGCTACCAATGGGGACTGCATGTATATATGCGCCAAAAGTTACATCTCCACAGAGGCCTTCTTCATCAGTACAGCCTAGTTCACTGAACATAGTAGCTTTGTCCCTTTAGAGGTAATGCCTTATCTCTCTCCTCTCATTGGTTCTTATGTTATGTTTGACCCTGGTGGCGTAATATTAGGGGCTAGAGAGTGTAAAGGCCAGGGCCCTGGAGATCATTCCGTTCTACAATTAGCTTACCCCTCCCTCACATTAGGGAGCTATCCAGTAGTAATGGTTTCTACAGTAGTTCTCTCCAGCCTCTTGCAGCCTCTTACATTGTTTTGCCTTATAGAATTACAGGTACGTCTGACTTTAGAACTAATGGCAAAAGCTTTGCCATTTAATCTGTACTTGACCACCTCCACAATAGGTGTTTCTATCTAAACTAATGCCTTTGACTTGTTCATTCAAGAAAGAGGCAGGCCATTAATCAGAAGTCTGTATGAAACTGTAGGCACACTTTGAAATTTGTATTGTTAACAGGATAATACTTAGCCTTTTAACAACCAGACATCCTCAGCATTTATCTTTTCACATGCTCTAAAACTAATTCACTCAATCAGAGCTCAATGTTTAACAGACTTCCTTAAGCACTAAGTTTTATAATGTCAAAGCTCCAGTGTTCCGTATGCACGTCCTTAAATTGAGTCATGAAATTAACTGAATGGCCTATATGTGCTATTCATGCCCAATAATATCAAACGATTCATTTGGGAGAAAGAAGTCAGTTTTATTATCATGAATGTTCCCGTTCGTCAGAGCTGCCCAACTTATCTATCCAATGCTCATCATTCACTAAATATTTTCAGAGGTTCTTAACTATTTAATATTCATATAAAGTTTACATAAATAAAGGACAAATAACTGATATACATCTACATTTAGATAGAAGACAACCCTCATACACCAAACCACCATCGCTCCTTAAAGGCATAACGTTACACACGTTACATCTCAAAAACTTAGATGCTCACACATACATTTGGTGCACACATACACACACTCACAGCCATCTCTGGCTTTTTTTTCCAACCCTGCCAACATCTGCTTGTTCTTCCTCTGATTAAAAAAAAAAAGTCTTCTGCGTTTCATTACGGCTGATTTGCATAGTAATGGTGCGCATATTAATCAGCTACTTCAGAGGGTGGGCGGGCTAATGAATGCCGCAGTCGCCACTATTTTAACTCAATTTTACCTCATCCATATTCAGACAGCCCCTCCCTGACGAAACATGCACACGCTCTGTGCCACATACGCACAGTATGAGGAAAAGGAATTTAGTGTCCTGTGAAACAACACCCAAATCACAGACCTTTTTCCATTAATCCAATTAATTAGCACCATTGATATGCGCTCGCTCTGAGCTAGCAGCTGTTGGCCTGATGGTTACGTTGACATTTTAGTGGAATCGGTTTTGCTGAGGATAGAGCAGGGTGTTCATTTTTATTGTGTGCATAACAAAACAAAGGCAGTGATCAACATTTTGAACTTTACACATCTCATGCTTATCCTCATCCCAGGGTTACATTTATTCCCTACCTCTAGAATACAGGGGAGCTAGGCATAAACTTACATTTACATACACAGTTATAGCATTTAGCAGATGCTCTTACCCAGAGCGACTTACAACCATGCTTAATGTCCCGTTGGATAATGTTTTCCTGTTAGTATAAGAAGGTTAGAGTTTAAAACTCGCCATGAGCTCAGACACTGCCCATACAAGAGCCAGTGCTGATACCCAGAGAGAACAAACACAGGCATATATAAAGCATAAGTGCACTACCTGGCAACCCCAACCCAGCACTCATACCTAGAGAGAAGAAAGGCTATGGTCAGTATAAGAGCAAAAGCAAAGTATTTTAACATACACGTCTACCAGTGCTCACTCACTCACAGTGCTTTACAAAGAGATGGATCCTCAGTCTGTGTTGGGTGACTGCGAGAGACTCAGCTGTTGGACAGCCAGTGGGAGTCGGTTCCACCATCTGGGAGCCAGGACAGAGAAGAGTCTGGACGCTTGTCTTTTATGCATAAACTAACACAGCACAAAATGTAATGTGGACAGTTTGGTATTTCAAGTAGAAGATGATGGAAAGATATTTTTCCAGATTCACCCTGAAGACTTTTGGAATGTTTAAATACCATAAGTAAATCACCTTTTTTATATTTAAAGTGTTTTTTAATTAATGACAGAATTCACACTTTTATTCTGATGACTAGTTAGGTTATGTTGAGTGGTGCACATGCGGCTTAATGAATTAAGTTTAATATGTCAGAAATAGTTTGTTTCCACAGCAGTATGTTTATTTCCTGTCACTGGATTTTACTTCTATTTTCACTAGACTGGATTTGCCAGCTGGTTTCTATGGGAATTTTTACACCAGTTCACATGGTATAATTGTTCAACTTTCCTGGTAAAAAGCTGTTGAATTTTCTACTGGTATGAATGGAACAAATAGAAGTTTCTAGCTGGTGGTCTACTTGACTTTCCAGGGATTTGAATTCTTGCTGGATGTAATGCAACACCATTTTTAAGCATGTAAAACAAGAGCTATTCAGGCTCTAAAGTACAGCCTCCACATTACAGGGTTTATTTGAACACAGTGATACTAAGCTTTCTACACTAAACATAAGTTTGTTCATATTGTCACTGTTATTTAAAAAATGCAGCTCCTTTAAAATTATTTATTTATTTATTTATTTATTTATTTATTTATTTATTTATTTATTTTTACCCCACTTTACAGTCTCTCCTTTACTTTGTTTAAACATGTCATGTCAAATTAACCAATAGCACAAAACCACCGGTCTGTATTTAGTCTTTAATGTACATTGAAGTAACAACATTTGCGCATGTGTGAATGTATGTATATACGTATGCATGTATGTATGTATGTATGTATGTATGTATGTACAGTGTGTATATGTATGTATGTATGTATGTACAGTGTGTGTATGTATGTATGTATGTATGTATGTATGTATGTATGTATGTATGTACAGTGTGTATATGTATGTATGTATGTATGTACAGTGTGTGTATGTATGTATGTATGTATGTATGTATGTATGTATGTACAGTGTGTGTATGTATGTATGTATGTATGTACAGTGTGTGTATGTATGTATGTATGTATGTATGTATGTATGTATGTATGTATGTATGTACAGTGTGTATGTATGGACAGTATGTGTATATGTATGCATGTATGTATGCATGTATGTATGTGTGTATGTATGTATGTATGTATGTATGTATGTATGTATGTATGTATGTACAGTGTGTGTGTATGTTTGTATGCATGTATGTATGCATGTATGTATGTGTGTATGTATGTATGTATGTATGTATGTATGTATGTATGTATGTATGTACAGTGTGTGTGTATGTTTGTATGTATGTATGTATGTACAGTGTGTGTGTATGTTTGTATGTATGTATGTATGTACAGTGTGTATGTATGGACAGTATGTGTATATGTATGCATGTATGTATGCATGTATGTATGTAAGTATGTATGTACGTAGTGTGTGTGTATGTATGTATGTATGTATGTATGTAAGTATGTATGTACGTAGTGTGTGTATATGTATGTATGTATGTATGTATGTATGTATGTATGTACAGTGTGTATGTATGTATGTATGTATGTATGTATGTATGTATGTATATGTTATTTCCTCTATACATTTACCTCGTTTTCTTATTTAACAGCAGTGGTGTTTTGGTAATCACAATGCGATTGTGGGATTATATCAGTAGAGATATTATTCCTAGCATAGCCCTAGATCCTGATCTAGAACTCTTAGTCATGTCAGAAAACCCCTGAAACAAGTAAGGTCTTACTCATATTGCTCTTCAGTTCAGTGGTATTACTTAAACCCCTCAAGCATTACTGTGGAGAAAATGAGAGGAGAGAAAAAATGAAGTCAAATGGAAACACTGATGCCCTTTTTTATTCTATCACTCACTGGATATTCCACTGTGGTTTGGTGGCAGGGAACTAAATATATTTCAGTGAGCTATAATTCCCCACCAAAAGAGAAAAAAAAAGCCTCAAATAGAACCTAGTACTTCCGCTGGTTCCCCCGTAGCATTGACTCGGAGTGGTGTGCTATCGAATTACCATGGAAAAATGAATTGCCTTGGCAATGTCTAATGTTTTGTGACACAGCATGAACGTGTGCAGCCCCCTTCGCCTGATCGGAGGCTGAAGCGGCTCGTCGGAGATATTAAATTAAGCAGTCGTGGAGATAGGGGTAATTTGGTTTTCTGCTTCGCTAGGCCAAGCGGCTCAGCACGGATGGGGCGGGGCGGTGGTGGCCAGTCGCCCTTCAGCCCTATCTCATCTAGCTATCATCTGGTCAGCCTTTTCTTTTCCATGGATGATTGCCCTTCACATGGACATGTAAATCTGACACCATTAAGGAAGTAGCTGTTGTTGTTACATCACCTTAAAATGGCTAACCTGCCATGCTCTATATAAAACCAGAATGCTTTTAATGGCTTTCAGAAATAAGGATGCGGTCATCCATCAATAATTTAGGCAGCCTTTGGTTCAAGCACTGAGGATGTGGTTCAGTGGTTTAGGGTACCAAATCCCGAATTGAAGACTTGCTGGTTTATATCTGAGGTGAGGCACAATTTAAATTTCCATCTGCAGATGCAGGTCCCAGCACCCCTGCCTTTTTTATTGCGCTGCTATTATTGCATTTGTTTTATTGGTCTCTGTCACAGGCTTGAAAATGAATTAGTGTTGTGAAATTAAGTAATGTAACAGTCTTCTACATTTCTAAAGAAGGAGCTCTTTTTAACAAAATACAGAAATGGATACGGATGAAGCGTTCTCTCCATACTCTTTTCTCATTTCATCTGTATATCTCCACATTCTCTGAAAACTAATGGATATGTATAAACCAGAACAGTTCCACTGGAAACTGTGGGGGAGCAGTGTAGTTTGAAGTTCAAGCAAGACACAACCAAAGTTTGTTCTTTATGTTTGGTTCACAAACACTGAGCATGCCTGGATTGGACGCATATACCAGCCAGTGCCTGCATAAACCCACCAGCCACTCCATTAAACACCACTACTGGTATTTCCACTAGAATGTGGGTCCTCACTGTCCAGATACTTCTACCTTGCTCATCCACCATGTATATGTAAAGTCAGAGATGATAGCTCATCTGTTGCTGCACTGTTAGCTTTGGTCATCCTCTAGTCCATCATTGAGAATCAATGGACACTGTGTGCAGGACGTTGTTGGCTGCATAGTTTTGGTTGGTGGATTATTCTCAGTCCAGTAGTGACACAGATGTGTATTTGTAACACAGATTTATTAATAATAAATATATACAGTCTCTACATGACATACACAATGTAAGACGTATATGTAAGACATGTTAACCATTACATGAGTGTGGTTTCCAAATGACCTGTCCAATATCTTTGCAGCCTCTAACCTGAGATGATGTCACCGTGTCCTGTTCCTGGCCCCACCTTCCTCTTGTTTAGTCACACTGTACAATTTATGTTTCCACCTGTGTTCCAACTTTGTTGTTCCTCTTTTCCCAGCTGGTTTCTGGTAGATATGTTTCAGGTCTTTTGTTACTTAAGAACAAGGTCAAGCAGCAAACACCCAGGACAACACAGCTACAGACTGGTAGAGGGCGAAAAACACTTTCTACATTCGAGATTCCAATGAACGCCACCTCATTCAAATGTCACAACCACTGTAAGATGAACTCAAGTGACCTACAGAAAAAACTTGCGAGCAGTGGCTGGTTAAAAAACCTGGCCTCTGGAGGTCATTAGTGATTTTCTAAATAAGCAGATCTAAATACAATATTTGATCAGGAATTTGGGAAACATGTTTCCAGTAGGGTATAGAATAAAACAGAACTGCTCATTTTGGTCAAACAAAAACCCAAAAAAGCGTAAAACTAGAGAACCTGATCATTTTGAGACTGTCTCTTAAATTTGTTCAGAGCTGTATATGTAATTTGTACTGCTGTTTTTTCATGTTTTCAAAGTTAGTATTTTTTTGTCTGATTAATAGGGATGTATCGATACTGATACCGGTATCAGGAATCAGACTAATACTGTGCTCATTTACTCATACTCGTGAAAATGCACCAATACCAACATAGCCATACCCATGTGACATAAGCTGAGTGTACAGCTGCCACACTGATGATCAAACGACTCAAGCTGGCAGTGAAGCAGGATCTGCTCACACAGAGAAGCATTACTGACTTTATGGAGGTCAGAAATAAAACTGTCGGTCACTCTAAACATTCTGCCCTGGCAAAAGCCAAGAATACACTGTGGGGTTTCAGCCTGTTTATAAACACACATGAACACAATCACAACCACTTCCTCAATACGGGTAGGGACAACCGCTTCCTCAATTTGGGTGGAAACAAGGCTAGTGAAATGCAGGAAAAGGTTGACACAAGTCCTTATATGCCGACTTTGTTTGAATAAATACCAAATAATAAAAATATTGTTTTGTGTAAGTGATATTCATGATCTGGTCCGAACAAAAACTTTTATTGAAAAGGTGATAAACAGCAGGAACAGCGAGCCACTCCTTTCCCCGCCCCTCAGCAAAACGTCATCACCCCACCTGTATGTGTGTGCTTGTGTAAATAAACTTAGAAATCCCCACATAAACATTTCTTCTCTAACCAACTGCAACTACAAAACCCGCTCTTCTCCACTGCAGGACCACTCAGTCCAACTCAGTCCACTCAGTCCAATGTAGCATAAATCTGTAATGCATGTCTCTTAAACAATATTTAATTATTTAACTCCTAATTCAGTTCAATTCAACTTCATTGTCATTATACCAATATAGCGTTGTACAGTGTAATGAAACACAGTCAGGCTCCTTCTCCAGTGCAGAATAAGAATATAAGTGTGTATATATAATTAGGGTAGTGCAACGACTAATAGACAAAAACAGTGCGCGTTAACTGTAAGACATATGCAAGTGTAGAGCAATATCAGTTAGGTGTGTGGTTGTAAACAGTATAGATATATAAAGTGTACAGTGCAGGTAGTAGAAGCAGCTGAATCTTCAGTGTGCATTATGCTCATTTACACTAACAACGAACTTGGTATTTGTACCGTATATTGGTGACTAGCTTATTGTAAAGTAAATGCTAATAGATATATTTTAAAACGTTACTATTATAAAGTGTTATCTAACATTTCCATGCTTCAATTATCTCTATACAGGAACCTCCGTTAAACGCCAGGTTCACTGATACCTCGCATCAGTGTTTAGAAGCTCCTGATGATCTTGGTATTGTATGCTTCTAAGTGTCTATGTTTTAATATGGGTCCACTTTCTCCATCTTTTCCAGTTTTGTTTTGGTTGTCTTCACTGGGTTAACTTAAGTTAGAGGCACTTATCCAGCTCAAATGGACGCCAGCTTTGAAACAGGAAGTGCAAAGTCACTGAGTGTGAAATTGCATGAGGGTGAAGCCAGATTTGCTTACACCCTCAGCAGAGTGTTGACATTTGAAGGCCTTTGATTTGGGATTTCTCAAACCACCCTGGTAAGGGCACGATCCGTTTCCCAAAACACAACCATGTTTTATGGGAGAGGAGTCTGTGGGTAAATAAGCATGCTAACATGCGTTTCCATTTAGCCGTGCTGGTTTGCGTTCTTTCATTGCCTATTGTGTTCCTCATGTTCTTTCATTATCTGTTGTGTACCGTGCCATACACAAGCTTAATCTCTGGGAAGACGGAGCAAAACTGTTTAACTCTTTTGGTTTTTGTGACACACAGACCCACTCTTGCAGACAGGCATGAATGCTCTCACAAGCAGACATGAAAACACGTGCGGGGATACACACACAAACACACACGCACCGCCAGCTGTCAAAAGGATCTGTCTGGCAAAGGTAAATATCGCTAGTGGAAGGTACTTGCTGCTTAAACCACATCTAAAGAGCATTTTAGGAAGTATTTCTCTAGCTAATTAGTGTTCAGGCGATTCCTTTATCTGATATATGTTTAGTGACAGAAATGCCCTGTAATTCTTTTTGTATAATAGACTTTATATATAGGTTTACAAATGTGAATAAAATAATTATATAATAAACACAAAGCTCTTTATAGGAAGCATTTTTAGACAAGAGGTGGTAACATGCTAATATATATGCTACGGCTGCTTGTTTATGGATTCTTGCTGTTGTATTGAGTAAACTACATACTACTACACTGCACGGCTAGCTTATAGCTGTATTTATAGATCCCTTTATTTTGTAATTATCTTCTTGTGCCATGTGCAAATCCTTATTTTATTGTCCTTTTGAGTAGCCTATGCGTCTAAGAATTTACTCGGGTTGAGACCCTTTGATGGCTATTGAAGTTGGAAGGATTGTGTCACTTGGTCTAATATGCATGAAAACCTGCATAAAAATGAAAAAGCTTTTTATTGTAATTATATTTTGCTGCTATTGAGACAAAATCTCCAAACTGACTTTACAAGAGAAAAAAAAAACTTCCTTTACTTTCACTGTAACTGAATTTCTTCCATTCTTGTTTCTTTAAAATAAAGACCAACAAGAATTTTCAAATGATGTCAAAAGCTGAAAATGGAGATAAAGCTTTGTTCCCACAGTAGCAATTAACGTCAATATTAACATCTACACGTCATTTTGTTGACAGATTTTTAACAGTTTTCAGGCCTTATTTTAGAGATATTGTTGATGTTGTCATTCAAATAGAATTATTTGACTGGACTATTACCATTGGTCCTGTCATCATCAAATATTAACATAAAACTAATAAAATGTAATTACATCACTGATCTGATACCCAATCCCAATAGAGCCTCAACCCAAATAGAACCCTGGAATGAAGTTTAATAGTACATCAGTCACAGTTACACCATAGATGGTAAGGAGGGTGTGTTGGATTGGTGGAGAGTGAGTCCATCACCTTGCTTGTTGAATTCATAAGTGTGTTGGACGTTTCCTCAAGTAGCAACATTGACAAGAGTGAGGGTGGGTGCTGTATTCTGCCAAGTTTGATTGGCAAGTCCACAAAAATATGCTGATTACAGCAACAATGTGAAGCCTCTAGGTCCAACTAATGGCAACTTGTTTTCCTACAGTAGTTGTCTCTGGCTGAGTCCTCTGAATGGTGCTTTCGAATAGGTCTAACAGCCTTGTCACCTTTGGAGATATATACTAAGCAGTCCCAAAGTGGTCCATGTAGAGAAAACTAGGTAGGGGTAACAGTGTAACAGACAGAGAGAACAGAGAAAAGGCACAGCGCTTCTTTAACGGGGCCTGTCAAGATAATGAAAACAAATGGCATCCTGGTCTCAGGAGGCTCAGCTATGGAGGAGGACTTCATTTGTAAGGCATCTTCACCAGAAAATCCTCTACACTTCAACTGGTGCAGGCTTCTCCATGACTGAGAGCGGGAGGAATAGTGAGTGAGAGGAAGAAAAATGAGAGCAGTCATTGTAATAATTGTTCAGGGTCAATTATTCCCACGTAGCAGCTATCGCGTCCACACATGTTAGCCAACTGTCACACACTCACTGAGCCGTGTGTTAGCAGAGATACTACAGTTCATCAGCGAGGTCGGTCAGCAAAACGCTGCCATTTTGGCTCATGTGCTTATCCAATGAGACTCCGTAAATGGAGGCTTTTGATAATGGTGTAGCCATTCTGCTTTCCTATACGAAGCACTGGGGTTTGCAGAGATGCTGAAAACCCTAAGGAGAGTTTAAAGGCTGACGTTCTGGCACCAAGTAAGTTGAGCTAGCCATTTAAATGGGCTTTTATGACCAGTTTTTGCAATGTTATGATTCCTGTATTACATCATTATGTTATATGGTTATAAGGTTAATAGATTTGTAAATTTACTGCATGCCTTTACATATCCTTGCATCTTTTTATACTGTATTTTGTATATTGGGGTGCCCAAATAATGGCCAAAATAAAAAAAATGGTCAAGGAAAATCAATAAAAGAACATAAATTATCATAAAAAATATTTTCTTATCTTTACAACTTTTATGAAGTACCTTTTAGTAACAGCAGATGTAATGTATTGATCTGCAATAAATGATCGTGACTTTCTCTCTGGGATTAATAAGTGATCTATCTAAAATCCAACACAAATCTATGACCCTCAGCACCATACAATTGTCACTGATTGCAGTGCGGATGTAACATCACCTATGTTAACAGTTATGAGCTAATAGAGGGTAACAGGTGGTGATACAAAGATAAGATTCGGAGAAGACCAATTTCTTTTAAGTAAACTTTTTGAAAAGAAGCCATTGGAGTATTTAAATAATACTTCCTGTACCGGGAATGTGCACCAGTATGAGGCTAAGGTTAGCCCAGTCCAAATACCGCACCACTCAAACGACCCCTGAGACAAAAAAGTGTGGACACCTTGATTTATTATTATTATTATTTTTTTTTTGTGACCATTCTGAATGTTTCTCAGGTATATACTGCTCTTTAATTATTTAAAGGTATGGTTACAAATAATTTGGTGACATCAGTGAAACTAATATGCAAATGATTTTAGTTTAAACATGTAAACATAGTTTTATGCTGCAAAATTAAAAAAACTACATGTGTCTGTTTAACAAGCCGTTACGCCCCCCAAATGGGAAAATGGAGTAATTAAATGTTTGTATGAAGTTCATGTGAAATTTCACCTCACTGAAGAGTGAAGCGAGCCATCGTCTTATTCCCCAGCTTCATTTGCCCTATCTTCCATTTCTCACCCTTTCCTACTGTTCCTCTTTATCTCCTAGGCTCAGATTCTCCTTCTGTTCTGTTGCTTTTGTATAAAGGCAATTGAACTGTTATCCCGCCACCGCAAAATAAGAAGACAAACCTTTCATTGCAACCTCTTCTTTTTTCCCCCCTTTTGCCGCGCTCCTATTCTTTAGCTTTCTCCCTCACACCTCCCCCTCATCACCACCACCTCTGCCATTCTTGCAACTAACAGCTTCCTTTTCTTATCTCCTTCCTCTCTCCTTCTCCCTCTCCCTCTCTCTCTCTCTCTTTCCCACCCTCTTATTCTTACTTTAACTTCATCTTTCAAGTGCACAGGCATCTTCCCCCTGCGTCTCTCCCCATTCTCCTCGTCAAGGAGCGGCGGTAGCGTCTGTATTCGCATCACGTGCCCAGCAAAGGTTACACGGCCCACTTTCTTATCAGGGGTAGGCATTCTGGGATATCGGCCCTCTCAGGCCTGTCTTCTTCACAGCTATCTCTAACCTGCTCCCCTCTACCCCCCACACCCCCAACACATATCTCTCTTTCTTTCTCTCTTTTTCTCTCTCTCCTCTCTTTCTCTCTCTCTCTCCCTCCTACCCCTTCTATCTCCCCTTGTTTCTTCTGTTGCTCTCTCTCTAGCTCTCCTTTTTCTCCCTCCTTCTCTCACTCCCCTCTCTGTTTCTCTTGATATGTCTATCTCTCATTCTATTTCGGCTTCTTTATCCTTCCTTCTTTTTCCCTCCCCATTTATCTCTTGTCATTTTCTGCTCCCTATTACCTCTCTTTCTCATACGGTTTCTTTCTTTCCCTCCTCTCTCTTTCTCACTCTCTGACTGCCTCTGTGTCTTTCCATTTCTTTTTCTTTCTTTCTCCCTTGCTCTCTCATTCTTCCTTTGCTCTCTGCTGTCTGGATCTCTTTCTCACCCATTTTCTCTCTCTCCCAACCCCCCTCTCTCTTTCTCTCTGTCTCTCTCTTCGCTCACTTCACTGGCATGCTGTTGACTGCTGGAGGAATGACCTTTACTGACCTTGTTCTTTTTTTCCTTCCCTTTTCTCTTTTTTAACCCCCCTCCACCGCCACTCTACCCCCCTCTCCTTCCAGCTTCCACGGAATCTTTTACAGAATGAAAATGAAAGAATGAGAGGATGACGGTGAGAACAGAGAAAGGAGAATGATCGGCAGATAGTGGGGTGGGGGTGGGGGTGGCTTAAAGAGAGCAGGAAAAATCCAGAGGGAGCCCGCATTGATAAGATTGGGCCAGAGTGTAAGAAAAGTGCCACTCGTCTCTGGCTCTCCCTCTCTCTTTCTCTTTCTATCTCTCAGCCTCTCTTTCTCTGTTGGTCTGTACTGGACAGCGGATCAATATCCTAACCCTCCTATCTCTCTCCCACGCGTAGCCCACCTGACTGGCTCGTCGCCGGGTGTAGGGTGAAGGTGTGTGTAGAGGGGCAGTGTGGAAAGTTTGACAGTGCCGTCATGTACAAATTCATTTTGGATCAAGCCAGCCCTGCTCTAATGGGCACGCACGCTCAAGGTCTTAGCGGTCACCACTCAACAGAGGCGAAGGGAAAGAGAGGCGGAGAGGAAAAGGCTTCAGGAATGTTAGAAGATGGATCACTTTGTACACTCCTAAATACAAAGCTGCTACAAAGGGTTCTCTGGAGCAGTGCAATAGGAGAACTACTTTTGGTTCTATGAAGAACATTTCAATGATCATTTCTTTAAAAGAACGTTCTTTATAGAAACATTTTTGGAAGCAGGAAGTTGCACATTGTGTAAAGAATACCTTGTAGAACCGTGAATCTGTGAACCAAGTGGTGTGCACAGTCCCTTAATTCCACACTGGTTTTCAAGACTAAAGAAGACTGATTGTACACAGATAATTTTGTTGAAATGTAGCAAATTTTGTTGAAATATTAAATTGTCTTTGAAAATTCCTGCATTTCTTGTGTACTTAAGTTAAACGGTGTCCTTAGGTTAACATTAATTTAACAACATTCAAAAATGAAGGAAGGAAAATGTTTTGAGTAAACCCAACATTGTACAATTCACAGTGCAGAGCATAGCTATAATAGTAATATCAGAATAATATCCTTCATAAACTGCAGGAAGAAGAGCTGGATGTCAGTCCATTATCAGAGTTGCTCTTTTTCTTTACAAGCTTGTGTTTAGTTTTCCATCCAGGTACATTCTAAACTCATTTTTTGCTAAATGTATGTCAAATAATAATTAATTTTGACAATTTAGTCACTTAAAAAAAAAAAACCAAACGAATATTAAATATTATATTATATAAAATGCCTGTGGTGTTTCATTGTTAGCATCTTTTATATCTTCAATTGTTCTTTTGTAATTATTATTATGTTTTTATTAATCTTATTTATTTATATATGATTGTTTCACTGTGTATTTGTCATGTGTCATGTTAACTGACCACTGACCAAATAGATACAGTTATAATTATTATTATTTTTTATAAATTAATCTTGCCATTCACTGTGATGGTACTATAGTGTCAGCTCTACCTAATAAGTGATCCCAGTGGCTGCTTAGAGCCATGTGGCCACCAGGCCCACGCCCCTAGTAACTTTGAGGTAGTTAGTGTATTATAATCTACCGTTACATTGCCAAATAAGATGATCATCATCATCATTACATGAAATTGATATTTTTAACCTAATTTACAGCTAATTTGTTTGCATAATTAAGATGTTTACAATCTTAACCTACCTAATCTAGGATTGCAAACATGCTATGTTTATTTAAGACTATACAAAATATATGTGTTTAAAATGTTTGAATTAACAGTAATCGTTTTACTAGAGGTATCTGCACTTGATTAATACAGTATTGCGATAAGCCACCACTCGCCAGTCTCTCCGTAGGTCACTTGAGGTCATCTTACAGTGGTTAAGGGACATTGGAATGAGGTGGCACTCATCACGGTCAGTAGAGAGTGGGTTTGGCTCTTTGCCAGTCTGTAGCTGTGTTGTCCTGTGTATTTGCTGCTTGACCCTGTTCTCATAAAACCAGGTGCTCACTGTATCTACCAGTAAAGCTAAAACCAAACCTTCTGTTCCTCACTAAGAACCTGCTGTACATGTGGAGATGCTGATTTAAGAAAAAACTGCAGTGGCCTCTTATTTCTTTCCAGAGCTGTACATCACAGTATTTTTTGTACATCACAGTATGTTTTGATACTGTATCAATATGCAACGCAGCATAGATTTTTTTAGTTTACATACAAAGATTGTTGGCAAACAGTGGTTCATTAGTTGTGGTATTTTTACCCCTGACCACTAGTGAGCAGTGTGCAATCTGTTTTCAGCTATTATACGCATGACTGTTTTCCTAAAATGCAACTAACATAAGCATTAGCAAACATAAATAGTACCATGACAGTCCTAAACAGTCAAAGCACAGATAAAAATACCATTTGACAGTCAAAGCACAGATAGAAATGTGATTTGAAACGGATCACTTGAGGCCTACAAGCAAAACTTATTCTCACTTTTATTTTTAAACCGTTTACAACCTACACGTTGGGAGCACCCCCTAAAAATCCTGCTTGGGGCCCCCAAAATGCTTATGCCAGCCCACAATGGTAGAAGGAGGTAAGCAGTTAAGCTAAAACAGTAATATGTTTGCATCTGTTGATAAAATCCTAATGAATCTACTCTGCACTGTGCATGCTCATGTGTATGAATGTGTACAGCTGTGTGTGTATTTGTGTATGTGTGCGTATGTGTGTGTGTGCGTGTGTGTGAACACGTATGTGCTTCAGAATGCCCCTGCAATCTCGTGTCCTCATACTGAAGCATGTCCCATTGCGATAGGTTATCATAAAGCACAGATGAGAGCGATAAGCAGCAGATAGCTCGGCCTCCACCGGGCCTTGATCTGTCATCCCTGAAATTAGCTTATCCCACTTCACAAACCGCAATTCCCAGCATTCCGAGCGCGGATGGACATGGCACGCTGGGATAACCACGACCGTTCTCCGGAGCAGCTGTGTGCGTAAAGTGGCGCAACAAATAGAATTACAATCCATGACGCCATTTCTGTCTGGATCACAAAGTCGTTTCGCGTATTTTTAGACGGATCACAAACCAGCCAGCGCTTGGGACACCATCATCTGGATAAGTGTGTAATATATGTGGGCTGAGACGCTGGATGGCCACGTTTTAGTATTAAAGATGAGGGATATAAATATGGAGGCGTTGATATTCTGTGATCCAATCATCTAGGATGCCAAATCGCCAGCTGTGCTTATGTTTACTGCTACTGAACACCTAAATAGAAGATTAAAAGTCAGTTGCAAAGGACCAGATCTGGTAAGAACCAAAAGTTTCCACTTTTACTTGCTTTACTATTCAGAAGCCTCTTCCAATATTATATAGGCTATGATGAAACAAAAAAAAAAATAAAAAAAATAAAACAGATTATAATGCATCAGCTGCATCCCATACGTAATATACATTACATTTACCGTACATTAAATTTCAAATCTGCCCTTTTGTTGCCCCAATTGTTTTGTCCACAAATGACAAAATGCAGCAAAACTTTTTTTACATTGAAACATTCTACTCACAAACACAGAGATGTGGTATCACTTGAACATTTACAACTTACACGTCTCCACTTGTTTCGATGAGATATGGATGAGGTATAATGAACATGTGTCACACTAAAATGGATAAAGGCTGATGTGAAGTGGACCTCTGCTGGGCAATAAGCCTGACACTGTATTCATTCTCTCTCTAGGGAGCTATTTATTTGTTTTTTAATGGAGACGCATGCATGCTCAAATGATACCTAGACTGACCACTGCTGCCCCCAACAGGGAAAATATGATGGTCACTTAAACAAGCAGTTCTAAAGTGATTTTTACAAAGGATGTATTCCCACAACACAGCATTTACCGTAATTATGTCATCACAAAATGACTTATAAAATTCTTTCTAAAACATTTTTTAGAACCCCTAGAACCTTTGGAACCACTGGAACTTTTTAAATTCAGTTTTGAACTCTAATATGCTTTCATAGTACTTACTGAACTAATAAGCCTTATAACTGAATAATAAGCACAGGATTAACTACAGGATGAGTGTAGAACAGGTCTGCCTATCTACAGAAACCTGTCCTATATGAAGAATGTCTATCCTGTGGTGTCTTCATATAATCAGCATGTTCAGCCTATAAGCAATATGGTGCACCAGAGAAGAATGCTTTGTGCTTGGGCAACACGGCTAATGTAACAAACAAGTAATTAGAGTTTATACTCACCAGTAAGAATCTAAAATGCATGCTTATTGCACATTTGTTGAATCGTAACCCTGGTAACTGCACATTGCACCAAATTCCATCTGTCATTGTGCAATCTTAAACAGGTTTGTGGTTTCTGGCACACTATGATATCTTGCTATGCGTAAATTGGTGCAGAATGTATGAATAAAACCTAAAAATCAAAAATACTTGAACTTGTACTTCATTCACTAGCCCTGTGCAAAATGCATGCTTAACTCTTCACACAAATATGATGTAAATTAAATTTATTCAAAGGAATAAAATCACAGTTTTGCACAATAGTGGTGATATAGAATCTGGGTGTACAGAATGTGCACTTGCATACCAGCCTAGTGTGCTTATGTTATCAATGCCTAATAGTTTTCTATGTACCATAGCAAAATTAAATTAACTATGGCAACAAAACAAAAAAAGAACAGTGACACAGAAACATGAACTGTACAATATATGGCCATAATTAAGCAAATACTATGTGAGCATACTGCTAAGGGTGAATAAAGTAAAGTAAGTAATGTAAAGTAAAAGTAAAAATAAAGCTTAGCCTTTATATTTTCCAGTGTAAGCCCACCATACTGTTCCAGAATAAGAATTCCATATTCAATAATGGATGGTGCATATAAGCTGTAGCAGACACACTATTATTATGCAATTAAAGTAGGTGCAAAAAAGCAGCTCCTTGGTTTCCAGATATGGTCCAAAGATAACGAGCCGGTAGAGATTCAGAGTAGAGGATGATTTACCCAGTTCAAGACCAAAACCCATATCAGTTTTGGATTCATCTGTTTGGTAAAGTTCAAGGTTCACTGAAAACACACAGTAACCAGATATTTTATTAATCGCAATGTCCATTCATAATGTTAGTGGATTTGGTCTTGCTATGAGAGTTAAGGTATTTTGTGTAGCATGTCACTTTGCCATTTTTATTTTATCAGCCTAGCAGAGAATTGGCAGCTAGTATAAAAGCACCTTAGTGCTAACACTGACAACTGCTGATGAAGGATACAAAGACACAGCGTTGTGCACATTGTTGTTGCAAATTTTGCAATAGTACAAACTCACAGCTCTCCAGTTTACATTTGAAGGTAAATGTGGAGAAAATTGTGTACATTTAATTTTTGATTTAAACCACCTCTTTAAGTACCCTGACACTACATCACGATGCTTTCATAGGGGATGTATTCCACCTGTAATGCCAATATTCTATAAGAGGAAATGTTTTTTACAATGTGAGGACTTCACTGAAGCTCCATTGAAACACCATGAGACCTCCCTCATCAACCACACATGGTCATTCAGCATGGAATCGTCTTTAGCTTATATTAACTGGCTAGGTTATTGACCACTGGCACAGAATAAAGATTGTCCATTTGGAGCTCAATTCGCTTTCAAGGCCGGTACAGTAAATTAAAGCTATTACCGTTTTATTTACATTATTGATCAGCGATAGGCTGATTTTTAATTCCTGCACTGCAGGCCAATGCAGCATGCCTAATTTGCTTTGCAGTGTACTCCGTTTGTGTGTGTATATGTGTGTGCGTTTTCAGTATTGGCAGTATGGCAGAGGAATAGCAATGGCATAGTGAGGACTTAGAGAGATTAGAAGGGGGATCAGTGTCATCAGCACTGGAAGAGTTATGACTTGGGCTGAGTTCAAGGTAAGAAGCGGGAACACATCGCCATAACCACCTCATCTCATCCTTTAACACACACACACACATCCACACACACACACACACACACACATATACTCACACACTCGACGCATGAAATAGAGGTTAACTGCAAATCCAGACTTTTTCCCCATCCTTTTTTTTTAAAGGGAGGTGGGGGGGATGAAAAGTACCTCTGGGAGTCTCTGGACAATTTTTTATATCGGATTAGAAAACAAAAATCAATATTTAATTATCTGTGAGCTTTTTGTGTCACTGCATCTTTGGGTCAGTAAGTGTTCCGGGCACCGTGCTTTGCCCCTGCTCTGTAACTGAGAGAGTCATTAAAAAGGCTGTATCTTTTTATGGCTCTTTCATTACGCCGTCTTAAAATGGAGCATGTGAGGTCAACCTATCCATGTGCGTGTACATAATATCAGTGCGGGTGCTATATGAGCGAGTATTCAAGCATGTATGATTGTTTGTTAATTTAGACAGCACTTGGAAGCTACAAAAGAAACTACTTCCAGTATTATTCTGTATATATACAGAATATAACAGGAATACCTAAGACTTTAGAACATTTCATTGATGGCACTGTAGTTGTGGTGATAAATACAAAAGGGCTTTGCATCCATCAGGAGTATAAGAGCTTGACCTTCAGTTCATATCAAACAATGAATCTGTAATTTTTGAAGCTTAAAAAACTGCATTCCTAATTTTTGTTTGGAACTTAAAAGAACATGGTTGTATATGTACTGTATATACACTGAATACCAAAAGTCAGTCATGTGTAAATTTATTATGAAGTGGCATTACCTCATGGGACGCCTTGGAAAGTTGCGAGGTGTTATCTTGTGAGAGAGGTTGAACTCTGGCCAATGTCCTCATGGCAAGCCAATATGAATTATTTGAACTAGGCTGAAGTGGCCTTCCTAGTTGCCAGTTTCCTAACTGAGTGTTCTGTTCCACCCTGAACGCTATAGTTTGTACAGGCACTAGAATGAATCCATTTAATGTGAAACAGGCAACATGCAAACTCACAAACAGCAAGTTAAATTCAGTGCCAACAGCTTCAGCTTTCATTTTTAATCTTTGTTAGCTGTGCGGGCAGTTTCTCAAACCTTGGACAATACCACGCAGCTTCACTCAGCGTTTGACACTGACAAGATTGAAGAGAGAAGCAGTTCTGCCTTCATTAGCATAACAACACCAACTGTAAACTGCAAGTAGCTGCCAAAGTGTGTGATATTATTTACTTTGTGATGGTTGAAGCTAAACTTTTTAAATTTTAAGTTTCATAGTGAGGACCAACTTTAATTTACTTTGTGATTATTTGAGAACTGAACATATTTATATGGAGGTTCATGTTACTTCCCCATATTTCTCCATTTCAGTTTCTATTGTTTCTGTTTGATCATTCCGGAACCTCACTGTACACCATCAAAAAACGGAAAATAAACTTTTAATCCAGCGCCAAATCATAGTGCAAGTAAAACCACATATATATTTATTCACCCAACCATACTCATCACAAAGGTGACATCAGAGAATAATTTAACATGCTGAATAAATACATGCTATGGCAAACAACAAATAAGAAAAAATAACAGGTAACATCAGGGTGCAACTATTTACCCCACTAAAGTCAGTACTTTAAAGAACCACCTTACTTTGGATAAGTATCTATGAGCTTGTCACATCTTGCCCTTTCCTCAAGGCAAAACTGCTCCAGCTCCTTCAGGCAAGATGGCCTCCACTGGTGAACAGCAATTCACAGATTCTCAATTGGATTAAGGTTTGGGCTTTGAGTAGGCCATTCCAAATACATTTACACATTTCCCCTTAAACCACTCGAGTGTTGCTTTAGCAGTATGCTTTGGGCCGTTGTCCTGTTAAAGGGTGAACCTCCATCCCAGTCTCAAATCACTGAGAGACTGAAACAGATTTTGCTCATGATTATCCCCGTATTTAGCACCATCCATCTTCGCCTCGACTCGTTTCCCAGTACCTGCTGCTGAAAAACATCCCCACAGCATGATGCTGCCACCACCATGTTGGTGTTCTTGGGGTGATGAGATGTGTTGGTTTTGTGCCAGACACAGCGTTTTCCTTGGTGGCCGAAAAGTTCAGTTTTGGTCTGATCTGATCAGAACACCTTCCTTCATACATTGGGAATTCTCCCACATGTCTTTTGGCAAACTCAAAATTAACCTGTAAGTAAAGACTATTTTCTGGCCCCTCTTCCATAAAGCCCAGCAGTCTGAGAGTTTTGGTGGGCGGCCCTCTCTTAGCAAGTTTGTTGTGGACCCATGTTCTTTCTATTTGATGATAATGGATTTGATGGTGCTCCGGGGGATCATCAGAGATTTGGATGATGTTTTATAACCCAACCCTGATTTATACTTCCCAACAACTTTGTCCCTGACTTATTTGGAGATCTCCTTGGTGTTGTTTGGTTAGTGTTGCCTCTTGCTTAATCACGTTACAGCCTCTGGGGCCTTTCAGAAAAGGTGTGTATATACTGACTGCACACAGGTCATTTCACTTCACCAATTTAGACTATTTTGTGCAGATGCATCACATACAATTCAAATAAAAAAACAAAAACAAATTAAATAAAGGTCATAATGTAACAAAATAGGTCAAAAGCCAAGAGGTGAATACTTTTGTAAGGCACTGTACATGCAGATTTGAAATACAAAGAACTCATTTAGGCATTTATGTCCTGAAGGTTCCCAGCTAGTGTCTTTATAATGGTCTTAATGGTTTTGGTGTAACATACGACATGAAACTGCTAATAAGAGCACTGTTGTAATATCAATACACTCCTTATAAAATACAGTCCTTATGAAAAGGTCTGTCCACTCTGCGACCATATTGCCAAAGAAGTTACCTTTCACTGGATTTATCTTTCTTTATGTTTGTTTTACAAGCACAATAAATGCCAGTGTTAGTGTCTCAAACATTTACATTTGACTTTTTGCTTTTTTTCCACTTGCCATGATTTCCACATTAAAAGGGATTTTCCCACTTGCAGCTTGCCCAGCAACCAGATTGGCTCCTTATATTGATGTGTGACGTTCCATGCACTTTCATAAACAAACACCCCTTCAAGTAGCTCTCCCATTCATTTTCCAGCCAGTAAAATGTCCTCCTCCTTTATAATGATGTGCCAAACATGGTCAGGTAATCTAAGTCAAGTACTACACTTCAGCTATCTGGCCTACAGTTGGGCATATCTCCTTTGGTGTGAGGTAATGGACATGTGTCTCAACGAGCCTCTGATTCTGTTCTTCTTCTTGAGTGTGCTGAAACTCCTTACCCGGTCCACAGGGCATCATGGAGAGAGAGACAGAAAGAGATACACAAAGGCATGCAGAGCTGAGGAGACCCTCGGTGACAAGAAGCTACTCAAAGGCATAGAATAGACATAGAGGGAAATGTGTGAGAGTGACAGTGTGTTGATGCTATAAATAGGAAAGGCAGATGACAAAATTCTAGAAGTGACAGGCTGTTCCCCAGTATGCATAATGATAATAAGAAAACTCTAAATGCTAGTGATATTTTGCTATTTATGGAGTTAAAAGTAAACCATGAATAATAAATATACACCTTTAGTGCCTGGCTTCTTCAGAGAAAGAGTTCTGCAGGAGATGAAAAGAGCAGGCAGAAAAAAGATGGCCTGAACTGAGGACAGAGACTAAAAGTGATTGA
Source organism: Prochilodus magdalenae (assembly GCA_024036415.1). Taxonomy (NCBI): domain Eukaryota; kingdom Metazoa; phylum Chordata; class Actinopteri; order Characiformes; family Prochilodontidae; genus Prochilodus; species Prochilodus magdalenae. The sequence goes on along the minus strand of JAMWET010004219.1, from coordinate 4,948 downwards.
GGCTGCAGCAGGGTCAACAGCGCAATGGCCAGCAAACTGTTAGCCAGCAGTCTCCTGTGCCATTTGTAAAAGTGATAAACAACACTGCAGGGCATTGTGCATCAGGCTGCTGTGTCCTCTCTGTAGAGCGTCAAGAGTGATGTGTTACAGCCGAGTTACCCCCAAGGAAATCGGTAATATGTTTGATGTATCTTTATATTGTAATTGCATCATAGGTACAATAAAATCAGCCAATTTATCCATTCTGCTATACATTTGATTTACATTATGCTATTGCTTTGTGTAATTACATATGTATACCCTCATTTGAATAATGAGCTACATTTAATTCATTACAATATTTTGGTATTGACTGTTTTTGCTGCAAACATTGCAGAAAGTGTAGGTAGAGGTAACAACGTTTTTGAGGTTTGGGACACATTTACTGTACAACAATCAAGAACAGTCTCAATTCCTTTCTCTAAAAAACGTGTGAACTAAATAAGGCTCTGTTCATAGACTGAAGCCCTTAGTGTTTTTGTAGTGACATGAAAATGTGGAACAGCATTGTTTTTTTTTTATGTATTCAAATGTATTTTAAAAATAAAGTTTTTTACATGTATAAACAAATGTAAATATTGTAAATGTAAGGTTAGTTTCATAAGTTGAAATTTAGAAGTTAGTTTTCGCATAATTCTGATTCAGAACCACATAATCAGTCTACTGAAACTCTCAGTTGTTTTATTTCATTACTATAACTACTTCGTAGAATGGTCCATATTTAATGGTGTGCAAAAGTTTGGCTGCCCCAGGTTAAATAAATATGTAATCATTTAATCATTTAATAACAGAAGTAATATAATATGTGTTGTTGCCCCCTATAGAACGTGTGTTGGAAATTTAGCATATAACAGCCTGTTTAAAAGTCATGCACTGGACATTTTAGAGTAAAGTGAACTTCTTCCGTCTCTTAATGTTGGTGGCTTTATTATGACTTTTGCACTTTGGGCATATCTTTATGTATTTGTAGTCTATTACAGTGACACGAAGTGGCATAGTTATTATAGTTTTTAACAGTTGTCTTTAGATGTTAAATTAGTGTCACTGAGCTCTCCTATAGTCTAAGTAGACTGATAGATCAGTGTGATGATCAGATATTAATCTCAGCATTACTGAGCTCTGCTAAAGCCTGAGTAGACTGATAAATCAGTGTGATGGTCAGTTATTAATCTCAGTGTTACTGAGCTCTGCTAAAGCCTGAGTAGACTGATAAATCAGTGTGATGGTCAGTTATTAATCTCAGCGTTACTGAGCTCTGCTATAGTCTAAGTAGACTTATAGATCAGTGTGATGATCAGATATTAATCTCAGCGTTACTGAGCTCTGCTAAAGCCTGAGTAGACTGATAAATCAGTGTGATGGTCAGTTATTAATCTCAGCGTTACTGAGCTCTGCTATAGTCTAAGTAGACTTATAGATCAGTGTGATGGTCAGTTATTAATCTCAGCGTTACTGAGCTCTGCTAAAGTCTGAGTAGACTGATAAATCAGTGTGATGATCAGATATTAATCTCAGCGTTACTGAGCTCTGCTAAAGCCTGAGTAGACTGATAAATCAGTGTGATGATCAGATATTAATCTCAGTGTTACTGAGCTCTGATAAAGCCTGAGTAGACTGATAAATCAGTGTGATGGTCAGTTATTAATCTCAGCGTTACTGAGCTCTGCTATAGTCTAAGTAGACTTATAGATCAGTGTGATGGTCAGTTATTAATCTCAGCGTTACTGAGCTCTGCTAAAGTCTGAGTAGACTGATAAATCAGTGTGATGATCAGATATTAATCTCAGCGTTACTGAGCTCTGCTAAAGCCTGAGTAGACTGATAAATCAGTGTGATGGTCAGTTATTAATTTCAGCGTTACTGAGCTCTGCTAAAGTCTGAGTAGACTGATAAATCAGTGTGATGGTCAGTTATTAATTTCAGCGTTACTGAGCTCTGCTAAAGTCTGAGTAGACTGATAAATCAGTGTGATGATCAGTTATTAATCTCAGCGTTACTGAACTCTGCTAAAGCCTGAGTAGACTGATAAATCAGTGTGATGATCAGATATTAATCTCAGTGTTACTGAGCTCTGCTAAAGTCTGAGTAGTCTGATAAATCAGTGTGATGGTCAGTTATTAATCTCAGTGTTACTGAGCTCTTCTAAAGCCTAAGTAGATTAATAGATCAGTGTGATGGTCAGGTATTAATCTCAGTGTTACTGAGCCCTGCTAAAGTCTGAGTAGACTGATAGATCAGTGTGATGGTCAGTTATAAATCTCAGTGTTATTGGAATTATCTATAAAGCACACCTGTCCACTTCATAGTCGAATTTGAATGATTATTCTTCCATGGGTTGGCAGTGGGATTGTTTTTATAGGAAACATACATGAAAAACTGCTAACCACTATCGGTGGGGAATTAAATATATTGTTTTCCAAATACCTTTAAAGTACAGTAATGAAATATGATACTGAATACATCAAGGACCGTGTATTCAGTACTTTTTCAAAGCATTGTGCCTAACCTTGGCTATCACTGATGTGACCTTTAATAAGTGATGACTGTCAGGGATCCATACTATTTAAAAAAACCTAGCATATGTTCAGACACCCACACTTTCTGACATCCATCTGCCCTCAGCTACACAATAGCAACACTTTATTTACATTAGCTACAACAGAACTTTCTACAGTTGAAAGTGTTATTAATATAAGGGTACATTTTCTCTTTTTTAAAGCTGTGTGGGTTGCATTCCACACGAGCACAGAAAAAACCCAGAAGCTCAGGTCACCGCATGACCTGGACTATTCTCTTTCTCTGTCGGACTGTCTGTCTATCTCTCTCTCTCTCTCTCTCTCTCTCTCTCTCTGAAGTTGACTGAATTGCACCTAAGTGTAATTAACAGTAGTATTAGTAGCTCTCGACCCTTTCCGCTGTGAACCATCAACACCTGTTTGAGAATCAAGGTGTCTTTCCACTGCTCTGCATTTTCAAAGCTCAGCCTTTCAAGGTCCAACTACTAACGGTTTTCCCGCCTCCTTTTTTTGGAGTCAAAGTGGCAAACTAGTTACATTTTCAGCTAACTACCAGTGATTACAAAACCTGAGACCAGATCTGAATACCCCTGTTCTGCAGACACCTGTCAAAGTCATTATATTACAACAGCGTTCCTCTATCAAGGAAAAGGTCACTTGTTCAGCTCAATCCTCAGCAGTGTAAAATTATTAGAGGTGTACTGCGAAAAAAACTAGTCTCAGAAAACAGATGCTACAGTGTACAACATGATAATTTTGTCAAATTTTAAGTAACTTTAAGTAAGTTTTGTCCTCTTCTTTTTTCTTTTCCTTCTTTTTCCTCTTCTGTTCTTCATCTTGTTTATCTTATTAATATTATTCCTATGTTCCTTTTACTCTTTCATTCTTCTTCTTCTTGTTGTTGTTCTTTTTCTGTTCTTCAGTTTGACCAGAGAGACATAATGAATTATGATTTAGGAATAAATAAGCAGCCCATTCAGCTTAAATCCTCATAATAACAGTCCATTAGCAACACTCTATTAAAGATGTGAAGTATCATAGTAGGAACATAGCAACCCAGTAACTGTTAGGACTACAACAGCAACAACATAACATCATAGCAATACAATGGAATACAGTGTGGAATACAGTATTACTGCAAACACCAAGCAGCCAGCTGGGATAGCATAGGAACCACCTGGAATACCTTACAGACTACATAGCAACCACATGTTATACTATAGCGACCACCTAGCACAACCCCAGTAACCATCAGGAAAGATTCAGGAACAGGTACAGTAACACCCTAGCAACCATCAATCAACCAATTGGGATGCCATAGCAATTAATAAGCAACACCCTAGAAACCACTTGGGATATCACAGTGGCATCTTAGGTACCACTTAACCATGTCATAATACTACAGCAACCATTTAGGAATTACTTGAGCCGTGCAATTAATCAGTCATTTTCTTTATTTGTTCATTTATAATTATTTAGCTTCACTGTATTGTATTACAACCACAATTCTGAAACAGTCAGAACACTGTACGGGATGTAAATAAATTTGAATAAAAAAAATAAACTCAAAAAAAAATTTGAGTGAAATGTTTTCAATAAATTTCATAGTCTCATATTGTATTGACAATAGAACACACATCAGATGTTGAAAGTGAGACATTTTACCATTTCATAAAAATAATGTACTCATTTAGAACTTAATGGCAACAATGTATTTTAGAAAAAGCTTCTTTTTTAACAACAGTCTGTAAACGTCTGGTTAGTGAGGAGGAGAGCACATGCTGGAGTTTTTGGAGAGGAAGGTTGTCCCATTCTTGTCTGATGTAGGAATCAAACAGTCCTGGGTGCTTTTTGATTTTTTCATTTCATGATACACCAAATGTTTTCTATTGGTGAAAAGTCTGGACAGCAGGCAGGTCAGTTCAGCACCTAGACTGTTTTTCTGCAAAGCCATGCTGTTGTGATGGATGCAGTATATGGTTTAGCATTGTCTTGCTGAGATATGCAAAGTCTTCCCTGAAAGAGACATTGTCTGGATGGGAGCATGTTGTTCTAAACCAGAGATGCAGACTTTTGAACTGTTCGGTAAAACCTGTGTAGGTCCTGTGTATTTGTAGGTCTTTTCCCAAAGGAATTTCAAACTTTTATTAATCTGACCCCAGAATGGTTTTCCATTTTGTGTAATCTGTTTTTCATTCTGCCATTTCAATTTAGCTTTGGCCCAGAGAAGACGGCAGCGCTTGGTTTATTTTTTGCATGATGCAGCGTTCCTGAGCCCATGCAGTGATTTCCAGTACAGAATGTACATGCCTGTTTTTATGCAGTGCTGCCTGAGGGCCTGAAGATCATGAGCTTCCAATACTGACCGTCGACATTGTCCCGTGCACACAGGG
>JAMWET010004218.1:145000-228278 GCA_024036415.1 Prochilodus magdalenae | reverse complement strand
GAGTTCCTTATTGTCACGCGAAATATAAACGACAGTCAATAAATTTTAAAAATCTAATTGTAGCGGTGCTCCAGTGCCATGCCATTTGCTGTCTGTCTTATATGTTGTCTAGTGCCAGTTTTAATGCATTTGTAATCAAAAATTTAATCTTGTAACTGACCTAAAGAATCATCCCTGATAATTTCATAATAAAAATGGCCATATAAGCTTCTTTCTGTTCTCTGCCCCATATAAAGTTATTTTTTTAAAACCATGTAAGTAACCAAATAGGATGTGGTAGTTAGCTTTTGCTGTTGACGAATCTTGTGTTTTTTTAACCTGTTGAACAGGGTGTTTAAATATGTTGTGTATGGCGTTTTTTTTCTAATTTCCCTACGCCTTTTGTTGTTGGTAACCTTTACTAAACCGAAGTTGTGTAGGGACTCTGGGCTTCAGTAATCAGGCTCGTCTAGTACTTCATCTCTGAGATAAGCTGAGCCTAAGGTGGATATGAACCTGCTGGATTGTCAGGAGTGAAAGGCAGATTGCCACTGATGAAACTGGAATGAGGTAAATTCCTCCACTTGTAGAACTGGAGAAAACTCAAGTTAAGATTGTTCTTGTAGGGGAGACGATAAATTTTTCAACGATACTCTATACACGATATTCAGTTATCAGACCACACTTTAACCACAGTGATGTTTTGGGTCACCTCAGAAACTTCACTGTTTACAAAACGTATTTTTTTTTCTCTGTAAACCTGAAGGAGAAAAAAATAAACCAGGCATACATTCCCGCATAAATACGGAGTTTTTGATTTTAATGTGTCATGTGTTGGTTCAGAACTCTTTTTCGGGGTGGGTTCGCGCAGGCCCATGAGTTATTTTGTAGTATAGTTATGCACTACCTGGGTTTGTTGAGCCCCCCCAATCAATGTCTAATAAAACCTTCAAAGATGGAATGTTTGGGAGCAAAACGGTGATATGGATTGAAAAAGAAAAAAAAAAAACTAAAAAAATAAAAGCAGTTAGTACCAGCCAAATAGTGGTTTTAGGACTGTGTCACAGTTGGGTTGCTAAGGTCGGTTACTAACAAGATTTGCTAATGATATCCCCAGCATGGGAGGGGTTGCTAAAGGGTGTCTCCCTCGCTACCAACGTGTTTGCTAAAAATGGCTTTCCTATAGATGGTTATTGCCAAATTTTTTTGCGACGGACAGCTGTAATCTTAGCCAAGTTTTGTGGTTCGAAAAAACTGTGGTCGGAGACAGTTCTAGTAGCAAAAAAAATTAAAAAAATAAAATAATTAATCAACAAACGCAAGCCCATGTTGATGGTTGATGCTCATCAAGAAAAGTAGAAAAATCTATGGTAGCTATTTAAGGTCTATCGATTTTTTTATTTTAAAGAATAGTATTTTGAACAAAAAGGGGGAAAGAGAATTGAAATTTTTGTTTATGGTCAATTTTTGGTAGAAAATCAAAGTTTTATTGTACAAGTTTTTACCATTTTTCAATAAGTTTCAAAAAAAAAAAGACATCAAATGCACACAATAGACAGGACCTTTAGGGGTCATGATAAAATTTACACAAACTGTGAACCTTTTTCCATTTCACTAATAAATGTGCAGGCACCCCATACAATGGTAGCAAAAAAGAAGCTAAAGACCAGGAAAGATCGGGCTAGGCTGTAGTTGCCAGCAGTGTTCTAAAAACGGGCAGCTGCCTGTATAGCTCTAGGCTAACATCACTCAGTGCACGGTTTTCATATAGGTATTTATATTTTTAAACACGTAGTTTTTTTTGCTTGGCTCTTATCAGTAAGGTAGGGTCAAAATGTGTGTATACTTAACCGTTCATCTTGTATGTTTCTACTCCAGCAAAACAGCACCACACAGACAAAAACGACAGCAAATGAACATACCAAGCAAAGAGCCTGACGTATAATTAGGCTATTTTTTCTAAATATAATTCATTGGTTGGGGCCAAGTGTTTTAAATTCATTCCAGTAAAATTCGCGGTGTAAAAATTGGTTATTCCTCTATCTTGCAGGTTGGGTTACGATGACTGTGGTTTGGAAGGTAAGGCTGCCAGTGCTCTGTAATGGGGGTGGGGTGCATCAGCTCTGTCTATCAAAAAACCCATGAGGGAATTTTTCATTTTGATGGTACTAAGTACCTTTGCTAAAGAATAGATCTTAGGAGGACAGTGGAGTAAAACAGCCTCTGTGCTATTTTAAAAAAACAGGGGCAAATCCCGTTTGTGATACTATAGAGCATGATATAAAAAAAAGGCTCTACAGTAAAATGTACACTAATCCTTAATAGTGTTTACACATTTATCTTAGGCAGAAACAAATTATGAATGTGCACAAATGACCATCACACCTATATGGGCTTGAATATCCACTGCATTTACTGGCTCATTTAACTGCCATTCTGGCTCATTCTGCCAAAAGACAATAATCAGATTAATAATCATTAATAGTCATTCACATCTATTTCGTGTTCTTTAAAGTTCTTAGTCTATTCATTTAAGCTTAAGCTTTGTTCCACTAAATTGTTACAGTGTCACAATGTTTTAACATGGCAGATTGCTGATACTGGATACTGCTAAATCTTATGTTTCTCTACAACCAGCATGGATTAATCTTTTTTTTTAATTTTACCTATTTTATACTATGATTTATTGCTTAGTTTCTTATATTTTTTTTTTAAAATAATATCTATAAACATTTTAGATATGTCCTAAAATGTGGCATTTAACAGTATAAAAATGGCAATTATCATTGTTTTTTTTGTCTGTTTGTCTTGGCAGGTTTGGCCACACTGGTGTGAGAACTAATTAGTCAAAGAAGGGACAAGGGCTGGTGCTGAGCGACACTGGGGCAAATCCACGCCCTGAAAAATCAAAATCCATCAGAACGACACCCGGAAAAAGCGAGGATCTGGGGTCTCCGAAAACAAGACTGTGGGTGGAGAACTCCGGAGTGAACAACGAACAGATATTCGCCCGTGCAACAAAACCATTCAAGAGAGAGTCCCTCTCTGTACACTACATACACTGAGGTCATATTCTTGACACTAAGCTATCTTCTGCTTTACAATTATTTATGGTTTTGTAATGGTTACAATTCATTTTCAGTCACAATTAATTTATTTAAACATACATCATTTTATATTTTATTGGTATTATATTTTGGTTCTTAAAATGTATTGCATGTAATTACATAAAGCAGGCACTCACCCATACAAGGCTGATACTTTAAAGTGGGTGTTGATGTTCTTTCTCCAGGTTGTGGGGCTGCGGAATCACAGAGGAGAAGCTGGCGGTGACATTTTTTGGCATTCAAGTTCATGAAATCTAACCCCAGCACCACCTGAGACATCTGAGTGCACTGTGCAGTAAAAGGATGAATAGTTGTGTGGGGGGGTTAAAGACTCTGGACTGGCTTCTTCTCTTTCTTGTAGAAATGGATGAAACCCCCAGTGCAAAATAGAAGACTACATGTAGGATCAGGAAGTTTCACTAAACAAAATACTGTGGTGTTTGTTTGACATAAATTTTCAAAACATTGCTGCTGAAGAACAGAACATGCATTGAAATAAATGACTCTAGTTTTGGTGGAATGTCCTGTCGTTGTTGTTTCTGCCCGCTTGTTTTTGTTTTTTTCCTCCTTGTTTTTTGTCGTCTCTTTCTTCTTTTTCTTCCTAAGTGTTCTCTTTCTTTATTTTTGGGAACGTGGGGGGGGGAGGGGGGGGGATGGTGAAAAAGGAGGGGGGGGAGGGGGGTGGGGTGGTCGGTTCCAGTTCGGAGATCATCAACTCTGCACTCCTTCATGGCCCTTCCCAGGCATTCCTTGTTAGTCCCTGTTAGAACACCGTGTTCATTGTTCTGTCTATCATGTGTTTTATTTTTTTCTAGTTTTCTGTTTTCAGTTATACAGGTTCTCATTCAGTATACTGCAGTGATAGTTCATTCATTTAATGAGAACCAATATAACTGACAACAGAAAACTAGAAAACAAAGGTATTAGAAATAAGATCATGGAGAACAAGCAACACCAAAACCTACAGAGAACCCACACAACGCCAGAGAGGCAAAACACCAAGCAAACGAACAACTGGAAATCTAAATACACAAGGACTAACACAGAACACCTGGGAAGGGGCAGAGTCACAAACTTGGGACAGGTAAACGGCATGACAAGAGGACAGAGATAGGAGGAGCTATACACCACAACAGAAGCACATGGAAGAAAAAGAAGACAAAAACATTTGCAAGACCGGACGTTACACCAACATTAAAGTAATTTATGTTCTGTGATGCTGTTTTTTTTTTCCCACAACTCAATTTTTACAGAAACAGTGTTTAGTTTTGATGGTACAGTCATATGTGCAAGACAGACACAAGGGTTTGTTTTAGGTGTATGCCAATGAAAAAATCCGCCCCCATGCGCCGTCACCCAACCCCAAATATCCGTTCCGCTCACACCCCGCCACACCGTTGTTTCCATATTCGTCACCAAGGCGCAAGCCTTTTTTTTTTCCTTTTACTACAACCTTTTTCCTTTCCCTCTTTATTGGTGTCACATTGTTGACAGCTGACTGAAGAGTCGATTGCAAGATTTCAGTATTACTTTCAAGTTGATCGAAGCCCAACAGGGCAGGGACTATTTATAAATACATCTATAGTGGAGGCAGTCACAGTTTGCTTATATAGGTGGTGGAATGGCATGAAAACAATATAATCCAAAAAAACATGTATTATAAAGTAATGATCAGAGATGCATTCAATCTGAGAGAAAGTGACTTTCTACCATAATTCCCAGAGTACTAAATCTGAGATACAGTTAAAGCGGCGAATAGGCCATATTACATTTTGAGTATAACCCATGGCATTAAATTAATGAGGGCCTTAAAAATTACGATTAAGAACTCTTCCTATAAGAGCCTTATCCACAGAGAGAGCGATGTACTTGTTAGAAACTCTAATGAGTAAAAACTGTTCATTAGTCAGTTTGTTCTAGCCTGTATGCTAAGATACCTCCTACCTGATGACAGTAAGATGAACAGGCTGTGTAGGGTGCTTTTTTCTGGTGTGATGGAGTAATTACAGAACACTTTGAGCAAGTTAATTCCTCAAGGCTATTGTTTACTTACACTTTGATGGACATTTGCAGCATCATAAGGCAGCATGAAGATAACCATCGTCTTCAATTGTCTTAACCGTATTGAGCATCTTTTAGGTGAACTGGAAAGGGCTGTACAGTCATTTCTGCCTTAATTTGCACAATGATTTGCACTTAAACAGGGTCTCGAGTGATCTGATCTGACTGGAGAGCAAGACATGTAGCTGTTCACATGACTTGAGGAGGGGTGCCACACACATTTAAAATGTCAGTTTCTTGCTGCATTGTTATCAGACAAAAAAAAGCACTAAGTGTGTGCCTGTGTGTGTCTGAAAGGTCTGTTGCATAAACTACTAATTAATCTTAATAAAAAGAAACAGCAGATGATATGAAAAATAAAGCTAAGCAGCTGCCTTAATATCTGATGTGATAAAGCTGTTGACTAAAATGTGAACTAATCCTTTCAGTGATCACCTGTTCTAAAGTTGGTATAAGGTTCAGCATGCTACTAGACAATCAAACTTAAATACCTGGAAACTTTGTGTGTACATTCCCTGATCAAAATAACCAAAATGTTGCTACAAAAATTCTCTAGCTTTTGTGTGGTACACCCAAGACATAAAGGTGCAGTCCTCCATAATTTTGTAAGCTGTGAGGTAAAATTCTCTGTTAAATGAAGCTAATATCTGCAAAAAAAAAAAAAAAATGTTCTCTCTGCAGGCTGAGGTATTGTGGCTTTACAGATGAAGGCTGTTCTGCTCTGGTTTCAGCTCTGAAATCAAACCCCTCCCATCTCATTGAACTAAATGTGTCTGGAAACCAAATTGACACAGGATTGAAGCAACTTATTGCCTTAAAGGATGATCCACATTATCGCCTACAGAAAGTAACGTGAGTATCATTTGTGAAAAACGTAGAGAGTACAGTCAATGCAGTTACTGATCAAATCTATTCTATACTGTTCTAATTTATTCTATTCTGTATTTTAAGTTTTGTCATTTGGCAACAAATGTTTATAGCATTAGCAAGCCTTTGCTTGCTGATACAGAACATTACAGAGCACAACAAAAGTTACTATGAGATATCTTAATTATATATATTAATACATTTTTGACAAGTAAGGAAAAACCTTTTCAACGGTATTTTGTAAAATAACAATCTTCTAACTGGTCTTTTTACGATGTATTGCAGGTTCTACGAAGAATAGCTGATGTACGAAAGTGAATGTGCTGAAAGGACACAAATACACAGAACAAAGAACAGATAAAAGAAGAAAATGCCAGTAGGGTGTATCGAATTTTTTTATTTGTTTTAAATGGCCTTTAATATTCTAAAGTTTCAGAGTGCAGCAACTAAAGATGACACATTTATATAAAAACATGATAAGGATGTATAGTTATACATTTAAAAATATGTACAGATATGTAGGCCATTGTGTATAGTAATATACAAGCCTAAAGAAGAGAGATTGACATTTAAGTGACCAACGTCTCTTACATACATACATGTGCAATGGATATCCTATTAATATCTTCCCAAAGTCTATAAAGGTCTGGTATATTCCACCAGTAATGTAAAATAGGTGGTCCTAAAAGTGGTACTGCTGTCATCAGCTTTTATAAACAATCACAAGCTGAGCAGATGTTTATGAACAGTCATTTTGCTTTGTTTGCATAGTTGTAACAATGTGGTGGTTGAGTTTGACATGAACAGGGACAGGCAGACATAGACAGACGGAGATGTAACAATAGTTATACATTTCATTTATATAAAATGTTATATATTCATATATGTAAAATGTTATATGTAAAGTGTTATAGTACATGTCGAAAGGTGTTCAAACACTCAGTAAAACAGCAGGAAATTTGGACAGTTGGGCTTTGTTAAAGTTATTCTGACATCATGGAAGAGGAGAGGAGAATGTAAAGCACGAACCAGGATCTCAGCATCTTTAGAGGTAAGCAGAGGGCGAAGTCTAGAAATCCTACGAAGATTTTAAATATGCAGACTTGGTCACAGATTTAATACGGGGAGCAAAGCTGATGCAAGTCAAACAGGACACCAAGGTTTCTCACAGTAGAGGATGGGGTGACATATGCAGTCTCAGTAAGCAGGGTTGGCTGACTTGGAACCAACTATCATTATCATAATTCAGTTTTTAGCATTAAGCTTCAAGAAGTTAGCATTCAACCAGTTCCTTAAACCATGAATAGGCAAAGACAGCCAATAGACTAAAGCATCACCACTCAGCCTCGTGGGAAGAATTGTGGCCAAATTTTGAGCCTGGGTGCCAGTGCAGGCTTTAATAGCAAGTTTCAATCTAGCTTTCCAAAACGAAAAACTTTCTTTGTCTTTGCCATCACCATAAAAACAGGGAGGGAGTTCAACTTGGTAATGGACGACCCTTTTAGCATTAGCTTCGTCACTGGAAGGGTTCGCAGCGCCCGCGGCAGCATTTAACGCGGGAAAACCATCCCCTGATTCAGACTCCGACATAATGCTTAGCTAGCTTGGTTTATACTGTCCTACTTAGAAACTGCGGCTATTTTCGCACAAAACGTCTTTCTGGTGACTATTTCCAGCTGTCAGTGTTCTGCACTGGTAACTCACCAAGAAGTTTGCAACGGCGTAGAAAACCGCTATCGTAGTTGAGCCTTGGCTGTACGAGACTTGGGGAGAACAACGCGGCGAAGTAGGAAAAAAAAACGCTGCCACCAGTCTGTAACCCTGGTTTTTGGTGTGTCTCGGTGTTATGTCTTCGAAGGCATAAGAAGGGAGTCGGGTTACAATGAGTCGGTTTGAGTTCATTCAGCCAAATGGCTCATGCACTACAACCATACACAAGAGGAGCCTCTCCATGCTCTACTGTCTCGGCCCCCGCTTAAACTCGTCCCCCAGGAAACCATCCTTAGGAACTAAAATAATGATGTAAATAAAATGGACATTGAAGTAACTTTTTTCCCCATAGCCATCCAGAAAATAACAGAACAAGTTTTTAAACAAAATACATAAAACAATTAAATGAACTTAGCTCCTACACAAATATATGTGAATATATGTAGTACGCACTCTGAAACATGCTGGGTTATTTCAACAACCCACTTTCTGTGTCACTGAAGTTTGAAGTTGGGTTTTAATATCAGCCTTGGTCAGCTAAACAATTAAATACTATACTGTTTTTCATGTTTTTCAATGACACATTCATAAACCAAAAATTGAGCACATGCAATGTTGTCCCCAAAGAAACACATAGTGACATATTTGTCTATATTTTGTCATCATTGAAATTCCATATAAAACTTGTGTTGTAGACATGGTGATCCGTGGCTCCCATCACCAACCCTGTAAAGAAATCCAAACTGCTTCAGATTCAACCTAAACTCTCAGTCAGGACTATTGAAAAGTGAGCAAATACTATACTTTTCTAATGAAAGTTTTATTTTTATAATTATCTGCATGTGCCTTCTGTGATTCCTGTCCCCCAATCATCATTCTATTTCTCCTCAACTTCATTAAATGTGAATGGATACAATTATTCTGAACAACATCACCGCTGTGAATGTGTTAAAAATCTTGGATACCATCAAAATATAATTAGCATGTATTATAATAATTTATATATATATATATATATATATATATATATAATTTACACACTACATTATAAATTACAGAAATGCTGTGTGATAAATATAGTTATGCATTTACACAATATATGTAAAATTCAGTTATTCCTTGTGTGTTTTTCAGTGTACCGCAATACATTGAAATTTATATATAGCATATATATATAAAATATATAAATATATATTTTCTTATATAAATATCTGTTTTATTCTGTTAATTATTAACAAAAAATCACTTAGCCAGACCAGGAGGACTGTTAACCTTTCATATATTGACACTTAATATTTTGGGAAAATTCACCTCCATCTCTTTATATCATCCTCGTAAGTTTATTTAGGCAATAAACAGACAATAAAGATGTTTTCATTTTTGCAATGTAGACAGTAACTTCTTTCACCTCAGGATTCACTTGCAGCATGGTTACACATTGCTACTTTTAACATCTGCTGTGCAATGCTGCCATCTACAGCAGAGGAGGTTAGGCAGGTTAATTTTGAAGCCCAGCCATGATAGTTCTCAGATATTCAAGATTCAAGAGTTTTATTGTCATATACACAGCATAACAAGCAGTTACACTGTACAATGAAATTCTTACTTTGCAGTTCCTCCATTCCCGACAGTCTTAAAAAATAAATATCAATATAAAAGGAGAGAGAAAAATAAGAAGTATAATATATATATATATATATATATATATATATATATATATATATATATATATATATATATATATATATATATATATATATATATATATATATATATATATATGTACACTAAGTAAAGAAAAACACTAAGTAAAGGAAGGGAGAGTCCAGTACTGTATGGATGCAAGTAAGGTGCATATGCATGTGTAAAGTGTGCTGTGCAAGTACAGAAGTAAATGGATGTATGGAATAACAGTAGCAGCAGGGGGGTGTGTACTGTCCCTGATGATGCTGTGGGCCCTCCTGAAGACCCTGGTCCTGTAGATGTCCTGCAGTGAGGGGAAGGCTGCTCCGGAAATGAACTGTGCAGTCTTGATCACTCGCTGGAGAGCCTTCCTATCCTGAGCGGTGCAGTTTCCGTACCAGACAGTGATGAAGCTGGTAAGAATGCTCTCGATTGTACTCCTGTAGAAGTTGCTGAGAATTTGGGCCGACATGCCAAATTTCCTCAGCTTTCTCAGAAAGTACAACCGCTGCTGGGACTTCCGGACGATGTAGTGCGTGTTGTGTGACCAGGTTAAATCCTCACTGATGTGAACGCCAAGGAATTTGAAGGTTTTCACCCTCTCCACCTCTGTCTCACCTATGAACAGGGGTGTGTGTGTAGCTCCTGCCTCCTCCTCCTTGGATCAACAATCATTTCCTTGGTCTTGTCTGTATTCAAGGAAAGCTTGTTGTAGTCACACCAGTCCACCAGCTCAGCCACCTCCCTCCTGTACGCTGTATGTAGATATATCCGATGAGTAAATGTTTCACTCAAGAGTTAATAATTTTACACCACTTTGCTGCACAATTAACGTGTACCAATGGCAAAATGTTCCTTAAACCCACAAAAGCAGGTTTTTTGTTTACATAGAAATAAAGTAACCTTTTACCCAACCACGCTGTTCTCTTTTCTGCTGTCTATCAGAGGTCGGTGCACTAGCGACATCTAGTGTATGGAAAGAATGCAGTGCACACATCAACCAGTGCATCAACACAACTACACTAAAAGCACACCTACAGCATGGGATGGAGTATCATTGTTGTTGCTCTAACAAGTGCAATGATTTCATTGTCCAGATGATAGCATTCCATGTGGTTACAGGTGATGTGAAGCAGAACAAAATCACAATGTTTCTAATGTAACTAATTAAATTTATATATATAATATATAAGTATAATATTTTTAGGACCTGCAGCTGATCTAAGATGCAAAAGAAGATAAAAAGGAGATGTGGATTGACTTCACAATCTGTGCCTGTTGTAAGTGGATGGATATATGTAAGGGACCAGACTATGCCACCAGCTGCCAGCAGAGGGCAATGGCAGCGAGGCCAGATTGGGAAATGGGGCAATTAGACCCCCTTAAATAAAGAGTGGCTGTGTGAATGGCCTGTCCCCATGAAAGCCTACCGTGATGACTATTGATATTCGGTCCTAGGGCTTCGAGATATTTACCTATACCCAACATACTGTACAGGCTGTACCTTGACCAAGCCTGCCAATTGCAACTAGTGTTGGGGTTCCTAAAGTTGGAATAGCACTACCCACTTATAGATTTGTTCACATGGTATGTGTTTGTGTGAGTGCCTCAGTCTAAAGGCCGTGGTCTAGTTGACTCTGGACTCATATGTAGTGCACCCTTCCCCGAAGACCCATCTGCAAGTGAGACCAAAAAAGTAGGAGTGTCTAACAGAGTGGAGAGTGATGGGACACAATGTTAATTAGCTGTGGCAAACTGGGTTCCCCAGTTGGACATCAGCATTCTGTCAACCATGACCACAAGTTCTGCTGTCTCCTTGAAGGTGCAAAGCTTGGGCAGGGCCATAAACTTCCATGCCTCGGAGAATGACTTAAAAACAAAGCTATCCCTTGTGTGGGTGCTTTGATATGTGCACACGGTGCTTAGAATGCGATGAAGGCATGGAGGTTTAGCAACGCCACCATTTTCTCTGGGCCAACGCTCATTTAAAATGATCTGAGGCTAAATGGAAAACTGTTCTATGGTCAGATGAATCAAAATCTGAAATTCTTTTTGGACAACACAGATGCTGGGTCCCCCTCAGACTACATAGGAGAGGAACCATCCAGCATATTATCAAAGCAAAGCTCAAAAGCCCCTATCTCTGTAAGTATGGAGTTGCATTAGAGGTTGCACATCTGGAAAGGCTCTATCAAAGCTGAATAGTATATAGAGGTGTTGGAACAATTTACGGCCCCATCCAGACCACGTCTCTTTCAGGGAAGGCCTTTCATAGTTCAGCAAGACAGTCCTGAACCACATACTGCATCCATCCCAACAGCATGGCTTTGCAGAAGAAGAGTGTGGAGGCATGTAGTCCAGACCTTTCACCAACAGGAAACACCTGGAGCATCATAAAGTGAAAAATCCAGCAAAGAAGACCCAGGACTATCGAGCTGCTACATCAGACAAGAACTGGACAACATAACCTCTCCCAAACCTCCAGCACTTCCCAGACATTCACAGACTTTCGTTAAAAGAAGAGGGGGTGCTACACAATGACCTGTCCCAGCTTTTTTGAGATGTGTTGCTGCCATCAAGTTCTAAATGAGCTAACCATTTTAATGAAATGGTAACATGTCTCACGTCTAACTTCTTAAATGTGTTCTGTGTTCCTCTGTGAACAGAATGTTGGTCTATGAGATTTGCAAATCATTGCATTCTGTTTTCATTTACATTTTACACAAGGTCCCAACTTTCTGTTTTTACTTTTATTTATATTATAAGAACATGTGGGCACAGAGGCACAAAGCTGTTTGGTTTTTTATTTGAAACTATGTTCTTGATTGCAATGCTAAACGCTTTGTTACTGTGTAAATGGGTGTGTGAAACCACATCTGGCCATTTTCCACCTTAACCACAATCACATACCTTCTACCTTTACTGCTTCGTAATGCACTTAAGTGAGTAAGCACTAGTAGATGTGTAAGTGATGTGTATGTACTTGTGTTGCACTTATAATGACTTGTCTTCTCTATAGGTATGAGCACTGGGCTGGGGTTGCCAGATAGTGCTCTTTTTGCTTTATATATGTCTGTGTATTAATCTCTAGGTATCAGCACTGGCCCCCTGTTCGGGCAGTGTCTAAGCTTGTGGTAAGTTTTAGGCTATACGCTTCCTGTACTAGCTGGAATATTATCCAATGGAACATTAAGCACAGTTGTAAGACGCTCTGGATAAGAGCGTCCGCTAAATGCCTTCAATGTAAATTTAAATGCTTATGGTGATGGCACCTACTTTGGGCTGGTCTGAACAACAGTGCTGTGGATGACCATCAGAATCTTTGGAGTGTTCTGTAATGCATTTCACAATTATTCATAGGTACCATAAACATAACGATTTTATTAAATTCTCCACTCCAGTGAGCCCAGGTGATGCAGGTTAGTAGCAACTGCAGGAACAGAGTCTCCTCTATCAGAAAATACAATGTCTAAGTAAAGGTTTAAGGTGGCTCTATGCAAAACATTTAGCTTAAATGGCAAATGCATTACTGAAATCAAACAAACAGATAAAGGGGTTTAGCGTGTGTAGCATTTCTCTTTCATTTTTTTTAACATGACATTTTTCAAGAAACCTGAAGAGACTCCTTTATAGCAAACAGAGTCCTTAGTTTACCCTTCAGCACAGACAATTTAAAACAACTTAAAGCCATTGCCAAGTACAGCCTACCGTGAAGCACTTGACTTGCTGATAGAGACTGACAGTGTTGTGCATGTTCATGCCATTAGAACAGGTTGTACCTGTTATCAGCCAAAAAAAGCACAGAGCTGTTTTGGCTACATATTTTCTGAGGGCACATTAAACTGAAAGTATGGTCTTGAATGTGACGCTGAACACATCGCTCTCAACATGGAGCTACACCTGTAAGTATATATAAAATAACAGGATATGATGTGTAAGAGGATCAGAGGAAGAGAGATCTATACACGCTGGTTTATTCCTGAAGTAGTTCAGAAGATTCTTGGCGTATGTTCTTTATTAAGCGTATCCTGAGGCTGTGCGGTAGAATACCTGTATTTGCCTGCAGTGCCTGTGGCTGATGTTCGTGAGTGTTTGAGTGTGCTTCTGTGTCAACCTGAATCCTTCATGTTGTTATGTGAGCTAACAGACCTGATGTGCTAACACAGAGGTGATTTAGCACTAACTGATTTACCTGTCGTTGTGTTTTTGTATTTAGGATCAGCTGCAGGGCTGTGGACTGAAAAAGAAAGTACACTGTAAAGAGAGCACTGAGTGAAGAAAGGTGTGGGTCCACTGTGCGCTGACAGACTGTGAGAAACCAGATCAGCAGGATGAGTGAGCAGGCTGAGGAATCTCAGGAGACAAACAAGAGTCTTTCTGAACCTCAGGGCAAAGAGTATGTGTAAGTGAATCTGTTTTAATCTGATATTATATATAGGAGGAAAATACGGCCATAAACGTATATAGACATTCTAATTTAAGCAGTACAACATAAATGCAAACATCTATTTGTCATTTCTTTATCTCATCAAATATCCTCCCAAAACTGAAAAGGAAAAAATAAAAATCTGCAATAATATGTAACAAATAATATATAATAAATTGTAATTATATTTTAAAATAATTTTCTGGTTTATTCTTATATTATATATGATGTAAAGATAATAATAAAATAAAATAATACATTTGAAACACATACTAATCATTTCATTTTACTGATGATATTTTTGGATATATATGATCATATGTCAGCTAATACGAAAATAATCCAAGTTTACCATTGGCTTTCCCTTTTCTTTGTGAAATGCATAATACAAGCCAAAACTAAAATCAAACTGCAGTGTTTACACTGTAAATTCTTTTTCACAGCAATGGGACACATATATCTGACTAAATGAAAAAGGAAAATACACATGTATAAATCAAGAAAGGTTTTTGACATCAGAGCTGTTTTTAAATATCAAGATAAAAAGACAAATGGAATTTTTTGTTTCCCACTTTTTTGTTTTCCCACTCCCCACTGCATTTTTTGCAAGTTCACCAACATATAAATGATTGGTTAACAGTAGGCGGGGCTGAACCTACTGCCCAGGAAAGAGACACTTTGCACTAACATCGTGTTTACATTGGGTACAAGTGAAACTCACATAACTCCTTGTCTACTACTATGACAACTACTGCTGAAACGATATCAAAATGTTCTTATGATGTATCACAGCGCTCAAACACTGAGCTACAACAGACATGTTTTAGTGTTGTAAGTACTGTTGCACCAAACAGTTAGAACAGGAAGTGGATAAATCTGCTAAACAGAGCTCAAATGCTGTATATGTAGAGCATCTATGTTTCTACCACAGCTCACATCAAGCAGTCTCTGTGCCAGTGACTTTAAGAATATTCCAGATTTAAAACAGAAATAAGAACTTCTATATGTAATATGGAATTGATAGATTTTGTTTACATTTAGCTAGCTAGGCTAAGTAGAAGCCATCGCTAACCGTAGCTAAATAAATCCATTTGATACATACAGCATCATTCTCGCAGTTTCTTTACTGATTGTGAAGCAGGACTTCAGATTTACTGGAAAACACTACTCCTAGCTTGTATCTTAGCATTGTGTTTCTGCTGTGATGTTCTGATTTCTCTTTTCTCAGACCGATGTAGGAGAGCCAAGCTGTGTTGCTGACATAATATAGCTTACGATGTATAGCTATATAATGTATAGCTAACGTTAGCTGTTCTTACTAAATTGATACAGGGGAAATTATATTGTTTATGGTTTATTGCCTGTAGCATCAGCTTTTTAAAAACATGAGTAAATATAATGCAGAAACATATAGGTAAGTAGTTAGCAGGTGTAGTAGTTAGTTAGCAGCACTACATGGCTAGCTAAATATAAACATAGTCTAAATTCGGACTACATATAAAAGTACTGAATGGTAAACTGTTACTTTGCTGTTGATTTATACATTCTGGATGAATTTCTTTTAATCAATTTGGCTCGTATTATGTACTGCACAGAGAAAGACAAAGCCAAAGTGAAGCGTGGATTTCCTTTTCCTATTGAACTTTTCCAAATATGGCCATAAAATACCAGGATTATGAGTAAAATGATGGCAGGATAAGTGCACAGATGTTTGGAAAAAGAATGATAATTATTTTATATTTGAGTGTTTTAATTATATCTGCTGTGAACGGAGTTTCCTAATATTCCTATTTCTGCATTAATCTGTGTATCTGTTTACGAACATAAACAGCTCCTTGTATCTAGACTCATGTTCCATGTTATCAGCCATACAGGACACTCTGTAGGTGTACAGGTCCAGACTGTAGTCCATCTGTTTCTCTGTATACTGTATTACCCTGTTCCTAAATGGTCAGGACCCCCACAGGACCACCACAGAGCAGGTATGATGTGGGTGGTGGATCACTCTCAGCACTGCAGTGATGCTGACGTGGTGGTGGTGTGTTAGTGTGTGGTGGATCAGACACAGTAGTGCTGCTGGACACCTCAGTGTCACTGCTGGACTGAGAATCGTCCACCAACCAAAACTCCAGCCAACAGTGTCCTGTGGGCAGCGTCCTGTGGGCACTGATGAAGGACTAGAGGATGACCAACACAAACTGTACAGCAGCAGATGAGCTATCATCTCTGACTGTTGCACTTCTTAATCAGTCACTCCTCTCGGCCATGTTCCCTCCGCTTATAAGATCTCTGCTGTCACTCCCATACTAAACCTGACCCATTAAATTTTAAGAGCTACTGTTCCTTCTCTAATATTACATCTCTGTCAAAGGTTCTTAAAACAAGCTGTTGCCAAGCAATGTGAAGCTGATCTTAACACTGATAACCTTTTAGAAACTTTTCAGTCAGAATTCCATCCATCTTGATAAAGTATGATATTCAGTTTGTCTCTCTAGACTACATGACTGGGTGTGGAGAGCTCTACCCTGGACTGGTTTTCATTCTACCCAACCTTAGCACTCTTTCTCACTACTCCTCTACCACCTACTCTATTGTCATTTCAGGGGTTTCCTCAAGGTTCAGTTCTTGGACCAACTTGGTTTATCATTAATTTACTCATTTTTGGTCTCTACACATCTCACTGTTACACGGAGAACACCCAGATTAACCTTAGAACTAAGTTCAGTACAAACATTTTCAGTCAGGAAAATGAAAGTACAAAGTAACAACAGCATTGCGTGAAGAAAGGTGTGGGTCTATTGTGCACTGACAGACTGGCAGTGAAGAATCTGATCGGTAGGATAAGTGAACACTCTGAGGAGACAAACGAGTTTTTCTAAACCTGAGGGCAAAGAGTATGTGTAAATCAATCTGTTAAAAATATAATGTATAAAATATTTATAAATATTAAAACAAGCCCTCAATTTACAGTCAGGTTAGCCCCAAGTTAGCTTGCTAGGTTAGCTAGGCTAGTTAAGTTAGCTGTCTTCCTTTATTATTAATCCTTTTTAAGCATATGCTGTATTCTTCTTAGTGTGTATTTTGTGTGTGAGTGTGTGTAGTGTGAGTGTGTGTAGTGTGAGTGTGTAAGAGTGTGTGTAGTGTGTTGGTCTACATCACTGCCCGAGATATGAAGGTCCTCAACACAGCTTGTGAAGTGTGCTACTTAAAAAAGACTGGCTGTCTGGACGCAGGTGTATTCACCTGTTTTGTCGCCCTCCTTGGATGGATGAAACGACTCCCTCATGCAAAATAGTGATTAGACTAAAGTCTTATTGAATCCAAAGCAACGCTCAATAAAACCGGCTCTCTAATTCTTCTCATTAATAATGTAGTTGTGAACATCATATCCACCATGTCAGTGGTAGCACATTGTTGTACATTGTTCCCTTAACATGTTGTAATACAAATGCATTTGTTTTTAAGATTTGAAGACTGCTGTGTGAATTCTGTAGTTAGTAAAACTGTGAAATTATTCATTCATATATTTGTTTTGGTTGTTTTCACCACTGAAATACTTATGGTAAATGAAAATATGTTGTTATATTTAAAGCTCTTCAGGGCCTCCAGAAAGATCAGAATCAGTGGTATCTCTGCGGAGTGATCATTCTTTGGCTGAACATCCATATTTCAAAGATGAAGACCCTCCCTCTCAACAAAGGTAATATACTTTCACAGTATTACTACAGTACTACATGTCTTTTAGATTTTAGCTTTACAATCAATTCCACATACATTCATAGCACATATTTCCACTGTCTTTTAAACCATCTGAGTTTAGGTCCAAAAAGGCTCAGCAATGTTTCTGTATAGAATTAACGTTGGGCTTTGTTCCTGTGTAAAAGAATATAACATTGTATTTCTTGATGCAGTGACGGACTGTGTTAAGTAATGCCGAAGTTCTTTCGAGTCTATGTGGCTATATTTAACCCAGTAGCATATTTCATACAGTGCCCTCTGACATGGTCGTCCTGTGGGCAGCATCCTGTGTCCACTGATGAACGATTAGAAGATGACCAATACACACTGTATTGGTCAAATGTCTTCAAACACGCTATTACCAAGCAACTTAAAGCTTATCTTAAAACTGATCATCTTTTTGATACCTTTCAGTCAGGATTGCAGACATTCCATGGTACTGAAAGGACTTCGACTATTTCTTGATGAAATGTGCCATGGGTGTGGACTACTACTTTGTCTTGGTTTTCATTCTACCTACCATTTTAACTTCATGACTTTTTCTGGCTACACCTCTACCTCATCTCTACTGTCACTCAAGGGGTTCCTCAAGGTTCAGTTCTTGGACCTATTTTGTTTACTCACTTTTGGTTATATCATACTTCATGGATGACAACCAGATTAACCTTATATCTAAGTTTGTTACAAACATTTCCAGTCAGGACTCTGAAAAAGAAACTATAATGTAACAACAGCATTCCTTAAAAACAGAATTTAAGGAAATAAACAAGAGTTTTTCTAAAACTGAGGGCAAAGACTATGTGTAAATCAGTCTCATCAAATCTGATGTTCTTATACATGCAATATAAATTAAAAAAATTTAAATAATAATGTATTAAATATTTATAGATATTTAAAAAAAGCCAACAATTTACGGTCAGGTTAGCCAAGCTTGCCTATTTAGCTAGTCTAGCTAAATTAGCTGGCTTCCTTTATTATTATTCCTTTTTAGGCATATCCTGTGTTTTCTTTGTGTGTATTGCGTCTTAACAATTTCTTAGAAAATCACTTAGAAAGATCATTTAGTTAGATAATAGTAATTTAGAAACTTGCCTATGTGAACTCAAAGACAGTATTAAATGACTTCTTGATGTCAAATAGTAATTAGATTAATCCAGAGCAACCCTCAATAAAACAGTTTCTAATTCCTCTTACTAATAATTTAACTGTAAACAACACATTCTAACACAACACCACCGTGTAAGTGGTAGCATATTGTTTTACATTTTTTCCCTTTAATATGTTTTTACACAAACTTTTTTCTTTTTTTCAAGACTGCTATGTGAATTCTGTAGTTAGTAAAACTGTGAAATTATTCATTCATATATTTGTTTTGGTTGTTTTCACCACTGAAATGCTTATGGTAAATGAAAATATGTTGTTATATTTAAAGCTCTTCAGGGCCTCCAGAAAGATCAGAATCAGTGGTATCTCTGCGGAGTGATCATTCTTTGGCTGAACATCCATATTTCAAAGATGAAGACCCTCCCTCTCAACACAGGTAATATACTTTCACAGTATTACTACAGTACTACACGGCATAGCACATATTTCCACTGTCTTTTAAACCAACTGAGTTCAGGTCCAAAAAACTCTTGATGCACTGATGGACTGTGTTAAGTAATGAACAAGAAAAGTTATTTCAAACCCATGTGGCTATGTAAGGCCATGTGAAGGTCACACATTCATCAGTGGTGTCTGGCCTTGTCCTATAAGAAAATTAAATTTAGATTCTCTTACTAAGTTTAGCACAAAGTGGTGAGCCATGATCCATCTTAGAACATTTGTCAAAATGTGTTTTTCTGACAAAGAAGAAAATTAGCATTAGAATCTTGACACCTATGATCTGGAGTGAGGTTGTATGTAATTATGAGTGCAAGTTTGTAAATAAAGAGTGGTTAGATAAAGCAGAAAATCCAACCAACTTGTAAAACTGAATGAAAGAACCTGTACTAACTACTGCATAATCAGAATAAAGATTAATCTAATCTAAACTAGAGATGTGGAAAAATATCCTTAATGTTTCAATTTGAAATAATAAAAGCCATGAAAATGATTCTTTCCACAAAATTATATAACAAAGAATATAATAAATGTGAAATAATTTGTATTTAAATTATGCTGGTGTTATGATACAAAGTCATTTTTCAAGATTTCTGCTTGATTTTTATAGTTACTAAAACTTCAAAATCATCAATTCATGTAATAGTTTCAGTTGTTTTCCCCACTAAAGTATTTAATGATATATGAAAATATGTTATTATTTTTCAAAAGATTTGCAGTGCCTGCAGAAAGATCCAAATCAGCAGTATTACCGAGTGATCACTCGATCAAAACTGTACGGCCAAGTATTAAAGATGAAGACCCTTCCTCTCAATGCAGGTAATACACTTACACAGTCTTAGTATAAGTGTGTTTAAACTGTACAATATAAGGCTGGGTACTGTATGAAACTTATGATGCTTATTTTTCAGTGTGACGAAACATGTTTAACAACAACAACAAGTAGAGAGTCTTAAAATTTTCCATGCTCCTGCCCTGATTGGCCTCAGATATGTCCTCCAATAAAATCTTATGCTAAAAGTGCTCCTGTCAAGAAGCTCTTAAGGGAAAAGGAACACATGCACTACTGAGGAACTAAGCAGGAACTAATAAATAGTGCTGCACCTAAGTAACCACTATAAACTACCAGGAAGTACTAAATAATTACTTAACAGTTAATAGTGAAGTAATGTTTTGGGTAGCTCACAATTAACTAATCAATAACTACTGAGTCTAAAAGAGTAATACTTCTTAAAGTAGCTACATGTATTGAATAGGTATTGAACTTGATTACCGATCAATTATAAACTCAGTAGTTGAGTCTTAGGTGGTTCCTGGTAAACTATTAAATGATGTGGTGTATATTAACACTACATAATAAAAGTGCTGAAATAGACTATGCAGTGTACAGTATCTAAACTATAAAGGATCAAATGCTTTATTATTATTATTATCATCATTATTAATATCATAAAAACAGGTCTCATCAGCACCACAACATACTGTACTGAATGAAGTTTGTCATAGATAGATAGATAGATAGATAGATAGATAGATAGATAGATAGATAGATCCACAAGATGTTCTACTTGTACATTAGTAAGTCAGCGATTTGTTCTTTCAGTGACCAACAGGATCTTCTACACACCCTCACCATACAGCCAAAAGAGCAAAGGAGAATCACAGAGACAGCAGAAATCAGAGACAGAGGGTACATCTAAACATCAAACATGCTTTGTGTTATGGTTATTAACTGGTTGGCTCAAACGTTTAACTTTTAACTCTGTACTTTTTCTAGAAATGAATCCAGTCCTGCTGTGGAAGCTCTAGAAAAATTCAAATCAAACCTGAAACTGAAATTTCAGTGTTTGAATGAAGGACCAGCAAATGAGTTCAGTCAAACACCTTTCAGTAAGATATTCACTGACCTCTACATCACGGACGGTGGAGGTGATGAGATCACCACTGAACATGAGTTCAGACAGATCGAGGTGACATCCAGGTTTCCAGCAACAGATGACATGGAAATCCAATGTAACGACATATTTAAACCCTCACCTGGACAAGACAGACCCATCAGAACTGTCCTGACAAAGGGAATCGCTGGCATTGGAAAAACAGTCTCTGTACAAAAGTTTATTCTGGATTGGACTGAAGGTGAAGCTAATTCAGACGTCCACCTCATACTTCCACTTCCTTTCAGGGAGCTGAATTTACTGAAGGATGAGGAGCTCAGCTTGATGGATCTTCTTGACAGGTTTTTTACAGACACTAAAGAAGTGGACATTTCCAGCAGTAACTATAAGATTATCTTCATTTTCGATGGCTTGGATGAGTGTCGCCTCCCTCTGGATTTCCAGAGGAACAGGAAACTCTCTGACGTGACTAAATCAGCCTCAGTGGATGTGCTGCTGACAAACCTCATTACAAGGAACCTGCTTCCCTCTTCTCTCATCTGGATAACCTCCCGACCAGCATCAGCTCATCAAATCCCATCAGTGTACATCGACCGAGTGACAGAAGTACGAGGGTTCAGGGACTCACAGAAGGAGGAGTACTTCAGGAAGAAGATCAGTGACCAGGCCAAGGCCAGTAAAGTCATCGGCCACATTAGATCAGCGAAGGCCCTCCATGTGATGTGCCACATACCAGTGTTCTGCTGGATATCAGCCACTGTGCTCGAGAGAACAATTGAAGAAGAAGAGATTCCCAAAACTCTGACTCAAATGTACACACACTTCTTAGTCTTCCAGACCAAGCAGAAAATGAATGATGACCTGCTTCTCAAACTGGGAAAACTGGCCTTTGACCAGCTGATGAAACACAATCTGATCTTCTATGAGGAAGACCTGAATGAATGTGGCATTGATGTCAGTGAAGCCTCCATGTTGTTAGGAGTGTACACCAAACTCTTCAAGCAGGAGGTTGGACTGTCCCAGAAGAAAGTGTACTACTTTGTTCATCTGAGTGTTCAGGAGCATCTGGCAGCTCTGTATGTGCACTTGACCTTCATGAGGGACAACAGAAACATACTGGACCAGGGTTCTTGGAAGGAACTCACGCTCTCAGATTTACACAGATGTGCTGTGGATAAGACCTTAAAGGATAAGAGTGGACATCTGGATCTGTTCCTCTGTTTCCTTCTTGGTCTCTCACTTGAATCTGGTCTCTTGAAAGGCATTCTGACCCGGACAGGAAGCAGTGTCTACAACACTGAGGAAATAACTGTGTACATCAAGAAGAAGATCCAAGGAAATCTTCCAGCAGAGAAATTCATCAATCTGTTTCACTGCCTGAATGAGCTGAATGATCGTTCTCTAATACAGGAAGTTCAAAACTACCTGAATTCTGGAGAGAGAAAACGAGCCACACTCTCGTCTTTACAGTGGTCAGCTGTAGTGTTTGTTCTTCTAACGTCACAGACAGAACTGGAGTTTGATCTGAATTCATACGCTGGAGGACACAACAGTTTAGAAGAGCAAATTTTTCAGAAACTGGTTCCGGTGTTTAAGACAAGCAGGACTGTCCAGTAAGTAGATCAGATTAATGTTCCATTTAGAGGTAAATGATGAGGAGTTTCAAAAGTGTGAAATGTTTGAACAGTTTCTGGTAGTCAAGTTTGTTCTAGAGGCCACAAACTTAACAGAGTAACATAAAAGGAAAGGCCTGTCTAATATTTAGCCTAGTATGGACTAGAGGATGCTCAGTTCTGCTGGTGGTACCTCTTTGAACTATTTTCAGTTACATGTAGGGTTGAAATGATTTGCACAACTGTCTGTAACAAAGACTCCAAACTGACATAGTTTTTTTCATAGCAGAGCTAAAAGTCAGGTTGTCTTTATTACACAACAGGACAGTCGAACAAAGCAACAACACACGATCAAACATGCAAGGTAATATACAAAGTCACAGCCAGGGACTATCAAGTGTCAGAAACCAGAAGGAGCTATCAGCGAGGCAGACAAGTTAGGAGGAGTAAGCAAGAGGATGGGAATCGAAGGAGAGGTCAGGAGACATACAGAACAAAAAAGTAGTCAAAAGCTTTAAAACAAAAAGGAAAGTAAACCAAAAGGAGTCGAAACCAGAGTAGCAAACTCAGAAAAGAAACGCTCAGAATTGCAAGATTAGGTCTGCAAAACTTCGCAACGGGGAAGTGTGTGTGTCTTTTATGCTGGGGCTAATGGGGCTAACAACACTGGGTTCTCTTTTTCAGTGGCCCATTTGTTTGTAAAATGGGGTTGTTGTTTTTTTTACTGTTGACAATTTGTTTTATTGTACTGTTAAAAATGTAATTAATATTGTGTTTTATATCACGCTTGTCTCCCTCTAGACTTAAGTGTTGCAACCTGACTAACAGAAGTTGTGCAGCTCTGGCTTCAGCGATCAGCTCTGGTACTTCACATCTGAGAGAGCTGGACCTAAGTTGGAATGACCTGCAGGATTCAGGAGTGAAGAAGCTTTCCTCTGGACTGGGGAATCCTCACTGTAAACTGGAGAAGCTAAAGTAAGATTCTCTTTCTGGGAAATTAATATGATGTGCCTCTGTACAATAGATACAGTGGTGTATAAAAAGGGATTGGGCACCTCAGAAAATGATAATCTACTGTTCTATTTTTATTTTCTAAAAAACACTAATACATGGATAACCTAAATTAGCTTTGATTTTGTATGTGTCATTGTGTTCATCTAACGACTGTTTTTAACTATATTTGTGGTAGGCCAGTATTATTTGTAGATACTATACAATACTTGGTGTAATAATATTAAACTTGAAAGAGAATGTTTGTAAAGAAACTTAAATTGACTTGAAAATACCTGCAAATATTATTCATTTAAACATTTAAATGTTTGCTAAGGTGTTGCTAGCATGTTGCTTTTTTATCCTGTATGGTTATTAATGTTTTGCTAGGCAGTTGTGATCCTGCCAAGTTCAAAGTTTTTAGAACAGAAACTGTAAAATGAGAAACATGACAAATTGTAGTGACGAATAATAATAATAATAAGGAAATGAAATTAGTAAATTTTTCAAAACCAACTTAATTAAAACAGATGAATTTATCCAAGCTCATGGGATGGTGGAAGGCATCAAAAAGAAGTGTCTGTGTATTTATCGTTCTATTTATTAATTTAATTTTCAAAACAACATTGAAAAACAGAAACATTTGGTCAGTTGTTTTGGTTATGCCATTTTTTAATAAAGCATTATAATTATAAAACTAATTATAATATCAAATAACAAACAAGTCTTTTTTGGTCCAAATGTAAACTTTTACTTTCACTGCTAATAAAAGTGCAGAGCACACATGTGGTTGTAGAAGCTCAGAATACAGGTGGTCAGTAAAATGATATAAGGAAAGATCAGGCAGGAGTGTAAAGATAGTTGTTGTATACTGGTAAGTTATAATATCTATTGTAAAAGTATTTGTATACTATGACATATTGTTTGAAACAATATTGGGTAGGCTCTCCCATACATTGCCCAACAAAAATAATACAACAGTAGTGTAATAGTCAGGTCATGTGGTCAGAGGTGAACTGTGTGTTATTTACAGATACATAAACCTTAATTTAAACTGAGAGCTCTGTGCTCTCCTGTGTTCATCAGGTTCTTAATACAACTTTCATATTGTCCCACTTGCATGTTTGTCACACAGACAGATCTAATAGCAGGAGGACTTTTTTGGACTGCTTTTTGCTTAGTGTTTCCTGGAGGACCACCAGTTCAGCAGGATATTAGACATAATTAAACTTTCCTTGTCCAATTTACTATTTTTTTAAATTACTTATTTCTTTTGAGGGTTAGTTTAGTAAGTCAATTTAACAGCCTTATCATACATAAACTCAGTTACACAGCTGAAACCAAGCTAGCACAGAGTCAGCAACAACATTTTCAACAAAATTAGTTAATATTAAGTTAATATATGCTGTTTATTTTTAAATCTGTTTGAGGAGATTAGACCTTGATAGCTGGACAGTAATCTGAATAGTCAGAGTAGTGGCATGCAGTCAGTGTAGTGGAAACCTCATTAAACCAGATGGCTGATATATGCTGTTATTGACTGCTACAGATTACACTGAGTTCGGATGTCCTCGTGTATAATTGATGTAATAAACTAAATGGGCTGGTTGTGGGTATTTAATGCTCACCACACTGCTGATATTCTACTGATCTGCAGCATGTTGATCTGGCAGTCACCAACACCCGCTTTTAAACAGTGGGAGTCTGGGATGGACGATTCTTCCACAGATCATTTTACATGCCATGCTTACAACATCTGAACTATATATGTATGGTAGTATATAGTATAGTATATATAGTATATATAGTAGTGAAAAGGGACACATAGTGCACAGTACGTAATGTCCATAGTATTAAACCAATAAACAGATATTGGACAGTGTCGTGTGTTTGTGGAGATATAGTTTTTTCCATGTAAAATAAATAATGTGTGATTGTTATTCTCTCTGCAGGTTGGTAGGCTGTGGTTTTGGAAGTGAAGGCTGTCGTGCTCTGGCATCAGCTCTGATATCAAACCCATCTCATTTGATGGAACTGGAACTTACTAAGAATGGACTAGGAGACAGAGGAGTAAAAAAGCTCTCTGCTATTTTAGAGAATCCACAGCATAGTCTAAAGATTCTGAGGTAAACCTAATCCTTTATATAATTACCTAATCATTACACTTTATGGGCAAAATTATGTGCACCTGACCATCACACCTATATCAACTTGTTTAACATTCTATCTCCACACAGGATCAATAACTGATAATAAATTTAGACTGATATGATGATATTTATTGAGCTACACATACAGAAGTCTGTCTCTCAGTATGGAGTCCGGCCGCCGTGTTTGCTAACCCAACACGCCAGACATCTTGGTATGGAGCTGTAGAGGTTCCTAATGGTGTCCTGTGATAATCCATCCCATGCAGCTTGAACATCCTCACACAGTTCCTGCAGATGGTGCGGTAGGGGTGGAAGTGGAGTGACATTAGGCCTTCTGGACGTGTGATGCAACACAAACAAACCGTTCATCTTGGTGCTGATCATGTTGCCTTCACACACGGACCCGTTGGTCTGCATGCATGTCATCCTGCGTGGTGCAGCCATCTGCCAATGGTGCTGCACTAACAGGATGAGTCATTGAGGACACCAGTGCATACTGAATGTCTGCAGTTGTGGCTGTTGGGTCAGTCAGTTACAGCAATAAGGCCTGTCCATGCTTACTTCACATGCGAGCCCAAGCGTGAAACATGAATCATTCGTATGTCTAATGATGACAAAACTACCCACCAAACCTTTTCTTTTAAACATTTCTAATTAAAATATTTCCGTAGTTTTATGTACAAAAACTGTACTCAAACTACTTAGTTATTGGGCATGTTTAACTTTGTGATTTACTTTGTGGTTTACCAAACATACCTTATGTAATAGATCTGATGTTCTTGGATATACATACCAAAATTGAGAAAACTCTTCATCTTAGCTGTGATTTATAGGCTATTTTCTGTTTCTTTCTGGTCAGTATGTGTGACACAAAATTTCTAAATTACTTGATGTAAATCTTCAGACTCGAGCTCAGCCAAACTAACATATTGAGCAGTTTTCTTTTTAATTGCACATGGACTATGACGGAATGTAAACATTCTAGATATGGACATTAACAGTGTCATTGTTGTCTTGGCAGGTTGGTGCAGTGTGAAGTCAAAGATGAAGGCTGTGCTGCTCTGGCTTCAGCCCTAAAATCAAATCCATCTGCCCTGAAAGAACTAGATCTGTCTGAAAACAGAGAACTTGGAGACTCAGGAGTGAAACAGCTCGCACCTGCACTTAAGAGTCCTCTCTGTACACTGGAGAAACTGAGGTCATATGCTTAATACTCACTGAGATGTTATATGCTGCACAGTCTTTTATGGTTTGGTAATAGTTTAAATTGGGTGTTGATGTTCTTTCTCCAGGTTGTGGGGCTGCAGTATCACAGAAGAAGGCTGTGCCATTTTGGCTTCAGTTCTGAGATCCAACCCCTCAAATCTGAAACATTTGGATTTGTGCAGGAATGAAATAAAGGACTCTGGACTGAAGCTACTTTCTACAGGACTGGAGAATTCCCAATGCACAATAAAAACACTGAGGTAAAATCACTACTGTTTCTGTTTGCTTGTGCCTGAAAATCAGCAACTTACAAATAATAAGCAAGTGACAAACAATGAGCCTACACGTAATAGTTCAGAATCAGAATCAGTAAATCAAGGTACACAGTCACAAGAACCGGCTACTTGATATCCATACAATAACACATGTACAGCATTTTTTTGCGTGAGGGCACTCATCAATGATTTACTGAATTCCCCCAGACTGTGCCCTTAGGAACAAGTAGGAACAGTGCACCTAGAACAACAAGATTGCTGTCGAGGGACTAAGTCTGGGGGGGGCCGAATATTCCCACCAAAGTTTGCCCTAAGACATCGCTTATTCCTCAGGATCTCAGTGCACTTGTTCAAAAACAGGGAGAGACAAAGTGTTGTTGACAATATATACAAACTCACATAAGGAGGGAGCCGAAAGCAATGGGGTTTAGGCGAGTCAAGTTTCACTCTTATTGGTTTTCATTTCTACAATGTTTTAAGCTGTGATGAGGAATCCTCTGTCAAGTAAAGATAAAATCTTCAACTGTTCTCTCTGCAGGCTGAGGTATTGTGGGGTTACAGATGAAGGCTGTTCTGTTCTGATTTCGGCTCTGAAATCCAACCCCTCCCATCTTGCTGAAATAAATATGTCTGGAAACCGAATTGACACAGGACTGAAGGAACTCATTGCCTTAAAGAACGATCCACATTATCGCCTACAGAAAGTAACGTGAGTATCATGTGTAATACTGTGTAATACTGTAGACAGCACATTCAACCTCTCAATATCTCTGAATATCTCAGTAATGATCTTTTTAATGTGGCATTCTATTCTATTCTATTCTATATTTCTAGTTTTGTAATTGTGCAACACGTTTACAGCATCAGCAAAGCATTATTTGCTAGTACATTACCGGGCCCTACATGACTGCTAGATTACTATAAGATAGTACAACAGGCATTTTTAAGGAGGACGATATACAGTATAATATACATATATATATATATATATATATATATATATATATATATATATATATATATAGTATTATAATTATATGTACAGTATTATAATGACCATGATAATATACAGGATTGTAAAAGTACATTGCAAATTTTTCAGTTCCTTATTATATCAGTGTATATTACTGTATAGCTGTGTTTAAGGGGTCAATTTATATGGTACTGTTTACCCAATACAGCAATATCTTCCACTGCATAGCTGAGGTGACCAGAGGAATCAATGTAATATAAGTATAAAATGATTCCTAAGTGATGCTGAAATTCCTTAAAGCAACAGTGTGTACCCTTCAGTGACAAGGTTGCAGTTGCAACTAACTACAACCACCTCCACTCACCATTGGCTGTCAAGTTTTCTGCAATTGCGTCAATTCAATCTCTATTTCTTATGTTTTCTCTTCTGTGACTGTAAGGATTCACCCTCCTTTACTTTTTCTTGTGGTTTAAGAAAATATATAGGTCTCTCTCTATGTGTGGTCTGCTTTGGGCTTCTATAGAAATCTGGTAGTGGCAGCCTGTTGGAAGAAACTATCAAAACACAACCACATGTAGTTTTTACAGATATAGGTTACAGATACAGTAATCTATATGACACACAAGACTATATATTGCAGTTAAATATATGCATAATTATACACATTGTTTTCTGTTACATTTCTGATAATAGATCCGCCCATAAATCTCACATACTGCACCTTTAACTTCCGAACTATTTGTAAGAATCTGCAAATGAGGATATTTTCAATATATGGATCTTTTTACCGTGTGTTTCAGGTTCTACAAAGAGTAGCTGATGTACAACAGTAAATGTGCTGAAAGGACACAAATGAAGGAACATGAAATGCTATTATATACCCTAGCTGCCTATCATTATTAATTATAGTTAATATTAATTAACTTTTCTATTTACTATAAATATTCTTTGATGTTCTACAACTTAAAAGTTCCAGGATCATATAACTGCATGATGAGGGTGTATGTAGTTACACATACACATATAAATATACACAGTTATGTAGCTCATTGTATATAATGGTATATAAGCTGAAATGAAAGAAATATTGCACATGTAAAAATAACAAAGTGACTAACAAGCCATGTTGATAAGAAACTGTATATATCAATAAAAGTGAATGGCTAATCTGTGTAATCTGTGATTTCTTACCCAAAATAAAATCCAAACCAAATAACTCTCAGCAGACTGGCGATGCTGGAACTTCTGAATGATCTACAGACTCCTTATTGGTCGGCTCTAACATGTAACCCAGGGTTGTATGATCTTTGATGTGTGCTGCTTTTCGTTGTTGTGGTGCTGCTTAGCACTGATTTCTGATCAGTGCACATATAAGCGCCCTTGGTGTGTAAAAGGGGGATGTAAATGTGAGGGGGAATTTGTCTTCCACCTTTAACCCAGCCATGAAGTGAAACACACACCCACACACACACACACACACAGGCGCTCAGGGAGCAGCTGGGAATTAGGTGCTGAGCTACTTTCTAAATTCTGTTGTCTGCTGCACAGCTACTGCCTATCCTGCTCGCTCTTATGCTATTGCTCTACGTGCGTCGGCTGGGTAGCGCTGCCTTCCTGCTGACTGTTTCCTACCAGAGACAGTGTTTAACACTCTAAACCTAACACAAGATTTACATTTACATAAGGTGGTAAAGAAAACCACGACGCAGCTCAAAGGTACCTGAAAAACATCTTTATTCTTTTGTTAAATGACAGTGGTAAAGTGACTTCCATGGTCAACTAGTAGAAACATTCTATTGCCAAGGCAGGTCATGCCAAGGGGTCCAAGCATCCTTATAAAACTCGCTGGTTGCTGGGTCCCCATGCACCAAAACCCCCCTACACTTTTTCTTTACCTGAAACCTAGTTTATTTTCTTTACACCATACAGGATACAGTTAAATAAAAAGCCAGAAGGTCCTTGCAGCAACAAGCCTCGAGTTTAGAGCGCAGGTTTGTTTTTTATTAGACTTCCAAGACAAGAAGTCATCTCCTCAACTGTCTTCTGAAAGCTAAATCAAGTAGTCTGCACACAGACGGGATCTCCATTCAAACTGACGCGAGAGATTAGCTTGATTTTATTATCTACCCATGCAAGAAAGGGTTCACTTGTAGAGGAAGGGGAGAGAGGGATGAGTGAAATGCAAAATCGTAGCCCTAAATCAGCTGAATCCACCTTCAAAATGGGCACTCAAAGTCACACTGGGTCAGAGAGAGAGACAGAGGAGATGGCTGGGCGAGAGAGAGAGATACAGAGAGAGAGAGAGAGAGACGAGAGAAAGAGAGAGAGAGAGAGAGAGAGAGAGAGAGAGAGAGAGAGAGAGAGAGAGAGACACACTAGTGTTATTGCACTACATCTGCTGAGTGGAGTTGCCGTTCCACGTGTTGTTGTCGTCCTCGCTGTCCTCCTGAGTCCTTAGCCGGTAGATTTTGCCGTCCTTTTTGAAATCCTCCGGACGCTTCTCTAACACCCTTTTGCGGACTGTTTCTCTGAAACACAAACAGACCTTCAGGCTTATGGTCTTTCTCTACTGGTTCAATTTCAGGGTTAGTTATATGATCAGTAATACAGCTACATGGACCCAATCAAGCCTGGCCATCCTGAGTTTCAGTCTGCAGTCCTGTCCTCAGCAGATTATACATGAGAACATTCTGCCGTTGTATACACAGTTCCTGTTGTGTTTGTGCCAAACACTCGCATACACCGGACTTCTCCTGGCAGAAAGTCCATATTCCATACTGAGGTCTTTAAACATAGACCTGATGGAAAAGCTTCAGGGGTGATTAATGTAGAGACACTGACTGTAGGGACAGGTAAGGACGGGTTCAAATGAATGTTCAGTTACAAAGTTACTTAAATTTGTCACATTTGTTTACCACAAGGTACAGCATTAAAAGTTACCTGGAAATTACCTGAAAGTTATGTAGGTTACTTAAAGGTTCCCTACAAGTTTTGTAAAAATGACCAGAAAGTTACTTAAAAATTATCTAAATTATCTGAAAGTTACCTAGAAGTAACCAAGACGTTACCTAGAACTTACCCAAGTTACCTAGAAGTTACCTAGACGTTACCCAAGTTACCTAGAAGTTACCCAAGTTATCTAGAAGTTATGTAAAAGGTACCTAGAAGTTACCCAAGTTACCTAGACGTTACCCAAGTTACCTAGAAGTTACCTAGAAGTTACCCAGATGTTATGTAAAAGGTACCTAAAAGTTACCTAGAAGTTACCCAAGTTGCCTAGACGTTACCTAGACGTTACCCAAGTTACCTAGAAGTTACCCAAGTTATCTAGACGTTACCTAGAAGTTACCCAGATGTTATGTAAAAGGTACCTAAAAGTTACCTAGAAGTTACCCAAGTTGCCTAGACGTTACCCAAGTTACCTAGAAGTTACGTAAAAGGTACCTAGAAGTTATCTAGAAGTTACCCAAGTTACCTAGATGTTTTCTGAAAGCTAACTAAAAGCTACCTGAAAGTTAGGTCCTTAAGTCCTAAGGTCCCAAGCAAGGTCCGAGCAAACATCCGACACCCACATGCCACCTAATTTCCTTAATAACTAAACGTACATGTGATTGAATGAACTGTTTGATGTGCATCAGTGTAGAGTCTATATAGTTTAAGCTATGTACATAATGGAACCAAATACACATTGATAAAAATGAGTGAAGACATTTCCCCATTTACCCTGACAGAAAGGAAAGTGCTTGAGGGGAAAACCAAGTGCACTACACTGGCTACAAGCCTGATAATGTCCAGGGGAGTGAGGGGCATCCAGGAAGTGTCATATCATCTCAATGTGTTTAAAGCATTTCCATAATTGTCCGTTGGCTAAAAATGATAACTTTCATACCTCAGTGTCATTATGCAGTACGGTTAGCAGGCTAACCGTAGAATTGTCTGCTTCTGTAGGTAACCTGACAGTGTAACTCACCTCTTTGGTTCTCCAGAGGTTGTAGCGTTGTAGGAGTTTGACGGGCGCTGCTGGTTGCGGTTGGCTGCGGCTGCCCCCGCTGCTGCTGCAGGTGGTGGGCTGCTGAAGAAGAACCCACTGAGGAACCTCCACACGGCCAGCAGGGGGTACAAAATCGTCCCCAACAGTGCCCACATTCCACCACTGCCAGAAGCCTGTACTACGGTGTTAGCCGGCCTGCCCGATTGCTGTAGGGACAAATAGGCGAACATTAGGACATCTTCTTTCAGAGAGTTACATTACTGGCATCATATGTTTAAACCCATTGCATCAAAGCAGAGAGAGCGCAGACCCATCCTATTTAAACTGTAGGGTGGGTCCCTCTAGTGGGGCATTAAGGAATTGCAGAGAAAGCGATTAGGGTAAGAGATGAGACAAAAAGAAAGAGAGAGAGAGAGAGAAAAAAAAAAAAGTGTGTCTATATGGTACCAGTTAAAATGGGTAGTTCTTGCCAGTACCAGGCTGATGAACTGGTAGCTCTATTTACAGGTAACTAATTATCACACACTTAGAACATCAACCAAAATGAACCAAAGCTCAGCAGCTTCGGAGTGACTGGCTCACCGGCAGCAGGACGATGGAGGCGCTTGGGGCCAGCTCCAGCTCCAGCAGGGTCTTCCCCAGGTCTTCGGCTGTGAACTCACGCCTGGGGAACATCGTGGCCAGAGAGAAGTGGCCATACCTGTTGCCCACCTCCTGTGTACAGAGTCAGATTACGATCAGAGGGTAAGCTTTTAACTTCACAGTTTTCCAATCAAATTGTAACACTAAATTTTCTTCTTTTGTCAAATTTTTTACAATCTGAAACTTTTTTTTTTAGATCAGGAACTCAAACGGGAGTGACTGTCAGCACGGTAGTGTGAGAGGAGACACAAGTCAATCTTTATCCCTCCGATTTTAGAGCGCTCCGATTCCCGTAAGTTTAGCTCTGTTTGCACCATGTGGTATCTGAGAAGATCATCACATGTGTTATACACTGCCTAAATCGTCTACCGTGAGCCCTTAAGACAAAACCCCTAGAAGCTCTGGAACAGGCTGACGTTTGTGATGCTCTGTGTGTGTGAGTTGTATAGTGTACATCCTGCTGCACCAGGAAGGAACTATACTGGGCTTCTAAGAGGAAAAATAATAATCACAGTTCACCTCCACAGTGATCGCTAGTTTTAGCGGATGCTTTAGGACCGCCTTTGGCAAAATATCCAGGCCAGTCATGTTGGCTGTAGGACAGGAATGTTTATTCTGGTTTGGGAGCCTTGCCTGCTTGTTGTGCAAGGCTGCACAGCCCTCTGTATCGCAGTGTGTGCAATAAGCCAGGGGTAAATCTGAGATAATGAGTAAGCAGTCTGGACTGCAGTTTCTTGAAGCCCAAAGGGAACCTGAACCTGTGATCGGTGTCTAATTAGGTCAGTGTTGGTACAGAGTATATAAATGACTGGTATCTTCCAATCTCTACAAGTAGGTGGACAGAATTTCCCTGTTCCAACGTAAATTTGGCAGCGCTGATCCCGGGTAAACATTGCATCAGCATTTCTCCAGACTAATCACAATCCAAAAGCCCCTTGGCGCTCCCACATTCCTGTAACCCAGTACAAGAGAGATAAGGGTGATATTTCCATCACCATCCATGAAGACAACTCAGCAGAACTCGGCAGGTTAGTAAATGTCTTATTCAGAGTCGTGGACAAAAGATACACCAGTCAGGTAGGGGTGTAAATCAGTTTGATCACAGTGCGATACTACATCGGTTCTTTTAGATCTGGAAAATGACCATAATCATCTCTGTCTGTCCGTCATATTTCCCTGTTATGAGAAGAGCGTTTGTTTTTTTTTCTTGGCGGCTACGGCTCAGACACCTGTTTGCCTGAGCTGCTTCATTAGGTCACTATAATGGGGCTGCATTATGCGCTACGTCATGTGCAATACACTCCCGTATTAATCAGTGTAGCTCATCACGCAATCCGTGCGCGTCACATGGTGGTAGCAGTAAAGAAACGCGATGTTTATGGCATTAAATATGGTTAAGGCTAATAACTAGTCAACATACGTAGTTTTAACTCTTTGAAAAGGAAAAGAATATACATCATATACATCTCCAACTCTTCATACTGCTGTACGCCACAGGGTGAGAAGCCAGCAACCATCACGGCAGCAGGCTAGGCTTCTGTTGTGGATTTCTTTATATCATCTACATAAAGTTTATTTATACAATAAATAGACTATAAAGATGGGTGTATTTTTTAAAAATGCACACAGGAAAGAGGCAGAACGGTCCTGCATTGCACCTTGTGCTGCGACACATCTGCTGTGAAACGCTGCCACCTACAGGTATCCTGTGGATAATGTTGGAGCAGGTGTGAAAATAAACACACATGAATTGTGTGACATCAGTGACACCTGAACATATGCTATCCGGTCGATCCATGACTACAGATCAATGGATTGTTACATAGATGCAAATTATAATATAAGAAGCATGCTCATTTTAATTATAGCCCAGTCCTGACAGTTCCCACATATATCCAGTCAGCTGGTGGTCACCCAAACTCAACGTCACCCAAGCGCAGCATTTCAAGCCAGGAGAACCTAAAAAAGATGCTTCACAGTTTCAGTGTACTGGTTTTTCTAGGAGCTTTGAAGGCGGTGGCCAGTTTTGGAACACCTGAAGATACACAGTCTGAACAGTATTTGATAAGCCAGTGAAAAAGCTCAGGATGCCCTGGAACCCATGCAGAACGACCAGCGTGGAAACTGACCTGAGCAGCAAACTGCCTGGCCTCCTGCAGCCTCGTCTCTGAGGGGAACTGGTTGGTCAAGGAGGAACCATCGGGCAGGCGGAACTGTATTCTGGCAATAGCACTAGATAGAATGAAGAAATGCAGTGTGTGAACACACGAGCCAGAACGCCGGTGTGAGCATCAGCTGCTCTACAGTGACAAAGCGGCCATTACAGAGAGCACCATGTGCAGACTGTAGCAGAACAGATCTAATATATTACAATAAAAATTACA
Source organism: Prochilodus magdalenae (assembly GCA_024036415.1). Classification (NCBI taxonomy): domain Eukaryota; kingdom Metazoa; phylum Chordata; class Actinopteri; order Characiformes; family Prochilodontidae; genus Prochilodus; species Prochilodus magdalenae. The sequence continues at coordinate 192,986 of JAMWET010004218.1, read as the reverse complement.
TCCATGAATGAACAGCTGCATATCTACAGACAAAGCGTTCCAGCAGCAGAAACAATCACAGCTCTTTCAGAACAGCACGTTCAGGGCAAATATGACAGTATAAATTTAATAGATTACATTTTTTTCATTATCAATCATTATTTAATATTCCACTTCCGCTACAATATTATATAATGGCTTGATTTACACTCCATCTGCAAACTGTCTGATTCAGATTTCAGGCCAGCCTGTTTAAATGATCCAGTAATAAAACAACCATGAAACAGAACAAATATAACGCTGTAAGGTGCACATGACAAATTATTGAAATTATAGAAAATACAATTACTGAACACGAGTAACTGCACCTTTATATCTACCCCAATCCAAGTGGGGTTTTTTTTCCAAAGTTAAAAAAAAAAATGCATCTCTAGTTTGAAATTTCAGTTTTCATAATTGTTAAGAGCTCATATAATGCTAATTGAATTTCCCCCTTACATTTTGTTATTAAGAGTTTGAAAGAAAAAAGAACAGCATATATAATTAAAGAAATAAAAAATAAATAAAACTGGTACTACTTTACAATAAAGCTGCCTTTATAAAGCATTTATAAATAGTTTATAAATATGTTGCTATTATTAGTCATAAACAAGTAATAAGCAGTTGTAACATTAATAAAAAGGGCAAGTATGAGGTCCTCTATATGATGTACTGAACATGTACTGAAGCTTTAACAGTGTAAAAGAATGTGGGTTCACTGTTCGACTAACAACAGGTCATTACTGGTCTTATTAATGTGTTGTAACGGCTTATTAATGATTAATAACTAATTAATAGCCATTAGTGAAGTCTTTTAAACTATTCATTAATGAATAAGGGAGCCTTATTCTGTACCAAACTTCCTACCTAGATAAAAATCATCCTGTAAAAACATCAAATAAACCTGTGAGAAATGTAGGATATGGCACCTTTCATCCAGTGGAATATATCAATATCAGATTTACACAAACACAAATGTCAAAGACACATGAGATTTGGAACAGGGAACCTTCTCTCTCTCTCTGCAGCCTCCTTCTTCATCTCCTGCTCTGCCTGTCTGGCCTGTAGTGCTGCTATCCTGGCTGCCTCCACCTCCTCCTGGTTCTTAGCGTAGCGAGCGGCCCGGTCCGCACGGTCCTGTGGGACAAAAAAAACAGCAGCGTCTCAATCAGTCCAGGTTCGGCTTAGCAGGACATGGTGAGATGAACTGATTAACCAGTTATTAAATAATAAATGATTAATCAATGGAATTAAAAAGTGACACAAACGCAACACTGATAGGCTTGTTTACTTCCATCCTCTAGGCTTTTAAGACCCAGACGAAGTAAAACGGCCAAGACGGCTCACCTGAGCAATCTGCTGCTTCACCCTCTCTCTGGCTGCTTTCTCCTCAGCCTTTTCCCTGTTCCGCTCTTCCAGTATACGCTTGGTCTTATCCTCTTCCTGCTTCCGTTTGAAGTCCAGCATCTCCTTCCCCAGCTTCCGCCGCTCAATCTCCCTCTTTATCTCATGCTGTAAATAAACAGTTTTACATGTAATTACTCTACCCAGAGTTAATATACAGCATCGGTGTTGTAGAGTACTGTCCAAACAAAGAGCAGCGATCATAAAGCGCAGAAATGATTTATCAATGCTAAACCTCATGAGGGTCAAACAGTAAACGCCACAATAAGCTCCACAGACAGAAATGAGCCACCTTGTGTGTTTCAGGTGGTAATAACGCCAGGCTCCTGCAGATGGCGCAGTGGCTAAAATCCCAGTTTACAGGGAATTCTCTTCAGAACTGTGCCAGGGAAGGCATCAACCAAATCTGGCCCAACTGACCAATTCTCTGATGTGAGAGTGTCTAAACATTGATGTGGCTACATCCAGAAACTCGTCCAGTACATGCCCAATCCAGTCCCAGCTGTTGTAGGTGCTTGTGGAGGGATTACAGACTATTAGGTACGCTTCAGTCACAGGGACACTTTTTTGTTGTTGTTGTTGGGTGAGCTTATATATACACACGAGCTATAAGGCCTTACCTCCTCTTCACCCTTCTTTTTCTGTTCACGTCTCTCCTCCAGTTTCTTTGTTAACCTATACAGAACACACGAGGCTTTATTAATAATGACCAGCACTTTAACGGTTAATCTTACAGTTCAGTGTGAGGTACACCACACTACTAGGTAACAAGTTTGGGTCGACATGATGATGGCAAGTTTCAAGACGGGGTCAGCAACTCAAATGCTAAGAAGAGCTGTTCTGTCCTGTTCCAAACCAAAATCAGGCCGCCCTGAGAGCCATGATGTGTCGGTCAGTTTCATTGGTGAAATGTTTTAAAATCTTGGCTGGAAATATGTCTTAAGAGCTAAATAAGAGCTCAAGGGTTAAAGTATAAAACAGAATGGAATATAATCGTTCACCGTTTATGCTGCTTCAGGAAGAGCACTGTGAGTCTACAGCTGACGGTCAATCGATCTGGGCTAACTTGGCTCTCAGTTAGGGTGTTAGGTGAGGCTGGAGAAGGGACAGCCTACAGTACCGAAGCTGTGTTTCCTCCTTTCCACCTAAAACTCAGACTAACTCTGCTCTGCTTTACGTTTTAGCTCAGCTAGACGTTTCCCTCACACCTCCAGCAGGTCTATCAGATACTTTTCCACAAATGCTGAACAGTTAGCTGTAAAACGTCTCTAACGTTGGACTTTGTGGTGGTTCTCGTCACAGATTAAACATATAAGGAAAAAGCTGAAGTGCGTCTCTCAGTGCTCATCCTGAACACTTGAGGCGCAGGTGGCCGAACTCTGGTTGAAGACAACTAAAGTACACTGAAATACCAAACATTTATTACAAAATCGTATCTGTCACATTTAAAATGATGTTTTATAATTGATTATAATAAAATTGAAAAAAATAGAGAAACAAAAATTAAGAGTCTGCCACCCCTGGGGGGCCATGACTCAGACGCTGGTCACTGGTCTAAATGGTTCCACAGTGAATGCAGACAAGACCAGGAGTTGTGATGTGTGAACACAAACGGTTGATGAGACTGAAAGTCTAAAAAAACACCTAAATGAAAAAACTAAATAAGCCCCAAACCACAGAACCTAACAGCAAGAACAACAAGCTACATCCACACAATTACCTCTCCACCCTGGCATCCAGGTTTTCCTCAGCTTGAGAGGCCTGTGACGTGTCATCTGACGACAGGCTCCTATCCTCACCTGGGGTCGCATGACCTGAAGCACCTCCCTCCTCCACAGGCATGGACAGAGACTCTAGGAAGACACAAACGTTATTAGACTCATATCAGATCTTCAGCCGAAAGCATCCAAAGAACTCAGACCCGGAACAAAACCCGGTGAGAAGACACACATCACTGCCTTGAGCCAACCGAAACCACGACTCGAAACATGCAAATTAGAACTCACTCCAGCAGACGTTCACCGTTCTGAGCAGCTGAACTATCAAAAACATCCACAAAGGGTTCAAATCTATGGAAACGGACCATTCCCCACACCGCCACGTACACTGGACACTCAATCTGCCAATTTACTCAACAGACGTGTTCAGCTTTAGGCAGGTGGCTGAAGCAGATATGGCCATATACACCAGGTGCCAGGCTATTACCTACCTCGTACCAACACTCAGGGGCTATATTAGAGGAAACACCTACCACACAGGGCTTAGCAGGGAAAGTGGGTGACATGGCAACAATACAATATCATAATAAAATACTTCAAGACATAAATAACTTCAGGAAAATACCACCACACACAATGTGTCACATTTATTCTGTCCAGACATTATAAGAAAAAAGTTTTATTTAATTATGTACATACTGTGTTACACTAAATCCAGTTAACTGGACTAATTTTGCTTTCTGAAATATGACGCTATGAAATGTAGTTATTATTAAACATGCAGTTGGTACAGACCATATCCACCAGAGTTCAGAAAAGTGTATTGCATTGTGGCATAATTGGTCACATTGCCTTGTCTTACTTTGTAGCTCTGGTGGATTGGGTAGATAAAGGACTACCATGATTCTGCTCCTAGCTATCGAGTGTTATAAGAGCTGGAGAGGATCCCTCACCTTTAGAAGCAGCAGCAGTGGAGAGACTCTCTGTTGTGATGGCTGGGCTGGTTGCAGGTTGGCTTTCAGAAGCAGAGGCAGCTGCATCCGGGGCGGCACAGGAACTCTCTGTTTGCATCTCTCTCTCTGCATTGGCCTGGGCCACGCCGCCGGCCTGCTGGGTGTGCATCTGCACAGCACAAGATATTTAGATTAATAACAGGGTTTATATTCATTTAACAAGGTATTAAAGTTTCTTAAAGTTCCACATGTGCTCTATGATATACATGAATTGATAAGGCTGCACAATATACCGTTTGGTATCGGTACCAGCCGTTTGGATACCAAAACTGACAAACGCTATATTATGCTAACACTGCAACATTACAACGTTTTGGGTGTCTCATGATCATAACAGTACAAGTAGCTGCACCCAGAAGGAATCAACTGACAGGAATGAAACTTGGGGGGGGGGGCGTAGGTTTGACATTAAGAGACAGGCTAATGATTCAAGTGTCACGCTCGGCTGCACATGACGTAAATAAGGACAGGCCTTATCTCTGTACCTGACTGACCCAACAGCCACCATTACAGACATCCAGCTAACAGTGACGTCCTCCATGAGTCATCCTGTTCCAGACGGCTGCACCAAGCAGGGCTACATGCACCATTACATCAACGTGGCCAAAAACTGCAGTGGTGTCATGCCAGACTGTCATGAAGTAACTCAGATTGGCAGTGGGTCATCTTCAGCGGCGAGTCTTTATGTCTTCGTGGAAACAAATCAAGTGTTTGGAGGCGCCGTGTTAGTTGTCACACGTCCAGAAGGCCTGGTGTCCCTCCACCTCCACCCCTACCGCACCATCTGCAGGAACTGTGTGAGGATGTTCAAGCTGCATGGGTTGGATTATCACAGGACTCCATTAGGAACCTTTACAGCTCCATACCGAGACGTGTGGCGTGTTGGGTTAGCAAACACGGCGGCCCGACGCCATACTGAGACAGACTTCTGTATGTGTAGCTCAATAAATATTGATCATATCAGTCTAAATTTATCACCAGTTATTGATCCTGGTCACCTTTATCTTCCTTCCCAACACCACCGCACTCCCACACCTCCTTCTGGGTGCAGCTGCTACTCTGTTGATGAGTGTAACTCCAACTCTGTAAACCCTAACTACTAACTACTGACTATTGATGATACATTAATGGAACTACCCAAAGTAGTACATCTGCTTTTACGATGGTTTCATGTCCAACACTCCCAGAGACCCAGTTCTAAGGTTGAACAGCACCTGCTGTTAATAGTCTTTGCCGGCTGGAACCTTAGCTGATCCTTTACCTGTTTGACCTTGTTTATCCTGTTGGTAAGCTCCTCCGCAGAGACTCCACCAGCGATGACCTCCAGGGGAATGCCATTCTCACCTATGAAAAAACTGGATGGAATGCACACCACCGGATCTACACGGAACCGACGTTAAGGGAACAAGTGCTCATGGAGGGACACAGGCATGCCCAGCGAGATTCTGAACACCGAAGGCAAAAAAGGTTTGACAGAATTCACTTTCACGTTTCCATTCATTAGTATGTGCCAACTACAATACCCAGCATGCATTTCACAAATACCTCACACAACCACCGGGAAAGCTGTGATGCCTAGAAGTTCAGACTGCTAGCCTAGCATCTGAGCCATAGGCTAATCAATGAATCAAAGCTAGCATGAGTGTTTCTGCTGAGCACAAAGCAGACAGCAGAAAGAAGCTTCAGCCTCTAACTCGGAGGAAAGAAGCCAAACTGAGAAGGTGCAGAGTTTAGCTTTTGGCTCGCTGCCTTCCTCATCTGATAAGTCCTTCTGTCTTGTAATCTATTCCCTCTTTTCTAATGACGATCTGAAGCCAGCTACTGCGGTTTTACAGCCACAGTAAGATATACGGCTCCCTAGCAGTAACGCGAGATATATCCACTCTCCAGCTAGCCATAAACCAATCTCACTACCGCAGCACCGCTGAGGTGCCAGTAAGCTTACAACAGGCTACTCAGGGAATAACCGTGGGTGGGGGTTGATACCGGATGGTGAGAAGTAGGGATGCGCTGATCCGATATCAGGATCAGATATCGGTTCCGATATTAATGAAATCAGCTGGATCAGTGGATCAGATCTATGGCGCTGATCCATTCATGTTCATTCGTTTGTGACATGCGCTACACCGTATGTCAGCAGCACTTGGACTGGAGGTTAGGGACCCAGCCTTGTGACCGGAGGTTCGCTGGTTCGATTCCCTGAACTGATAGTAACGACGGAGGTGCCCTTGTGCAAAGCACCTAACCCCCAGCTGCTCCCTGGGCGCCGTGGATAGGGCTGCCCACCGCTCTGGGTAAGTGTGCTCACTGCCCCCTAGTGTGTGTGTATGTGGGTGTTTCATTTCACGGATGGGTTAAATGTGGAAGTCAAATTCCTCTGTGTGGAAAATCTTAATCTTAGCACGTGTGCAGGGTGTGCAGGGTGTGCAGGGTGCCGGCTGGAGGATAGAGGACCAGCCTTGTCACCGGTTCGATTTGCTGAACTGACAGTAATGACTGAAGTGCCCTTGAGCAAGGCAGCCCTAACGGCTCCTCAGGTACCATGGGTAGGGTTGTCCACTGCTTCGGGCAAGTGTGTTCACAGCCCACTTGTGTCTGTGTGTGTGTGTGTGTGTGTTTCACTTCACAGATGGGTTAAAAGCGGCAGCACAAATGGCACACATGGCCCTCTACTCTCTAAAACTCTCTACTCAGAGAAAGATTGGCCTCACCTGACCAACAAACAGGAACAACAACCTGGAGCGAGTCTTTAGTATTACACACTTCGTTAAGTAATGTTTAGGTAAATCCTGATGTCATGCGTCTCTCCCATATGGTGAAGTGTATGGTTTATAAGTTTAACAATGGAATCAAACTGGTATTGGTACCCAGATTTAAGTATCGGTATCAGAACTGAAAAAGTCAGAAGGCCAGCACAATCCGGCCGTTTTTACAGTGCAGCTGAAGGAGCAAAAACCAAATATGAATATCCATACTGTCAATAAATGATGAAGTACATTTTTAAAGCATATTTTATGTCAAATCTGGAACACTCTTTATTAATCGTTGAAAAGAAGATGAGAAGCTGGTTAGCAGTCTAGCCTGTTAGCATCCGTGTACAAGTATAACTACCTACAGTTTAAGCAGGAGATGGACTGTTTGTGTGTGGGCAGGTTGCTCCATCAGCTGACCCCTCAAACCCTTTCAGCTACCTCACAAACACCAGCTGAACTAGCTCCATCCTGATCACATGAACAGTCAGGAGAAGAAAGGAGGTCTCCTGCAGACACACACGACCATGCAGCAGTATGGCGAGCTCAGGAGGGGTGATATATTCTATTCAGGTTGACTTTAAGCATCAGCACATCAACTCCTAAACACACACAAAGACCGAAGATGCCAGCAGCTGCTCTCAAAAACATACCTACGATGCCATAAAGGATACATATCTGCGAAAACTGGACGCATGTCTCACTGCAAAACAAAAACAGGTTTCATTTCATATGAGCCAGACCAAGCTGCCATGTTCGCAGGCCGGCAGTACGTGCTCGGGACCTCACCTTTTAGCGTCCACTTTAATTGCGACACAGCAGTTGTTTGTGAGCTCTGCTATGCGCTCGTCCTCCCAACTGGACAACATCTGTGTGGACTGCTCATCGTCTCCTAGAGGGACAGAGGAGACAGTGTTTGTTAACCACAGTCCGCGAGAAGCTGCCAACTTTAACATCAGGTCAGGGCATCCGTGATTTTGCAAGACGGCCAGCTGTTCAAATCCGTCTTCTAGTTAACCGTCACATCACGACTTGCGGAAACACGTGCGCTACGTGTCACCTGCTCATTCATGCTTGCATCATTCTGGGTATTACTGGCCAGTTACACTGCAGTACCAGCTTCTACTCTTCTGGGAAGGCTTTACACTAGATGCTGGAACATTGCGGTGAGGATTTAACTGTATTAAGCCTCAAGATCAAGTAGTGATGTTGGATGATGAGTTCTGGATTACTACAATTCATCCCAAAGGTACTGGCTGTTCCAAACACAGCCAAATGCTGGGGGGGGGGCTTTATACCCGACATGCTGACCTCAGACTCCTCTCTAATGGATGTTCTGCAGGCACTATAGAAGCTGTCTTAGCAATAGCTTCAGCCTTAAAGCTCATAAATTAGAAAAGCTGCCTGGAAACGTTTGGGCACACACCCACGGGCCACGCCATTAGGTACACCTGCTTGTATCTACATTCCATTCTATCAGCTCCACTGACCATACAGGACACTCTGTAGGTGTACAGGTCCCGACTGTAGTCCATCTGTTTCTCTGTGTACTGTATTACCCTGTTCTTCAATGGTCAGGACCCCCACAGGACCACCACAGAGCAGGTATGATGTGGGTGGTGGATCATTCTCAGCACTGCAGTGACACTGATGTGGTGGTGGTGTGTTAGTGTGTGTGGTGCTGGTGTGAGTGGATCAGACACAGCAGTGCTGCTGGACACCTCAGTGTTACTGCTGGACTGAGAAGCATCCACCAACCAAAACTGTCCTGTGGGCAGCGTCCTGTGGGCAGCGTCCTGTGGGCACTGATGAATGACTAGAGGATCCACATAAACTGGCAGAAAGGTGGACCCAGTGTTTCAACACTCCAGCAGCACTGCTGTGTCTGATACACTCACACCACCTACCGCGTCAGTGGGACTGCAGTACTGAGAAACACCAAAGTTTGGCAACACCAAAACTTGTAGCTAGCTACAGAATGACAGCTGGGCTGTTTGGAGTCATACCTGAGTCATTCATAGCTAGGTACAAAACGGAAGCGGTATTGTTGGGTGCCATCACCAAAACTGGCAGCTAGCTATGACAGAATGACAGCTGTGCTGTTGGGGGCCATTAAGGTCATTGGCAGCTAGCTACAAAACAGCAGCTGTGTTGTTGGGTGTCATCACTGAAACTGATAGTTAGCTAGAGTGACAGCTGTGTTGTTGGGTGTCATTCCTGATATTGGTGGCTTACTAGGCAGAGAATGGCAGCCGTGGGGGTTGGTGTCAACACAGAAACTGGCAGGTAGATACAGATTGACATCTGTGCTGTCTGGAGTCATTCGTAAAACTCGTAGTTAGTCACAGAACGAAAGCTGGGCTGGTTGGAGTCATTCCTGAAACTGGACCTAGCTATGGCAGAATGGCAGCTGTGTTGCTTGGTGTCACTTTGGACATTGGCAGCTAACTAGCTACAGGATGGCAGCTGGGTTGTTTAGTGTCCTCACTGAAACTGGTAGCTGACTAGCTAAAGGATGACCAATGTTCTGATGAGCTCACTGAAAATACAGAACCTCTTTAGAGAGTTAACGACACCTGAACACCTCCAACACTCTATCCAGCCAACGCTACAGAACTACATCTGGCTAAGCAGCTTAGCTAACTCAGCGCTAGCGCTGCTGTTAGCCAACTAAGCTACCAGTCCGACCCGTATCCGGCCCGGACAGCCCTAACCCTGAGAATAAACCCCTGTCAAGGGTTTAGGTGGACTTTGAGAGCACGTCGCAGTGGGAAGCTCGTCTGTCGAGGAAGGACATTTCCCCGGTGACTCGGTTTGTTTGCTAAACAGGCCTGTACCGACTTTAACCGCCAGCTAACGTTAGCTCGCTTTCCGGGTCGTTTACTGGTCGTTACCTGTGATGACGACGACGAAGATGGAGTTCTGCTGTTTGGAGGTGGCGATGGCTGCTGGAATAGACCCCTCAAACCAGCGCATGATTCCTGGTTTCTCTGTTCTCGGCACTTTTCTGCGTGTCAGTTGTTCTGTCGCATCGATACTGTCAAGACAGCGAGAACCTTCAGAATCATTGCGGAAGTGACGTATAGTGCGGCGCAAAGCATCCTGGGAGCTGTAGTCTTCTACGACCGGGACGTTGTAAATGGTAGTTCATTGAATAGGATGTTTTGCTTATGTATTTTCTTTCCCATCGGGATTAAGAAAGAAAGGTAGATTAAAAATATTCCTTCTCTCGTTTCTGCCAGCTGTATTTCAAATTTTAGATTTAGAATTTTAAAAAATATTGACTCAAAAAAGTAAACAAATCTATATATTTGTTTAGATATCTATATCTCTATATTTTTTTTACTCATAAAATATGTATTGCACAATAATGACTCATTTTGTCTTTAAAAACTTGCAAAATTACAAATTATTATTATTATTATTATTATTATATTTGGGAATCTGGGGTATTAAAAGCAAACATCAACAGACTATGTTTATTGTATTCAAAAGTAAATTTATATTACACTTATATTGATAAGACAGCAAAATTGTGGGAAAATTAGACTTTAATTCAACATAATATGTCGAAAATACCATGTGAAATTGTTTTTGCAGGAAGGAGCTTCCATATTTCAGCAACTGGTTTTATGCCCACTGGAAATATGAAACACTTTTTAGGTTGTTGTTGTTCGGGTCTAATATTCAGATACTAATACCTCCTTAACACCACATTCCAAATGTACGCCTGGTTCGCTTAACCTGAGCTCTAGTCTTTGGTATTACAGCCTAGTCTGGCATTGTGAATGTTGGTTAGTGCTGGGAGAGGATTTGAAGGCTGATCCTGGGATTATTTGACTGCCTATTTGCATTGACAGGCCAGGCTACGTTGGCCAGCAGCCTGTGGCACCTACAGTGATATGGTGGAAAGGTTAAATTCATCTAAGGACGGAACTGGTTGATGATGAACATGAGAGCACATAGAACACACTGACTGATCTCTCTCTCTCTCTCTCTCTCTCTCTCTCTCTGGCCTCCTAATACACATTGCAGGAGAACACAGTGGCCAGACGTCTCGGTATGGAGCTGTAGAGGTTCCTAATGGTGTCCTGTGATAATCCATCCCATGCAGCTTGAACATCCTCACACAGTTCTTGCAGATGGTGTGGTAGGGGTGGAGGTGGAGAGACACCAGGTCTTCTGGACGTGTGACAATAACAGTTGATCTTGGTGCTGACCACGGTGCCTCCACACACGGATTCGTTGGGCGTCTCCACCAAGACTAAAGCGGGACTCGTCACTGAAGATGACCCGCTGCCATTCTGAGTCACTCCATGACAGTTGGTACGACACCACTGCAGTCTTTGGTGACGGTGACGTGGTGTTAAGGACAGTCGTGGTAACGGTCTGTGTGCATGTAGTCCTGCGTGGTGCAGCTGTCAGTGGTGCTGTACTAACAGGATGACTCATGGAGGACACCACTGCTCGCTGGATGTCTGTAATGGTGGCTGTTGGGTCAGTCAGGTACAGAGATAAGGCCTGTCCTTGCTTACGTCGCATGTCAAACTTACCCACCAAGTTTTGTTCCTGTCGGTTGATTCCGTCTGGGTGCAGCTATTTTGTGCGACGTCTATACATGTGTGTTGTAGACATCGAGACCCCTGGTTCCCACCACCACCAGTGTAAAGACCACCTAAACCATCTCACACCAAACCCCGTCTCAGTCAGTCTGTTAACTGTTTACATCTCAACCATAGACTTTCAGTGTAAAACTGGTGTACTGGCCCTTTAAAAGAAAAATGGCGGTCCTCTGCTTCAAAGGACTACATTTCCCAGCATGCACTGCGGATAGGGAAACCTAAACGTAGACAGTCATGGCGGCCGACAGTGATGTGAGTCTGACTTAATCAGTACCAAAATAAAGACCCAAATGGGCCGTTTGTGCGGTTGTGTGAGCCTGTGACCCTGTAACCTTCTGGTGTGTTGTTGTTTACAGCCCGAGTCGGAGGTGTTCGAGATCACCGACTTCACCACCGCGTCCGAGTGGGAGAGGTAGGCACTGTTTACCTGCGCTCAGGATCAAGAGCAGGATCAGCTGCTGGGCTCGAACAGTAAACAGGGATCAGACAGCTCGCGCACTGGGCTAGTTTTCCGAGTTTGGGTCTCCATAATGCCCGGATGGGTCCCTAATCGGTGTTAGTGTGTAGAGACGGACCGCTCATGGCATATGTGGCGTTAGGGCTCCGGCGTGACGGCCTGTGGGAGAGACCAGCAGCTCCAGCTGGAACTTCTCCAACTGAGGGTTTGGAGATTTCAGCCACTGGAAATACGATCTTACACAGACATGTAATAAATCATAATCACGAGGAGGCCAGTCAGCAGCTACCAGAGGATGCTATGCCATAATTATGAGATGTTCAGTCACTTAACTCTCGTTATTGGGTTGATTGTGTCCTAATTTCCAGATGCTAAGTCATAATCATGACATACTCTTATAATTATATCAGATCAAGTCATAATTATGAGACAGGACATCATAAATGAGATGCTAAGTCATAATTAGAGTAAATACGTCATGACTAAGAGATAGTAAGTCATGACTATGAGATGATAAGTCATAACTAAGAGATAGTAAGTCATAATTAGAGTAAATAAGTTACAACGAGGAGATGTCATAATTGTGAGACAAAGTGAATTATAATGTTAAATCTAATTTTTGTATATTAAATCCTAGTTAAGAGATACTAAGTCATGTTCATGAGATATTAAGTCATAATTGCCAAGTCTTACTTATGAGACAGTATGTCATAATTAAAATGCAAAATCATGATTGAGGTGCTAATTCATAATTGAGATGCTAAGTCATAATTAGAGTAACTTAGTCATGACTATGAGATAGTAAGTCATAATTAAAGTAAATATGTTCTAATGAGGAGATGGTATGTCATAATTGATAGATGTGAAGTGAATTATAAAGTTAAATGTCATTTTTGTATATTAAATCCTGATTATGAAATGTTCATAACTGAAATGTCTTATGCTATTTAAGTGATACTAAGTCATGTTCATGAGATATTAAGTCATAAATTCCAAGTCTTACTTATGAGACAGTATGTCGTAATTAAAGTGCTAAGTCATGATTGAGGTGCTAATTCATAATTGAGATACTAAGTCAGAATTCTGCGTAAGTTATAATGATGAGATAGTAAGTTATGATTATGAAATGCTAAGCTATTTATTGCTAAGTTAACTTGTGAGATGGAAAGTCTGTTATAAGGCTGAATCTTATTTTTGTGATGTAGAAAGTCCTAATTATGAGATAGTAAGCCGTAATTATGAAATGTAAAGTAATAATTATGAGACGTTAGGCAATTAATGAGATTCTAAGCAGTATACAAGTAATGCTAATCCATATTTATGAAATTATAAGTAAATAATAATTGAGATACCAAGTCATACTTATACAATATTAACTCATCATTATTTCTTATAATTTTTTTGATTACGAGAAAGTATGTCATTTTGAGACATATGAGATAATAAGTCATATTAATTGGAAGTCATTATTATGACTTACAAATGGATATTGATTTTCTTCAAGTTACATCTGTAAAGTTATGACATGCTCAGAAACCCAGAATATGATATCTACAGACGATGTCTGTTGTGTGCTCTGGAATGTTATGTCTTCTGTAATTAATATAAACTACTAATTATTCAGTAGCTCCATTAACTACTGAAATACCTGATAAGTATTCATTAACATCTACTGATTACTATCTACTCAATTCTTCAGTGATTTCAATGAATATTAATGAGCCACTATCAAATATTCATGAACTACTGTAACGTATTTAGTACCTGCTGCTATAAAGTGTTTGGTAACTCCTGTAAATGATTCGGTAGCTTATATAAAGGGTTAATCATGGCAGGAAAGTGTTCAGTAACTTCTATGAATCAGTAACTTAGTAAACTTGGACTGTAAGGGGTTAAATATGCCGGTACATGTTGTTCTTTGTTCTAGGTTTGTGTCCAGAGTTGAGGAGGTTCTAAACGACTGGAAGCTGATTGGCAGCAATTTTGGCAAACCACCTGAAAAGGTATTTCCACTTCATTCCGGTGTAAAGTTTCCTATGTAAAGTTTCGGGTGTTAAATGTCCTATGTAAAGTTTCCGGTGTAAAGTTTCATATGTAAAGTTTCCGGCGTGTAAAATTTCCTATGTAAAATTTCTTATGTAAAATTTCCAGTGTAAAGTTTCTTATGTCAAATTTCCTATGTAAAGTTTCCAGTGTAAAGTTTCCAGTGTGAAATATCCTATGTAAAGTTTCTGGTGTAAAATATCCTATGTAAAGTTTCCGGTGTAAAATTCTTATGTAAAGTTTCCGGTGTAAAAATTCTTATGTTAAGTTTCCAGTGTAAAGTTTTCAGTGTAAAGTAAAAATTGTGCTTTATAGTGTCCTCATCCAACACATTAGCCTTAAGCTAATATATAGTACTAGCCACATGCTAACATGCACGTAGTTACAGTACACTTCGGTACAGTACAAGTTCAGCCCTGTCCCTAAACCTTTTCCCCGGCAAAGACAACGCTCCACTGGCTGATCAGTTATCAGTTATAATTTACTAATTTACCATCCGCCGCTTAAATAAACGCTTAATATCGGTAACTGTATTTTCATATTGGCCCGTCTCTAGCTGTACCCATGCAGTCTCTTGCAGGTCGTGCAGTCCTGTTCTGATTTCTAACCCCTGGTTGTCCTCTTTCCTGGTGCAGGGTGAATATACCAGCGGGATATGGGAGGAGAAGACCCACGAGATCAACTTTGCTGATTTCAAGTTCTCCATCGCACACCACTATCTGAAGCAGGAGTCGGTAGAGAGCGAGGGAAGAGAGGATGGGGAGGAGGGTATGGCCGTCTGGTTTGGGGTCAGTGAGGGGAGGGAGGGGTTTCTGCTTCTTTGCTGCTCTGAAATCACACTGTGTCCTTTTCCAGATGCCTTCCCGCTGGCCATGCAGGACCTGCTGTGTATGAACAATGACTTCCCTCCCAGGGCGCACTGCCTCGTCAGATGGTGGGTACAACAACAGGCACTGAACCGTTTAGCCTGATAGCAGGTCCTTCAGAATACAGGTAGACCATGTGACCCAGAACCTCGATAGGTAGTAAAGGAATCACTGCCCACTCTGTCCATCTGTAGCGTATTGTCAAAAACAGTGACCAGCACATACGCGCAAATCAAAATGGGGGTTAAATCCAGGTTACCCATTTTTAAGAAGGTATTTCTCAGGAGATTGATCATACTGGGGTTGCAATGGGTCCCCTAACAACCACCTGGAAGACCTAGTAGGCCCACCAACACTGTCCCCATCAGATAAACAGCACTTTGATCTTTGAGAGAGGAGAACATCAAGCTGGGAGAAGACACCTTAACACTATGGAGGTCTGAAAGGAGGTGTAGCTGTTCAAGAAGCCCCTCAATCAAACAAGGAGACCCGCACATCCAACAAAGAAGCTTCTCCTGGTGCTTTCAGAACAATGGACTGACTGACCCCGCCCAGAGTCCAGAACCTCAACACCGCTGAATGCGTGTGGGCTTATTTGGATGGTGTGAAGAAGGAGAACATGCTGAACCAACTAAAACTGTGTTCACACCGGCAGCATCGGCGTGCAGTAAAGTGGGTGGAGCTTTTTTTTGATGAGAGCTGTCAGTTTCTGGCGTGAACATTGGTGTCAATAAAAGGGGCGGAGTCAACGATGCCACAAAGCTGAGTGCAGTCCAGAGGTATGGAGACGGTTTTGGCGTCATGGCTTTATGAAGTCTCCTCCTGCTATTGGGTATTTTGGCACATGGGTTGATTGTCAAAGCCACGAGTTCCAGTGTGATGTTCAGACCGAGTTAGCACCGTAACACATCTGGAATGATGTACGTACTGAATTACAGCCCGTATATGAAAATGGCCCACATCCCAGAATGTTTTTGTTGTTGGTCCAGTCATTAAGACACACCTGTGTTGGGAGAAGACCCAGGTTACCTGCGGTGTGAACGCAGCCTCAGCGCTCCTCCTCTGTGTGCTCCTGTGTAGGTATGGAGTTCGTGAGTTTGTGGTCATATCTCCAGGGGCGAACTGTGAAGCTGTCATCAGTGAATCCAAGTGCAACCTGCTTCTCAGCTCGGTCTCCATCGCCCTGGCCAACACTGGCTGGTAAGTACGAGGCTATTTTTGAGTCCGTATCTTTGTGTCCTGCTGTCTGCTTGGCTGGCTGTGGATGCTGTATCTCGGGTTGTTTAGGGAACTGTTGGAGAACTGTCTGAGAGCAGAACGACAGCCCTTTCATGTATTCTCTGTGAACGCCCTGAGAGTCTAATTATCAGGATTCGGGTCCACTATCTGACCACCTGGGAGGCCGAGTCGTTTTGGGAAGTTGCTTTGAAAGAGAAAATAACTTTGTGCTTTGCTTTGCACTTTTCTATCATCTTAAAATATGGGGTATTGGATTAACCAGTGATTATAATCCAGTATGAATCTGCAGCGTGTGTAGTGTTTACAGTCTGACAGTAATAACTGTGGAGTGATTATAATCCAGTATGAATCTGCAGCGTGTGTAGTGTTTACTGTCTGACGGTAATAACTGTGGAGTGATTATAATCCAGTATGAATCTGCAGCGTGTGTAGCGTTTACTGTCTGACGTTAATAACTGTGGAGGGATTATAATCCAGTATGAATCTGCAGCGTGTGTAGTGTTTACTGTCTGACGTTAATAACTGTGGAGGGATTATAATCCAGTATGAATCTGCAGCGTGTGTAGTGTTTACAGTCTGACGGTAATAACTGTGGAGGGATTATAATCCAGTATGAATCTGCAGCGTGTGTAGTGTTTACGGTCTGACGGTAATAACTGTGGAGGGATTATAATCCAGTATGAATCTGCAGCGTGTGTAGTGTTTACAGTCTGACGGTAATAACTGTGGAGGGATTATAATCCAGTATGAATCTGCAGCGTGTGTAGTGTTTACGGTCTGACAGTAATAACTGTGGAGGGATTATAATCCGGTATGAATCTGCAGCGTGTGTAGTGTTTACGGTCTGACAGTAATAACTGTGGAGGGATTATAATCCGGTATGAATCTGCAGCGTGTGTAGTGTTTACGGTCTGACGGTAATAACTGTGGAGGGATTATAATCCAGTATGAATCTGCAGCGTGTGTAGTGTTTACTGTCTGACGGTAATAACTGTGGAGGGATTATAATCCAGTATGAATCTGCAGCGTGTGTAGTGTTTACTGTCTGACGGTAATAACTGTGGAGGGATTATAATCCAGTATGAATCTGCAGCGTGTGTAGTGTTTACAGTCTGACGGTAATAACTGTGGAGGGATTATAATCCAGTATGAATCTGCAGCGTGTGTAGTGTTTGCAGTCTGACGGTAATAACTGTGGAGGGATTATAATCCAGTATGAATCTGCAGCGTGTGTAGCGTTTACAATCTGACGGTAATAACTGGAGGGATTATAATCCATTATGAATCTGCAGCGTGTGTAGCGTTTGCGGTCTGACGGTAATAACTGTGGAGGGATTATAATCCATTATTAATCTGCAGCGTGTGTAGTGTTTGCGGTCTGACGGTAATAACTGTGGAGGGATTATAATCCAGTATGAATTTGCAGCGTGTGTAGCGTTTACGGTCTGACGGTAATAACTGTGGAGGGATTATAATCCGGTATGAATCTGCAGCGTGTGTAGTGTTTGCGGTCTGACGGTAATAACTGTGGAGGGATTATAATCCGGTATGAATCTGCAGCGTGTGTAGTGTTTACTGTCTGACGTTAATAACTGTGGAGGGATTATAATCCGGTATGAATCTGGTAATGACGGTACCTGTGGAGTGATTATAATCCGGTATGAATCTGCAGCGTGTGTAGTGTTTTCTGTCTGACGGTAATAACTGTGGAGTGATTATAATCCAGTATGAATCTGCAGCGTGTGTAGTGTTTACAGTCTGACGGTAATAACTGTGGAGGGATTATAATCCAGTATGAATCTGCAGCGTGTGTAGTGTTTCGTGTCTGAAGGTAATAACTGTGAGGGATTATAATCCCAGGTATGAATCTGCAGCGTGTGTGGTTTACTGTCTGACGGTAATAACTGTGAGTATTATAATCCGGTATGAATCTGCAGCGTGTGTAGTGTTTTACCTGTCTGACGGTAATAACTGTGGAGGGATTATAATCCAGTATGAATCTGCAGCGTGTGTAGTGTTGACGGTACTGTCGAATCCGCTGACGTGTAATAACTGTGGAGGGATTATAATCCAGTATGAATCTGCAGCGTGTGTAGTGTTTACGGTCTGACGGTAATAACTGTGGAGGGATTATAATCCAGTATGAATCTGCAGCGTGTGTAGTGTTTACTGTCTGACGGTAATAACTGTGGAGGGATTATAATCCAGTATGAATCTGCAGCGTGTGTAGTGTTTACGGTCTGACGGTAATAACTGTGGAGGGATTATAATCCAGTATGAATCTGCAGCGTGTGTAGTGTTTTCATTCTGACGGTAATAACTGTGGAGGGATTATATTCGATTATGATTGTGCTGCATGTGTAGTGTTTTATGTCTGTCGGTAATAACTGTGGAGGGATTATAATCCAGTATAATCCGGTATGAATCTATGAATCTGCAGCGTGTGTAGTGTTTTACGGTCTGACGGTAATAACTGTGGAGGGATTATAATCCGGTATGAATCTGCAGCGTGTAGTTTTGTCTTGACGGTAATAAACTGTGGAGGGATTATAATCCGGTATGAATCTGAGCGTGTGTGGTGTTTACGGTCTGACGATAACTGTGGAAGGGATTATAATCCAGTATGAATCTGCAGCGTGTGTAGTGTTTACTGTCTGGACGGTAAATAACTGTGGAGTGATTTGTAATCCGGTATGAATCTGCAGCGTGTGTAGTGGGTTTTACTGTCTGACGTTAATAACTGTGGAGGGATTATAATCCAGTATGAATCTGCAGCGTGTGTAGTAGTGTTTACGGTCTGTGGAACGGATTATAATCCATAACAGTGGAGGGTTATTTGACGGTAATCCGTGGAGGATTATATGATGATCTGCAGCGTGTATGTTTACGGTACAGTAATAACTGTGGAGGGATTTACCGGTAGGAATCTGCAGCGTGTGTACGGTTTACGGTACGATAATAACTGTGAAGGGATTATAATCCGGTATGAATCTGCAGCGTGTGTAGTGTTTACGGTCTGACGGTAATAACTGTGAAGGGATTATAATCCGGTATGAATCTGCAGCGTGTGTAGTGTTTACAGTCTGACGGTAATAACTGTGGAGGGATTATAATCCGGTATGAATCTGCAGCGTGTGTAGCGTTTACAGTCTGACGGTAATAACTGTGGAGGGATTATAATCCAGTATGAATCTGCAGCGTGTGTAGTGTTTACAGTCTGACGGTAATAACTGTGGAGGGATTATAATCCGGTATGAATCTGCAGCGTGTGTAGTGTTTACAGTCTGACGGTAATAACTGTGGCGTGATTATAATCCGGTATGAATCTGCAGCGTGTGTAGTGTGTACAGTCTGACGGTAATAACTGTGGAGGGATTATAATCCAGTATGAATCTGCAGCGTGTGTAGTTGCAGTTTTGAAGAATACGGAGAACCAGTATGTTTTATGAAATGGGGATCTTAATTACTCCTGTTGATTGGACGTGGTGCAGTCCAGAATGTGGGGTGCTGGTTAAGGAACGCTCTGTTCAGGGTTTGTAATTTGAATGTGTATTTTTCTGGTCAGTCTCCTCGTATGAGTGACAGCTGTGAATCCGCCCGCTTGCCTGTATGTGTGACAATTTCAAATCGATCGTTACTAACTATAAGCCAAGCTGTCCGACTTAAAAATAGACTCTGTCCTAATGCTCATTAATTGCCTAACATTTACTCCATCACTGAGCCGCCACAGTTGGTTCACGTCGTACGCGGGCGTTCCAGCGCGGGAGCGTATGTTCTCCGGCTTCGAACTGTCGTCTTCAGTTACTCGACCCGCCGGGAGAAAAACAGGCTCGCTTTCAATCACCGCTTCAGCCTCCCAGCTCCCCTTAATGCTTCCGCGGTGGCAGCGGGAGTGTTGCAAGCTGTTTCTGCTAGGCGCAGGCTGTGTGTACCGGTGTTTGTTTTTGGTACACATTAATGAAAAACAGCTTCTTCCAGGAGCAGCATGTTTCATTTTAATCCTAAAGAGGAAAACCATGTATATACTATAAACACACGCCTCACCAAAAGAACAGCTCCACCCAGAAGGAGGTGAGGGAGTGCGGTGCTGTTGGGAAGGAAGATAAAGGTGACCAGGATCAATAACTGATGATAAATTTAGACTGATATGATCAATATTTATTGAGCTACACATACAGAAGTCTGTCTCTCAGTATGGCCCCGGGCCGCCGTGTTTGCTAACCCAACACGCCAGACGTCTCGGTATGGAGCTGTAGAGGTTCCTAATGGTGTCCTGTGATAATCCATCCCATGCAGCTTGAATATCCTCACACAGTTCCTGCAGATGGTGCGGTAGGGGTGGAGGTGGAGGGACACCAGGCCTTCTGGACGTGTGACAACACACCGTTCATCTTGGTGCTGACCACGGGGCCTCCACACACGGATTCGTTGGGCGTCTCCACCAAGACTAAAGCGGGACTCGTCACTGAAGATGACCCGCCGCCATTCTGAGTCACTCCATGACAGTCTGGTACGACACCACTGCAGTCTTTGGTGACGGTGACGTGGTGTTAAGGACAGTCGTAGTAACGGTCTGTGTGCATGTAGTCCTGTGTGGTGCAGCCGTCTGACAATGGTGCTACACTAACAGGATGACTCATGGAGGACACCACTGCTCGCTGGAGGTCTGTAATGGTGGCCGTTGGGTCAGTCAGGTGCAGAGATAAGGACCGCCCTTGCCTACGTCACATGTGCGGCCGAACGTGAAACTTGAATCTTTGGCATGTCTCACAATGTCAAACCCACCCACCAAGTTTCACTCCTGTGGGTTGGTTCCCTCTGGGTGCAGCCATATGGTGAGTGGAGCTGATAGAGTGAACAAGGAGGTGGTGTATATACGGCGTATGTACATATGGGACATGGAAACGAGCCTCTGTGAATGTGTGCTGTTTGTATTTATGTGTGTCTGTGTGTGGGTGGGGGTGGGCGCCCTGTTTCCCGGAGCAACGTTCCTACAATAGGTTACGGCGTACATCTCAGCGAAGCGTTGCTGGTAGATGAAAGCGTTGCCCCCAGCAACTCGCTGCCTGCTTTCCGGAGCTCAGCGGGGCAGGAGGTCACTGCCTATCTGCGGGCTGGAGCGGCTTTCTTAGATGCCTTGTAGGGGAAAGTATTGACAGCAGAGACGGTGATGCGAGGGGCTGTGAATAGAGATGCATGAGCATCGGAAGTTTTGGGACGCCCAGCTTTCTCCTCCTTGTCCAGGAAGCTTTATAGATAGATAGATAGATAGATAGATAGATACTTTATTGATCCCAGAGGGAAATTCAAGGCATCCAGTAGCAGGTATACAAACTATACAGAAGTAACAACAGAAGCAAGATAGATTGTACAAATAGAGACAGAGATACAATATAAAGTATGAAGGTATAAAAATAGAGTCCTTAGTGTCTGTGTAAAGTGTAAGGTATAGATGGAGGTAATGGTATACTGTTTGCTAAGCAAATTAAGAAGATGGCTGTTTTCAGCCATACAGACAGTGCAAATACGCAGTAATATAAATAATTATCAGTGCAAAAAGTGTAAACAGTACAGAATGGAGTAGAATAATACAATATAAATAGATGTAGGGCATTTAGGAGGGCATTTAGGAGGGAGTGTGTGCAGAGATGGGGTTGTGTCCATTGGAGGGACCGGAATGAAAGAGTGTTACAGACTTTTTCATCTGCTGTACTGGGAGGAGTTGAACAGTCTTATGGCCTGAGGGACAAAAGACTTCCTGAGTCTGTCTGTGGAGCAGGACTGGGACAGCAGTCTGCCACTGAATGAGCTCCTCTGCCTGATGATCGTGTTGTGCAGAGGATGGTGAACATTGTCCATGATGTTCAGCAGCTTGTTGAGGGCTCTCCTCTCTGCCTGTGGTGTTAAGGACTCCAGCTCTAGTCCTAGCACAGAACCAGCTTTCCTCACCAGCCTGTCGAGTCGTCCAGCATCCCTCTTGCTGATACTGCCTCCCCAACACACCACAGCATAGAAGAGGATGCTGGCTACCACAGACTGATACTGGCCCCACCGCTGCTGATACTTAACACATACACTACGGTCTACGGTTTACACCATGCTCCTCATAGCTCCTTCTGTGTACCTTAAAGCTTCACTGTAGAGTAAAAGTGAAGACACTAAACTATGAACTACCCCTCATGGAATTATCCAGTCCACCTTAAATCCCTCCAGAGTGGAGCTGTACAGGAGGATGGAGCAGCTTCCTTACCCTGCAGTGGAGCTGATAGAACAAGGTTTATTACTAAGCAGGTTTGGAGCGATTCTATTGGTCGGTCCATCATGAATATTCACTAACCTGAAAGGAGAACTAGAGCTTTTACACTGTGCAGAAAAAGATCAAAGTTTTTACACCACTAAATATATATTAGAGGTGGAGATATGGAGGAGTATCATACTGTGTACATCAGGAGTAGATGTGGTGTAGCAGGATATGGACTGGTTCAGACTCTCACCAGGTGGAGCTGTTCGGTGTACGACTGTAGAGTCTTTAAGATCACCAGCACCCTCCATTTAGAGGGGCGTGTCCATACTTTTGACTGGCAGTCTAAGCTCAGAAGACCAGTGTAGGTTCACTGCTGGATCTGGCTGGCTAATATAAGGGTGATATGTGTGTTGTAGACATGGTGACCCCTGGTTCACATCACCACCACCACTGTAAAGAACATCTGAACCATCTCACACCTGGAATTCCAAATTTCCCAAGAAGGCAAGGTGTCTCCATATATTCGATGAGCAGCATGCCTCGTTGTAATGTGCCGTGTATCTGTGTGCAGTGGTCTTCGGCGCCACAGTGCCAGTTCTCACCAAATACCACCTAGCTGGTAATATCCGAACCTCGCCTGTCCGTCGGGCGTGCACATGCGGCATAACCAATGCCAGGTGCTCACGTCAGGTGTTCTTCATAGGCTTAGTGAAACCTACATGACATCATCTCCATCTGGAAGTGCTCCACGCTGCCACCAGATGGTGCTGTTGAGCTGCGTTCGCCTGTCGCCTGCCAGTCGGCGTACCGCGTTGGTTTACTCCTCTATTACAGCAGGGTGCTCTTCTAACTCAGCCGTATCAGCCGTTACCGAGCGGAGTGACTCGCGCTTGGTTTGTCTAATGACCAGCTGTTCGGCTGCTTAGATAGCCGGACCTGCTTATTACAGTTCAGCAAGGGCCATCAAACTCTACGTTCAGGTGTGTGATCAGATTAATGACTGCGCTCCAGTGAAAGCGCTGGAGAATCGGCGCTCCTCTGCTAGAAATGGCTCCCTGGCACTGATGGCGTGGAGGAGAACAAGAATGCCCAGAATGCGAAGGAGATGCAGCGCTGTGCAGAAGCCAGAGGCGCCTTAGCGCATTGTTTAAGACCACCATACATCAATAGAGCACATGCAAACGGACTGAACAACAGGGTCTCGTGTTGGAAGACGTTGGTGACTTTTGAGTCAGTTTGGGTCCGTTTGTTCAGTTTCACCACCAGCACACTTAACATTGCTTGCCTGAACACAGCGTTGGTTGAACCCAGTGTTGGGTTATAACTGGGCAGCCGCTAGCAAAGGAGATATTGGTAGCACCCCCATATGTATCCTAACTAAATGCGTTTATAAGGCATCATAAGGCATACATAACACCTTTATAACGGCAGGAATAAGCGTGTATAGTTACTTACAACTGGTTATAATTACATACCTCACACTTTATGAATCAAGAGTATGCACATTTCTAATGTCAGGTGTCATAAAGCACCATATCTGTTCATTAGAGCACTTGACATGAAGGGTGTCTACATAACACATTCATAACATCTTACATAAACCCTTTATAAGTCATACGTGAATGTTTAAATCAGCGTTTATAAGTGTATGTGTGGTACATTTATATGGAGTTCTGTTTCCTTTTACTGAGAGACATTTTTCAAAATAAAAGTCCCCATTATTAATTTTTACAATCTATTTTATTTTAGAAAACCGACCTGGATTTACGGCTTTTGACAGGAAGAGGTATTTGGACAGCCTGTACACTGTTGAGGAAGCGTATATAGGTTAGCACTATTCTATGTGTGTTTATTTATATGAGTATTGCTCCGGAGCAGTCAGTGAGGATACGCATTTCACCCCAACACATGTAACCCCAGGGGGAGTAATGTTTTCCCGAAGGTGTATGGGCTTGTCGGATGAAGCTTCGGGCACGATACAGCCTTGAGGCTGGAGTAGAAAGAAGAGAGAGTAACAAACGGCAAAATAGAAAAAGGGGTCCAAGCACTTTCTGTCTGAAGGCTAGATTTTTACTCTGCCTGTGAGGAAACGGAAATCAAATCACTGTAAATCAAATAGTTTGTCAAAATAATAAATAAGGACTTTTATTTTGAAAAAAAAATGCACTTTTAGTAAAATGTTATGCATGTTGATTTAAACATTCATTAACACTATATAAAGCGTCTGAAGTGTATGAGGTTATGGATGTGTTATGTACACACCCTTCAGGTGAAGTGTTGCCAAAGCAGAGCAGCCTATTCACACTGTATGTCCCGTGTTACATGCTACACACTCTCACCTCAGTCTCATAACCACTTATAATGCTCTATAAGGGTGTAAAGTACTGCCGGTTAAGCATTTACATTATGACTTAAAGCCTGTAATATCCTGGCATAAAGCTTTACAGTGTTATAAAGTGTTATAATGCATTACAGGATTAGTGTCTACAGTGTTCCTGTGGGCAGATGTTATAAGGTGTTATGAAGCCTGACATTATAAAGCTTCATGCACTTGCATTAATAACTATTATCATTATGCAGGGCATTATAACCAGTTATGAGACATTAAATAAGCGTATGGCGATTATTAGAAGATGGTATGTATGGTATATAATGCCTCATAAATGCCTTAATAGTGCATTATGAATACGGAAGTCATAAGGAAGTGTTCTAGAAATATTTCAGTGATTTTAAATGTGATTTTAAATGTGACAGCTTTAGCAACGCCAGAACGCTGACGGAGATGGATCACATTCTCCTCCACTGTAAGTGCAGTACTGTACACGGGACAGTGTAACATTCATGGGTTGTGCCGGTTCTGTCTGCGATACGGTGTGCAGATGGTCCGAACACCTGGCTGGGGATTGAAATCCAGCTGTATTATTTCCAGACTACCCAGTCCCGACAAATCCCGTGTCATTCACAACGGAATTTCAGCTCCAGGGTAGTCAGCCTCGCCATCCGTGAGCCCGTAAGAGTCCTTGCTGCTCAGACTGTAGGCCTGTTATTAAGTTTACCGCCAGCGAGTCTACCGTGTTTAACCGGCTCCTCAGACGTGGTACATGTTCAGTGGCGAAGTGAGAAGCATGCCAGCGTTTACTTAGCTTTGTTTTTGGTTGGAGTCCAGAACCTGATTATGCAAACGTAATTACAGCAAACGAGAAAAAAAACCTGCATTAAAAACACCAAGTGTGCAGCGCATAGCATAGCGCCGGCTCGAAAGCCTGGCTCATACAGCCAGCGTTCCAGTTCATCCCAAAGGTGTTCCGTGGGGTTGAGGTCAGGGCTCTGTGTAGGCCACTGGAGTTCCTCCACCCCAGACTCATAGTGTGTCTTCATGGAGCGTTCGTCCCCAAACTGCTGCTCCTGCTCCAAGCTGGAAGCATGTGACTGTGTGAACTGGCTTTGTGTGCTGTGGCACTAACATGACCCTCCATTGGAACTGAGGGTCCGAGCTCAAACCCTGGACCATTATCCCCCCTCCACCAAACTTTACTGTAGGTGCTCTGTATTCCGGTAGGGAGCGTTCTCCTGGATTCGTCCACCACACCCAGATTCCAGCATTAGGCTGCCAGGCTGCATGATCACTCTGGAGAACATGTTTCCACTGCTCCAGAGCGCAGTGGTGGAGCTTTACACCGCTCCAGCCAACGCTCAGCATTGCACATAGTGATCTTAGGCTTGTGTGCGTTGCTCAGCCATGGAGACGCATGGTTTACACTTTGCTCCCGGCGCAGTAGGACAGAAACATTCGGCAGGGGTGACCTTCTATGACGGTGCCATGTTCATTGAGCTGTTCAGTCTGACCCATTCTACAGCCAGGGTTCATCGGAGGAGACTGTGTTAGAAATGGGTGTGGCTGAAGCTTCTTAATAAAGATTGGTGTTTAGAAATAAACCCCAAATGTCTTAGTGCCGAATTAATTGAGGAGCAGAGTTGGGAAATAATGGATGCATGTCGTCGCTGTCCAAAAAAAACCGGTATCTCCAAAATGGCAACTTTACAGGAGAGGCCAAAAACCACATTTAATTTGAATGGAAGTCAATGGAACCAGACATCTTTCCCTGCGGTTTTGGGCCATTTCTATCGGTCTGTTCTTCATGAAATTCACACACAGTGTAAACAGCAGGTCATGTGATCAAATAAGACATAAAAATAAAAATCAACAAAAATGGAGATACGTGTTTTTCTTCGGACAGCGACGATATACTATATGGTTGGAGTAATGCCACCAAATAACACCTATACCTGCCTGTGACTCTCCACCCCACATAGGAGACTGGGGTTTGATTCCTGGTCTGGGTGACTATGCTGTGCTACACTAATGCGAGTCCTTGGGCAGGACTCCTAACACTACACTGACCTATCTGTAATATGATTAATGCTGTAAGCTCTGGATAAGAGCGTCAGCTACAGGCTGCAAAGGGCTTACCTGAGTCATGACTTTGGCCACACACCACACGTTTAGCCGTTAAGTAATCTCATAGAACATTGGTTCTGGAACTGGTTCCGTTTAGACTTTGTAGAACCATGGTGCAATTTAGAGAACCTGTTTACATTTGCACCAGTTTTTATTGGAACCAAGGAATGTCAAAGGATACGGGATGAAGGTTCACGGAGGGTGCTGCACAGTGCTGGTAAACGGCAGTACCAAGATGGGCATGTCGCATGACCTGTTGTTGGGCTGTTATTCCATATTACTCGACTTGGAGATAAGAAGAAGCCTAGAGTTCTTCAGACCAGCAGACCCACTCAATTGTTGCCTTTCATTGACAGGGACACGCCTACAGATGTTGCCATGGTTCGTGCTGAGGAACCTACTGTTGTTTGGTTCCAGCTGGGGAGGAACCTTTTGGGTTCCAGGTCTTTTCGTTGTTGGTGGGAATTCCAAATTAATGCATGGAACAGAACGGAACCCGGTCCATGTTGGTGGAGCAGGCTTATCAAACAAATTTGCTTACATGGTTTCTGAGCCTGTGCCTGTAATAATGGACAGAGGTACTAAGAAATAGATAGCGGTATGGGCGCAGGGTCCGTAGCCACATTAGCAAGTCTGTTTGAGACACCATGACCGGATTTGAGGCGAGCGCGGAATAATGGAGGCTAGCTGGTGCCAGGGTGTCCATAGGCTTCCTCTACCTTTCCTTTACATTTCAGTGATGGATGATTATTGGATGATTACCATACAGCCATCTTACAGCCATCGACTTGTGCGGTGTGTGTTTGTAGCCAGGTGCCGCTGTTTGTCCAGATCCAGCAGAAGTGGAGGAAAATGTACGCAGGGGAGTGCCAGGGCCCTGGAGTCCGGACGGACTTTGAGATGGTGCATCTCCGCAAGGTTCCCAGCCAGTACAACCATCTCTCCGGCCTGCTGGACATCTTTAAGTCCAAGATAGTGAGTATTACCATCAAACACGCCAGAAATATAACGAGACCTTATTTCTCCGAGGGGTCATGCTGGTTATTGGTCATGTGGTTCTTCCTGAAAAGTGACGGGAGTATCCAGAATAGACACTGTTCATCTGATGTGGCTTTATTTGAAAAAATAATGCCCCAAAACCTTCAGAGATTGAATGATGCCATCGTACTGTATTTGGCCATGACTAACAGTGCGGTAGTGCTAATCAGACTAGCTCCAATCTTCTCCCATGTTTGAAATCTGCAGGGCTGCCCGCTGACCCCGCTGCCACCCATCAACATCGCCATCCGCTTCACCTACATTCTCCAGGACTGGCAGCAGTACTCCTGGCCTCAGCAGCCTCCTGGTAGGTTAAATAACGCTAACGGCTAATTCTGTTTCTTCCGCTTGCATTGGTCAGGAAGGTGCTGAGTCAATGGGAACCGGGATAAATGCACTCTCCTGGACTTCCGGCGTTGTGCATGAGCAGAGTGAGGGGACCTGGTGTGAGAAGGTTGTTCTTTACAGGGGTGATGGAGATGGGAACTTGGGGTCTCCATGTCATTTAAGCCAAAACTTTATCATAAATTATTTAAAGGTAATAACTGTCTGTGAGGGAGACGTTAGAGGTTGCCGTCTGGTTACTACCACCGTCACGGTATACTATTCTGATTGTGTTTGTTTGAAAACCGATTCCCATTTAATAGCTGAAAGGGACAATGTGAAAACCAGCTCCCAGCTCCACACAAGGCTGGCCTGCAAGCTACAACGTTGGTCTTACCTAGCAGTCCTGAACACCTGACACCTGGGATCACATGATGCTAGCAGGCTGGAAAGCTAGCCCATGCCTGATCTAAAAGCCACCGCAGGTTTTCGTATTGATGCTAACACGGCGTCGTTGGACAGCTATATGCTAACTGCTAATCCTGTTTCAACGGATTGGGCTCAGTGAATGGTGGGGGTGAGGTGGTCCGCCATGCCCTGCCCAAACGAAATGGGACAGTAACATTATCCTGGACTTCCTGCCATGGTTGACTGTGTGCCGGAGCTCAAACTAGAGATCGGTCCGCGATCACCGAGCGAACATTTGATGAGCTTGACGTCTGGTTACTATCGCCACCACTGGGCCCCATTAAGGTAGTGTCTTTCTGCAGTCCCCTGTCCTCAGGTGACTCTGTTGGCTCTCTGTGTTGAGCAGCTAGTGGACAATGAGGGTGAGAACCTCCTGCTGTGGAGAACAGCTGACAGCTCTACAGAAAGACCGGCTACATACCAGAGCTTTCCTCATGTCCAGGGCTGTCCTGAACACCGGACACGATAAACAAACCGCGTTTAAAGAGACAGTGACCTAACTAGCCGACTCACAAAGACGCAAACCCAGGTTACAACTGATTTATACGCACCTTTGTTCAAATATATATTCAACTTCAAAGGAACGAATATAGAGAGACATAATAAATACATTAAAATAATATTAAAATAGAATTTTATGGCATTTTATTTGCATGAATTTGGATCTAGATTTTCAGAAAACCGAGACCCGTCCCCACCAGGCTTCAGTCACCTTCTGAAGGTAAGCCTGGAACAGGTAATGAAGAATAAAAGCTGTCCTGAGGTGATCATCCATTACCCAACTTCCGAGCTGCTCGAAGAAGGCTTGAGCCCGTGAAGAAGGCGGATGGAGCCCGAGCCGGTGGTCTAGAGGAAGTTTTAATAGAACGTCTGCTCTTACCGCACACTCCTGTCCGTTGTTCCCGGCCGCTTGCCGCTTTACGGTTGACCCTGCCTTCAGTGGCGCTAAGTGCAGAGCTCTTAGGCTCGCTTTTAGAACAGCGGAGAGATCCTTGAGGACTGGAGTGGCACTGTGGAAGGCGCGCGTGCTGCAGGTAGGAGGGCTGAGAGCTTTTTCTCCCAGTAAGTACTTCAATAAAGTCAAAGTCAAAATATCGGCCGCAGCGCTTTCCCTTCTCATCTCGCTCTCACTTCCTGCGCCTCCTTTTGCTGCTTGTTTCATTTAAAAGCCTTGTTCTTCATCTTCCCGCTGCTTAAAGGGCCGGGGTCTTGGAAAACTGGCTTCTCGGAAGTGCTTGATATAAGCTCCCCCTACAAACCATGAGGCCCCACCTCGGTGATGTTCTGGGGGTGTTGTAGTTACGTGGAAATGGGTTCTTTGGATGAGGGGACGGTAGATCCACGGTGTTTACAATGAGCTGCTGGAAAACCAGGATTTACCATTTGCTCAACATTTTACAGAGGAACGAAACATTCCTATCCCGGTATTCCGAGATGACAGTTCTGGTGTTCACCAGGCTGCAAACGTGGCCGATGGGCATGAAGAACATTGGCACCTCTGGACTGACCTGCAAAATACCCAGATTTGGAAATCTGTGGGATTACCTGGAACAACCAGTGAACCGCCAGGCATCCACCAAATCTGGACCAGTCCCAGCTGTAAGTGGTGCTGGTGGAGGAATTACTCGCTACGTTCCCGTCCCAGTGGACCATCCCTTCACTCTCCAGTGAGTTTTTGGGATGTACCAATGAAATCCAAGGTTGTTCCGACTCCATACACAAGGCTTTATCCTCTGATCATCAGTGAGGCTACCGGAATGAACCTGTGTGGTCACGTATGAAGCGGTTTGGGCCTTCTGCCCTGGCGGCGTTGTGATGGCAGGTGAAGACTGAGCTGCCGGCCTCATGTTGTCCTAGCACCCCTTCATCATTAGCATATTGTAGGATACTGGAGCCTGATTGGTTCGAGCTCATCACATCACAAGACTGAAGCTGCTTTTCCATCACATGGTACCAGCTGAGCTTGACTCGGCTGGCGTCACTTGGTTTCCCTGTTAGGCAAAACTGGAACCTGGTGCTGTTTTTGGGACCACCTGGTGGTGTCAGTTGAGCTGAGCAGATACCATGGGGGGATGTACAAACGGGTGGTGTATAGGCAAGGACCCGGTGATAAGACATGCATCATTCAGTGCAAATACTGCAAGAACAGCGATGTGATTTATTTAATTTGAAAAAAAAAACTGTATATTATAATATTAAATATAATATAATAAATATACTATAGACATAAACATAATACAGTATATTAAATTAATAATATGTACAATATAAATGCTGTGTACTATACAGTCTGTCTGAAATGTCAGTAGACTCCAGGATCCATCATAAATCTACAAGTATCATATACACAGTGTAGATAATGCAGAATAAACACGATAATCCTAATAATAATGATGAAAATAATATTTCTAATAATCATAATAATAATAATGATATTCGGAGGTTTGTGAATGCTAATGATAGCGGTGCAGCCTTACAATACCTGTTGGAGTGGAAGAGTCTAATGGCTAAAGGTACATTTCAGCACTGCTGTCTATCAGTCAGGAGTTTAAACACAACACTACATGAACCACTGTCCTTACCGATCAGCATGCAACACTGAACTGACTGCTGATTGGTGGGTGCCTGTGGTTATCTTACAGGCTTAGGGTTAACCGTTCCAACTGATGAGATGTCTGAAGCAGTGCATATCCTGATGTATTACAGTGTTATGTCTCTGCCGTGTCTCCACCTCTATCAGGACCGTGTCACAGAATACAGCACTGCTTATCCAAAGCCCTAGTAAAAAAACACTGCAGGTTCCTGATTGGTTGAGGATCACAGTCACCCTAAACACACGTATGATGTTGAGCTATGCTGAGAGGAGCGATATCGCTGGGTAGCGGAGTAGCTGGTACAAAAAGTGCGCCGAGTTGATCCGTACCATGTGCTGGAATAGCAGCATCCGCAGCTGCGTAGACCTCCTTCCAGACGATGTCTTCTTCAGGGACGTCCTGGGTTAGAAGCAGCTGCAGGAGCCCTCGTCGAAGGTGACTACTGCAGTCCCCCATTACTTCTGAACAGTCCAGGGAGGTTCTGGAGCAGTCCTGCAAGCAGGTTCTGGGGCGTCCTGCATGGTTCCGCAGAACCTCATTCTGCACATGGTGCAAGGTTCCGGCTGAAGAAGAAGCGGGTGCAGGGGCCTCCTGCAGTCCTGACCGTCCCCGGTAGAGAAAGTATCAGAACCAAGACCCCCACGTTCTACTGCGCACCTTAAAACCTGTTTGCAGTTGAGCCACACTGAGAGGGTGGGATATAGCACTGGGAAACAGAGTAGCTGGGACAGTGAGTCGAGTCGAGCCGTACCATGTGATGGAAAAGCACATTTGAAACAAATATGGGTCTGTATAAACACCGTCCAGACGGAAATACGCCTCGTTCCTAAAGACAGGGTGTCCCTAAGCAAGCCGTCCCGCACTGCAGATGCCACGGCGTCTTTATTTCCTCAGGCTTGAGACTTCTTCACCATCTTTGATTTCCTTCACTGATGGTCGCTCTACCCTGCTGACTGCACTGGTGGTTGCAGGTGAATGGCTAGACTTCTTCCCCTCCCTGTCCAAACTGAGAAGCAGACCGGCCAATCCATTTGGTCTAATATACCTGAACTCGCGTGATTAACGTTGAGTAAAATATTGAATTAGCTTTATTGTTTCCTTAACCACGCCTGCTCGGGCGGCGCATGGCCCAGCCGGGACCCGGTCCCGAATCCGCACCCATGCTCTGATAAACGGAGAGTTTTTTGTTGACGGCTTTTGAAGCAGCTGCGCTCTCGCGGGCGCGAAGGCTGTAATTTTATTTCATGCACTTCAGGAGCTTTCATTGTTGCCATGGAGTCATATCAGCCCGCCGCACGGATAGGAACACCTTAAGATTATGTTTACTCAGTGGATTCATCGCGGCACGGATGTTTACCTCTGTATTAAGCCGCGCTAGAAAATGTTTGTTCAGCCTAATGATCTTCTTCCATTTATATCTTAATGGTTTAACGCCGGGGTGGTTGGGGTGGAGGCGGGGAACGCGGGCGACGCGTCCGCTGCACCGATACGGCTAGAAGAACATGGCGTAATGAAAATCTAATATTGTCTTCTTATTGCAGACTTTGATGCCCTTCTTGCCGGAGAAGTGGGAGGCGTGGAGTTCGGCAAACTTCCGTTCGGGGCTTGCGAGGATCCAATAAGGTGTGTGGCTCTACGCGAAGACGATGCTATTAATATAAACAGGTCCGAGCTGAGACGGCTGGGAAAGCTCTCTTTGGAAATGAGCATATTAGAATGAAAGCAATACGGAGCCACTCCAGTCAGATATACACCCCGTCCACGTAGGACCTCTGCGGTGTTCTATGAGGCCGTAATTCATTCCTACATGCCAGTTTCCCACATCTCTTATCTCCTAGAGCTGTTTTTGTTACTGTGCCTTTAATGGCAGTACATGTAGATGAGCTCTGTTGGATTGGCTGAACTGTATCAGGCCTCGAAAAGCAGTCCAGGCTGAAACACTGCTGACTGGGTGGGGCTAAATCTGCCATGGGAGGACGTATTGTGGTTTTTGTGACATCACAAAGACGCCAAATTCATAGACAAGCAAGTAAAAGCCTGAGGTTACTACTAGGTCCTTTAAATGGAGTTAAGACCAGTTAAAACTTAAGGGGCTTCCAGAAGCACCGTTAACTTCTCTGGGCTTAGAGGTATCTGGGATGGACCATTATGCACTGAAAACATACTGAGGTCATATGAATCAGCGTTTCAGGCAAACTGGACACTGTGCCAGGGTCAGTCATGGAATGGGGTGAGTGCCTTCACGCCCTCTTTTAAGGTAGCTACAGTATTACTACGCTAGTAATGCCCCTGTCTGGGTTCTGGAGCAATATGTGCTCCTTCTAGACGCCGTCTTTTTCGGGCGTGTCCTGCATGTTCTGCACAGAACCACTTTCTGCACACGTTACAAGGTTTCAGCTGAAGAAGAAGAGGAGGGTGCAGGGGCTGCCCAGGCCTTCCTGCCATCCTGATCGTCCCCCACTACAGAACGTGTGGCTCATTGTAAAATGCAAACCGCCATAAGAAAGACCCCCACGTTCTACTGCCCACCTTAAAACCTGTTAGCAGTCATGCTGAAGTATGCTCTGTAGGCCTCGCACGTCTTAGCAGAGGCTCTCGCCCCGTACTGTTCCACCCTGGTCTTCATAAATTGGTCCGGAGCAGAACGTGTTCCGGATGCTGCAGCCTCTTGATGCCTCTAAATCACCTGTAGCTCTGTATCCACTATCCGCTCACTCAGCTGGAGCATCACCTGGATTTATACTGCTATGCAGACTAGTGGGCCATCCCAGACAGTTCTAAAAAGTTCTAGACAAGTTCTGACAGTTCTATAAACC
Organism: Prochilodus magdalenae; assembly: GCA_024036415.1. NCBI lineage: Eukaryota > Metazoa > Chordata > Actinopteri > Characiformes > Prochilodontidae > Prochilodus > Prochilodus magdalenae. The sequence continues at coordinate 158,913 of JAMWET010004218.1, read as the reverse complement.
TCTTCTGGAGAGTTCTGACAGTTCTAGAAGTTCTACATAATAGAGAACTTTTCCGAAAACTGTTATCCTGAACACAGGAGGAAAGTTAATGGCTCATTTTAGGCCTGAAGGGTTGAAGAGAACCCACACCGAGTACTCGGGAACAAGAACCTCATAGACGTTTGTAATGTAGTGTTGTTATTCATGAGGCTATTTACTCTCTCCACAGTGAGCTGCACCTGGCAACAACCTGGCCCCACCTGACGGAGGGCATCGTCGTGGACAACGATGTTTATTCGTGAGTACTCGCTTTTGAAGCTCATCGTGAAAGACCAAGTGGCTTCGTGAAGTCGAGAACCCTGGAGTTGACACAAAAACGGGAGGGTGTGCGGAATAAGGGTATGAGGTAATGAGGCGCAGGGCGTGCGACGCATGAATATGCATCAGGTGCCAGAAATCCAAACACCCAGATGATGATGTCAGCGCCAAATTAATTTCTTTTTCCGTCACCTCTCGAAGAACCTGCTACCCATAATCATTTTTCACAGCTCCAAATGGCTGTGGAGGGGTGGGAAGTGGGGTGGGGGCTTCGTTGGAAGGGGGGCGGGGGGTTTGGAAACTTGCGCCTCCACGCGGAGCGGGCGGCGGGCGGCACCGAAGCCGAAATTAATCCACGCCGAATAATTTAGCGCTGTTTTAGCGGAGTGATGAAATGCTGCTCGGTGAGCCGTTGCATTGCATTAGCACTGTTTGTGTTGTTCCTTCGAGGCCCCTCCCTACATTTGCATTCCGCACGCCGGGATGGGATGATGGAGCTCTCACTTCTGAAGTAGAGGAACAAATACTCACACCTGTAGATAAGGAGGGAGAAGAATAATGAAGGGTGCTCCAGCAAACAATAGGACTGTTCTCATTAAACGTCCTCTCCAGCCTCTTCACCGCTCTGTGGCGGCTCGCTCGCTCTGTGTTGAGGCTTTCGCGCCGGCGCCACTCGAAAGCTGTTGGCCCGTTCAGGGTTTTCTGAGCTGGTGCCGCTCTGATTGTTTGAACATGGCCTGGGCAGCGTGATTACCCATCAGCTGCATGATTGCCTTGGCTGAGTTTACAGAACTCATTATGGTTTCCGGTATTCCGGAACGTATTGGGGAAATGGGATTAATGGATTGCACTATAGGCTGCACTAAGTTTACAGAACTTGTTGTAGTTTTCCAGGTTTCCCAACCGTATTGGAGAAATTGGAATAATGGATTGCACTATAGGCGACGCTAGGTTTACAAAACTCTATATAGTGTTCCGGAATTCCGAAATGTATTGGAGGAACGGGATTAATGGATTGCACTATAGGCAATGCCAGGTTTACAGAACTCTATATATAGTGTTCCGGGATTCCGAACTTTATCGGAGAAATGGGATTAATGGATTGCACTATAGGCGACGCTAGATTTACAGAACTCATTATAGTTTTCCAGGATTCCGGACTGTATTGAAGAAATGGGATTAATGGATTGCACTATAGGCGACGCCATGTTTACAGAACTCATTATAGTTTTCCAGGATTCCGGACTGTATTGGAGAAATGGGATTAATGGATTGCACTATAGGCGACACCATGTTTACAGAACTCATTGTAGTTTTCCAGGTTTCCGAACCGTATTGGAGAAATGGGATTAATGGATTGCACTATAAGATGCACTAAGTTTACAGAACTCATTATAGTTTTCCAGGATTCCGAACTTTATCGGAGAAATGGGATTAATGGATTGCATTATAGGCGACGCTAGATTTACAGAACTCATTATAGTTTTCCAGGATTCCGGACTGTATTGGAGAAATGGGATTAATGGATTGCACTATAAGATGCACTAAGTTTACAGAACTCATTATAGTTTTCCAGGATTCCGAACTGTATCGGAGAAATGGGATTAATGGATTGCACTATAGGCGACACTAGGTTTACAGAACTCATTATAGTTTTCCAGGATTCCGAACTGTATCGGAGAAATGGGATTAATGGAAATTCACTATATGTGACGCTAGGTTTACAGAACTCATTATAGACTCTGTTGGAGAAATTGGATTAATTGATTGCATATAATCCATATCATTGTGCTCGTAACAACAGGAACCTTTTTGATGTTACATGGAACCATTTTTAAAAAGTTTGATATACAACTGTATACATTCTTAATCAACCTGAAGGACCATTTCACCACCCAAAGAACTTTTGTATGAATGGATTGGTTCTATAAACTCCTGGTTCTAAAGAGAACTTCCCCTTTACTAAAGAACCCCTGAAGAACGCTGTGTAAGAGCCTATTCCATCGAATTTTCTATCAATCTGAAGAACCATGTGACCATGTAAACCAGGGTCCATGGACCAGTTATGGGTGAAATGGTGCTCTGGCGAACTTATGGTTCTGAATGAACCACTATCTATACTAAGGAACCCTCTGCTTTAAGAGTGCACCAGCAGATTACTGAGAGGGTCGTGTCTGAGTCGGTAGTGGCTGAGGCCGGTTTTGAGTTTGGCCTTGTTACCGGCGGAACCAAAAGACAGTCCAGTACTGCATCTGGTTTTGTTCTGGACCCCTCAGACTGAATTTTCTCCATTTCTGTGTTCTTAAATTTGCACGCTGCATCGCCATGTGTCTTGTGGTTCTGGTTCCTGCACGTTCCTCTGGTGTCTCACTGTGTCCACTTTCTGTCCCTGCAGTGATCTGGACCCTCTCCAGGCTCCTCACTGGTCTGTTAGATTGCGGAAGGCGGACAATCCCCAGTGCTTACTCGGTAAGAAGACCTTTATAGACCTCCCGAGTTGAGGTGGGCACTAGTACACTTCTAGTCCAGGGTTCTAGCGTAGGAACGATAAATCAACACGTCACTCAAGACTGCTAGCTGACTAGGGTTGCCACCTTTCAGAAATGAAAATAAAGGACGGGGGCGTGGTCATGTGTGAGTGACGTGTTCGTAATCGCGTCCTGTATGTGATCTGATTCCGGCGGGGGTGGGGGGCTGTTTGGGGGAGAGTCTGATCAATCATGTGTGACACTTGTGTTTATCGGACATTTATGGAAATACAGAACAAAGCGTGTCCCATATTTGACCTGAGTCCAGGGGGGTTGGGGGCGGTGGTTGGCTGCGGGGGGAGAGAGATTGTAATCATTCATGTGTGTGTGCCAGGCGTGTATATCAGACATTTACAGAAATACAGATTAAATTTACAGACATTTACAGAAATACGGAACAAACTTACAGACATTACCGGAAATACGAAACAAATTTACAGACATTTACAGAAATCCGGAACAAATTTACAGACATTTACGTAAATACGGAACAAATTTACGGACATTTACGGAAATACGGAATAAAATTACGAACATTTACGGAAATACGGAACAAGTTTACAGACATTTACGGAAATACGGAACAAATTTACAGACATTTACGTAAATACGGAACAAATTTACGGACATTTACGGAAATACGGAATAAAATTACGAACATTTACGGAAATACGGAACAAGTTTACAGACATTTACGGAAATACGGAACAAATTTACAGACATTTACGTAAATGCGGAACAAATTTACGGACATTTACGGAAATACGGAACAAAATTACGTACATTTACGGAAATAAGGAACAAGTTTACGGACATTTATGGAAATACGGAACAAATTTACGGACATTTACGGAAATACGGAACAAAATTACGAACATTTACGGAAATATGGAACAAATTTATGGACATTTACGGAAATATGGAACAAATTTACGGACATTTACGGAAATACGGAACAAATTTACGGACATTTACGGAAATACGGAACAAACCCCTATTGGTTTAATATGGGACGCAACATTTAATTGGCAAATAAAGGACGATTTTTTTTTTTTTTTTTGTGGGACGCTACCTATACCCTATACCTGATGCTAGCCATGTTTAATTAGCACATTATTAATTGGCAGTAACTGTTAGCTATGTTAGTATTTCAGAAGTTCAATATTAGCTTTGTTTAATGATAAGCCATCTTAACATATCATAAGTTCAATATTAGCTTTCTTTAATTGTTACCCATGTTAGTATATCACTAGTTCATTACTAGCTTCCTTATTAGCCATGTTAGCATTTCTGGGGGAAGTTATTGAGCTTTGAGTTTTAAGACCGTAAAGACCCGTGCAGTTTTTCGGGAACTTGCTTTGGAGTACTGGTGTATGTGAATAAGCATTAGAATAAAAGATCAGTAACAGAGAGGAGAGCGTGTTCCGCACGAGAGAGTCGGCCGAGGCTGAAGAGGAAAAGGAGGGTGTGGTGATTAATCAGTATCTTCCCAGCCGGCCATGTGACTCGCCTCATAGCCCTGAAACAGCTGCGCTAAGCACAATGGAGCATCATGGAAATAGCTCTGTTAGACAGGCAGTGCCAGAAATTAGTAATCACAATCAAGTACGTGGGCGAAGCAATAAATGACAATAGAACCAGCACACCTGTGTCTCAGCACAGCTGCAGCATCGAGACACGCGAAGCTTACACCTCTGTTGTCTCCCCCCTTATACATCCATCCTAACACGCAACAGAGCATTAACACCTCCTATCTACATCAGCTCCACTCACTGGACCATATAGGACACTCTGTAGGTATACAGGTCCAAACTGTAGTCCATCTGTTTCTCTGTATACTGTATTACCCTGTTCTTCAATGGTCAGGACCCCCACAGGACCACCACAGAGCGGGTGGGTGGTGGATCATTCTCAGCACTGAGGTGGCACTACCTGTGTTAGTGAGTGTTCAGATGATCAGATGGAGCATGTATAAACTAATATGTAGGGTTATGTCAGTTGCCATAACAGGCTTATATAGGTGTCATGTAGCCTTATGAACAGTACCCTACAGTAAAGTGTTGCCAGATATTGAAATAAGTATATACAAACTAATATGTAGGGTTATGTCAGTTGTCATGACAGGCTTATGTAGGTGTCATGTAGCCTTATGAAGAGTATCCTACAGTAAAGTGTTACCAGATATTGAAATAAGCATGTACAAACTAATATGTATTGTTATGTCAGTTGTCATGACAGGCTTATGTAGGTGTTATGTAGCCTTATGAACAGTACCCTACAGTAAAGTGTTGCCAGATATTGAAATAAGTATATACAAATTAATATGTAGGCTTATGTCAGTTGCCATGACAGGCTTATGTAGGTGTCATGTAGCCTTATGAAGAGTATCCTACAGTAAAGTGTTACCAGATATTGAAATAAGCATGTACAAACTATTATGTAGGGTTATGTCAGTTGTCATAACAGGCTTATGTAGGTGTCATCTAGCCTTATGAACAGTACCCTACAGTAAAGTGTTGCCAGATATTGAAATAAGTATATACAAATTAAAATGTAGGCTTATGTCAGTTGCCATGACAGGCTTATGTAGGTGTCATGTAGCCTTATGAAGAGTATCCTACAGTAAAGTGTTACCAGATATTGAAATAAGCATGTACAAACTAATATGTAGGGTTATGTCAGTTGCCATGACAGGCTTATGTAGGTGTTATGTAGCCTTAGGAACAGTATCCTACAGTGAAGTGTTACCAGATATTGAAATAAGTATATACAAACTAATATGTAGGGTTATGTCAGTTGTCATGACAGGCTTATGTATATGTCATGTAGCCTTATAAACAGTACCCTACAGTAAAGTGTTACCAGATATCGAAATAAGCATGTACAAACTATTATGTAGGGTTATGTCAGTTGTCATAACAGGCTTATGTATGTGTCATGTAGCCTTATAAACAGTACCCTACAGTAAAGTGTTACCAGATATTGAAATAAGCATGTACAAACTATTATGTAGGGTTATGTCAGTTGTCATAACAGGCTTATGTATGTGTCATGTAGCCTTATGAACAGTACCTACAGTAAAGTGTTACCAGATATTGAAATAAGTAAATACAAACTAATATGTAGGGTTATGTAAGTTGTCATGACAGGCTTATGTAGGTGTTATGTAGCCTTATGAACAGTACCTACAGTAAAGTGTTACCAGATATTGAAATAAGTATATACAAACTAATATGTAGGGTTATGTCAGTTGTCATGACAGGCTTATGTAGGTGTTATGTAGCCTTATAAACAGTATCCTACAGTAAAGTGTTACCATATATTAAAATAAGTATATACACACTAATGTGTAGGGTTATGTCAGTTGCCATGACAGGCTTATGTAGGTGTCATGTAGCCTTATGAAGAGTATCCTACAGTAAAGTGTTACCAGATATTGAAATAAGCATGTACAAACTAATATGTAGGGTTATGTCAGTTGCCATGACAGGCTTATGTAGGTGTTATGTAGCCTTAGGAACAGTATCCTACAGTGAAGTGTTACCAGATATTGAAATAAGTATATACAAACTAATATGTAGGGTTATGTCAGTTGTCATGACAGGCTTATGTATATGTCATGTAGCCTTATAAACAGTACCCTACAGTAAAGTGTTACCAGATATCGAAATAAGCATGTACAAACTATTATGTAGGGTTATGTCAGTTGTCATAACAGGCTTATGTATGTGTCATGTAGCCTTATAAACAGTACCCTACAGTAAAGTGTTACCAGATATTGAAATAAGCATGTACAAACTATTATGTAGGGTTATGTCAGTTGTCATAACAGGCTTATGTATGTGTCATGTAGCCTTATGAACAGTACCTACAGTAAAGTGTTACCAGATATTGAAATAAGTAAATACAAACTAATATGTAGGGTTATGTAAGTTGTCATGACAGGCTTATGTAGGTGTTATGTAGCCTTATGAACAGTACCTACAGTAAAGTGTTACCAGATATTGAAATAAGTATATACAAACTAATATGTAGGGTTATGTCAGTTGTCATGACAGGCTTATGTAGGTGTTATGTAGCCTTATAAACAGTATCCTACAGTCAAATGTTACCAGATATTAAAATAAGTATATACAAACTAATATGTAGGGTTATGTCAGTTGCCATGACAGGCTTATGTAGGTGTTATGTAGCCTTATGAACAGTACTCTACAGAAAAATGTTTTCAGATTTAAAAATAGGCACATAGAAACTTTTATAACTCTTATAGATGAGTTTTTGGGGAGTGCCGGTGTCTGGAAACAGCAGTGGCTGCCAGTCTGAAGGCCCAGTAAGGACTAGATCTTCAGGTGGCTAATAGGGATCACATGAAGGTCCTATGTTGCAGCACTGTCTGGCAGTTTAGCATCTTTCCTGCCTGTGAAGGCTGTCGGAAAATTCGGTGTGTATTTTTAATAGACGTTTGAATGCTTTTCCAACTCGCTGCCTGATTTTGCTGTGACCACCGCTAGTCATTAATATTCATAAGCGGACCTTCAGCGCTCATTAAGATTCATTAACTGACTCCTGTACGTTCTGATACGTAGCTCCTGTCACTCAGCCTTATTAGTGGAAGCCTGAGTCTGACCCGGAATGTGACGGTATTCCGCAGCATTTGGAAATTATTGCATTTTTATTATAATTATTTCAGTTTTACATTTATGAACTGACATACAATCACACTCAGAATATGAATAAATAAATATATTAATTTTCAGTGTATCAGCCAGTGAAAGCAAAACCATCAGTTTGACAACGATTGACCCTAGCTGGGTATTTTTGTATTCGCTTGGCTAGCATGCTAATAGCTCCTAGCTCTGTTTAGGTTTGATTCTGTAATAAAGCTGTAGGCCTGCTAGCTAAGCTAGCACATATAACCACACCCAGCTCCACTTTTCTGTCCTTGGTGGCTCCACCCTGATAGCAGGAGAATAGTGGACCTCTGTTGGGCTGGCGAAGGCAAAGCTGACCCTAAGTAGACATTTATACATGCTTGTTCCAATACTAGTCATCTGTCTTAAAGGCTACTTTAGCTGACTTTGATCTTAATTATCAAACATAACCTTTGTAGCAAATTATGCCTGTAGGAATAAACATTTATAAACATGTATGTAGGGTTATGACAAGCTTGTGTCGGGGTCATGTCTACTTATAAACAGTACTCTACAGTAAAGTGTTACCAGATACTGAAATAAGCATGTGTAAACAAAGGGGTTATGTCAGTTGTCATGATAAGCTTATGTAGCCTTATGCACAGTACAATATGATGGTGTTACCAGATACTGAAATAAGCATGTATGAACAATTATGTAGGGTTATGTCACTTGTCATTATAAGCTTATGTAGCCTTATTAACGGTACCCTATGGTAAAGTGTTACCAGATACTGAAATAAGCATGTATAAACGATTTTGTAGGGTTATGTCAGTTGTCATGTCAAGTTTATGTAGCCTTATGAACAGTGCACTATGATAAGGTTTTACCAGATACTGAAATAAGCATGTATGAACAAATATGTAGGGTTATGCCAGTTGTCATGTCAAGCTTGTGTAGCCTTATGAACAGTACAATATGGTTAGATGTTACCAAATTTTTAAATAAGCATGTATAAACATTTTATATAGGGTTATGTCAGTTGTCATGATAAGCTTATATAGCCTTATGAACAGTACCTTATAGATGAAGTGTTAGCAGATATTGAAATAACTATATATAAACATGTATGTAGGGTTATGACAAGCTTGTGTCGGGGTCATGGCTACTTATAAACAGTACTCTACAGTAAAGTGTTACCAGATACTGAAATAAGCATGTGTAAACAAAGGGGTTATGTCAGTTGTCATGATAAGCTTATGTAGCCTTATGAACAGTACAATATGATGGTGTTACCAGATACTGAAATAAGCATGTATAAACAAATATGTAGGGTTATGTCACTTGTCATTATAAGCTTATGTAGCTTATATGAACAGCCTTATGAACAGTACACTATTATAAAGTGTTACCAGATACTGAAATAAGCATGTGTAAACAAGTGTGTAGGGTTATGTCAGTTGTCATGTCAAGCTTATGTAGCCTTATGAACAGTGCACAATGATAAAGTTTTACCAGATACTGAAATAAGCATGTATGAACAAATATGTAGGGTTATGTCACTTGGCATTATAAGCTTATATAGCCTTATGAACAGTACCTTAGAAGTGTTAGCAGATATTGAAATAACTATGTATGAACAAATATGTAGGGTTATGTCAGTTGTCATGTCGAGCTTATGTAACCTTATTAACGGTACCCTATGGTAAAGGGTTACCAGATATTGAAATAAGCATGTGTAAACAAGTGTGTAGGGTTATGTCAGTTGTCATGTCAAGCTTACGTAGCCTTATGAACACCATATCCAAAGTAACCAACTGCTCTGGTTTTGGAATGGTGAAAATCTTCCTTTAAGGTCTGGTTTGAGTAACTGAGTCATGTGATGTAGTGAATCACAGCTCAGGATTTCAGTCCTCTGGCATTCCCAGCATTCTTATTTCCATAGTGTGGAGAACCTGCAGTAGTATCTCTGGACTTCTGAGGGTTAAAGCCCACCGTGGTGGGTTCGTCGCGGTGTCGTAGGGTTCTGTTATAGTGGGCTGTTGCGCCGGTGATGTCAATGTTGCAGTGACCAAATGTCACAGTGTTAAATGGCCTGCTTTAATGTCACTGGTATTAAGACTCCTGATGGACAGCCTTCCCTTGTCCTCAGGTGACTTCCTCATGGAGTTCTTCAAGCTGTGCGGTCGGAAGGAGTCTACAGATGAGATACTGGGGAAGAATTCAGTGGAGGAGGAAAGTAAAGGTCAGTCTTTGGATCCAAACGGTGCTTCCTCAAAGGGCCCAGACCCTACGTTCTTTCCCCCCGCAACTTACTCAGCAGCCTGGCCTGCTACCCAGTACCCCGTTTCCTTCAGTCACACTCGCTGAGTTTCTTCTCTTCCTCTTTATTTGCTTCCCACTGGTGATTAAAGGACCCATATACGTATTTTTTGTATGTTATTTTGGCTATATGAAAGTAAAGGGGCTCTGTGTTCTGATTGGCTGTTATTAAGCCTCATTTTGAAGAACACTCAGAGCAAAGCAAACATTCCTTCTAACTTCAGCATGAGTGGGCGGGGCTAAACTGCTTTAGGCTGTAGAGGTGGACATATGTAAATAAGGTGGCCCTTGACTTCAAATCTGGCTGCTTTTGTACTTTAGTGTATATGAACTGTGTGTTAAAGCTTCGATGATGTTTACATGGTACTTTAAATTTTAAATTGATGGAAATTCGGTTTTTCATGATATGGGCCCTTTAATATCTCAGTAATTGATCAATAATATTTTCATACAGAATAAATATGCACATTTTAATGCTTTTGTTATATTGCTGTTTTAGAAAACCCTTGTTTATTTGTGCTTTTGTTTAAAAGCTGTATAATATGTTGCTATTTTTATTGTGCATTGTAAAAAAACCCCATTATATTTAGGTGTGTAATATTTAAAGGGAGACTGCACTATTTTTTTTTCAAATATATTTTTAGTCATTTCAAGACAATTGCATCAGCTCACCTGATTTTTTTTTTTCCTTATTCATTTTCCATAGAACTTAAAACTCCCCCCACCCAACCCTTACTGCCTTTCAGATACAAGATACTCAAAAAGAATTAATTCAAATCAAATGCATTATATAAATTCATATAAATGAATTTATGTAAATATTAAATAGGTTAAAAAAAGATTTAAAAAGAGTTAAATATTAATTACAATAAAATAAAGTAATGATAATAATGATAATAATAATAATAATAATAAGTATAATTATAATTATTATTATTTTATTATTATTATTATTATTATTATTGTTATTATTATTATTATAATGAACAAATAGTTTAAAAGGGAGAGATGCCCATTGGGTCTGGAGGTACACACCGGCCACAGTAATCTGATGTATAGGGAGGGTTTTCATTTTTTCAAAGTATGTTATCATGGGATTCCAGGTGTGAAAAAAATGTAGTAGTCGTTGTATATAGCCTTATGACGACTGACGTTGGTCGTGTGGGAATCGGCCTTACAGGATGCCGGAGCATCAGTGTGACCTCTCGCTCCAAGTATCGTACGTCCTGCGAGCCAGACAGTCCCTTGATCCCCACACTGACTCCCACTGCATGATGAGTGATGCAGCAGTGACTCTACAGCTCCCACATTATGGTGTCTGTACTGCGGAGCTGTACTGCGGAGCTGTAGTGCGGAGCTGTAGTGTGGAGCTTTTCACAGTGCTCCATCTTTAATTGTGTGGAAATTTTAAAACATGGGTGGACTTTCCCTTTACAGTACACAGATTGAGATTTTGTGATGCCAGTGATGGTACAAATCCAGGAGCCTCCTCCTGAAGCCTGGGAGTCGGTGATTTTAGGAGATATGGCTGTTGATGTGTAAAGCCTTTGATGGAAGAGTTCTGAACTTGTTGCAGAGAACACTGACATCACTCAAGCGCTGTCCAAGCTGACGGAGCCCACGGCCGTGCCCATCCCCAAGCTGTCCGTCTCCAACATGGTGCACAACGCTCGCAAACGCATCCGCAGACACCGCCGCCTTGACCAGTCTCCTCTCAACAACGACGTGCTGAACTCCATCATGACTGTGAGCTCCACACACACATGCTCAACCACTGGACTGCAGCTGGGAATCAGCCACTTTAGGGTTAGGGGATTAGTGTAAATGTAGGGGTTAGGGGATTAGTGTAAATGTAGGGGTTAGGGGGTTTAGTGTAAATGTAGTGGTTAGGGGATTAGTGTAAATGTAGGGGTTAGGGGGTTTAGTGTAAATGTAGGGGTTAGGGGTTTAGTGTAAATGTAGGGGTTAGGGATTAGTGTAAATGTAGGGGTTAGGGGTTTAGTGTAAATGTAGTGGTTAGGGGTTTAGCATAAATGTAGGGGTTAGGGGGTTTAGTGTAAACGTAGGGGTTAGGGGGTTTAGTGTAAATGTAGGGGTTAGGGGGTTTAGTGTAAATGTAGGGGTTAGGGGTTTAGTGTAAATGTAGGGGTTAGGGGGTTTAGTGTAAATGTAGGGGTTAGGGGTTTAGTGTAAATGTAGGGGTTAGGGGTTTAGTGTAAATGTAGGGGTTAGGGTTTAGTGTAAATGTAGGGGTTAGGGGTTTAGTGTAAATGTAGGGGTTAGGGGTTTAGTGTAAATGTAGGGGTTAGGGGGTTTAGTGTAAAGGTTAGGGGGATTAGTGTAAATGTAGGGGTTAGGGGGTTTAGTGTAAAGGTTAGGGGGATTAGTGTAAATGTAGGGGTTAGGGGTTTAGTGTAAATGTAGGGGTTAGGGGATTAGTGTAATGCAGGGGTTAGGGATTAGTGTTGGGGTTCTGAACTCCTGTTAGCCGCACTGTGTCTGCTGTGTATTTAATTCTTGTGTTTAGCGTATACTAAAGCGGGCGGTCGAGTGTGGGTTTAGCAGAGGCGACGATGCCGCGTCTCGGAGCTGACATGGCATATTTCTGTGTAATTAGCCTAAAGAGCCTCATGTTTTATTCATCAGCCATCGACTGGATCTCATTGGCCCAGAGGCTCAGCAAGCGACTCATCAATGAATAAAACATTGGCGCTGTTGGTGGAGGCTGTTTGTACATTTACATAGTGTAGTTTACAGGCAAAGTCAGCGAGACAAGGACTCCGGCGCTTAGGGGGCTGGAGGTGTGAGAAAACCAATGTAGGTTTTGCTAATGAGTCTTTTTATGCCAGGCACCAATTAAGAGTTGATTAGTTGGGCGAAACTAATTGCGCCTGTGTTCACGAGAGTAGAGGATTAGAATTGTCACAAAGTCACAGAAACTCGGAGAACGCTGTGCCTGCGTGTTCTTCTGCTTTACTTATAGTGCTCCTTTAATTTGGAGCAGCTTGAATAACGAAGGTGCTCTTACTGACCGTGTATGTGTGTGTGTGTGTGTGTATGTATGTGTGTGTGTGTATGTGTGTGTGTGTGTGTGTGGTGGGTGTGTGTGTGTGTGTGTCTGTGTGTGTGTGTCTGTGTGGTGTGTATGTGTGTGTCTGTGTGTGGTGGGTGTGTGTGTGTGTATGTCTGTGTGTGTCTGTGTGTGTGTGTGGTGGGTGTGTGTGTGTGTATGTCTGTGTGTGTCTGTGTGTGTGTATGTCTATGTGTGTGTGTGTGTGTGTGTGTGTGTGTGTGTGGTGTGTGTGTGAGGTGGGTGTGTGCGTGTGTGTGTGTGTGTGTGTGTGTGTGTGTGTATGTGTGGTGTGTGTGTGGTGGGTGTATGTGTCTGTCTGTGTGTGTCGTGTGTTTGTGTGTGTGCGTGTGTGTGTGTGTGGTGTGTGTTGGTGTGTGTGTGTGTATGTGTGTGTGTGTGTGTGTGTGTGTGTGTCTGTCTGTGTGTGTGTGTGTGTGTGTGTGTGTGTGTGTATGTGTGGTGTGTGTGTGGTGGGTGTGTGCGTTTGTGTGTGTGTGTCGTGGGTGTATGTGTCTGTCTGTGTGTCGTGTGTTTGTGTGTGTGCGTGTGTGTGTGTGTGGTGTGTGTTGGTGTGTGTGTGTGTATGTGTGGTGTATGTGTGTGTGTGTGTTTTGTGTGTATGGTGGGTGTGTGTGGTGTATGTGTGTGTGGTGGGTGTGTGGTGGGTGTGTGCAGTATCTCTTCCCAGATTTACCACTAGACAAGTCTGACTCGAGTGACGCCAAAGCGACCCAGTCCAACCCAGGGGGAAAGAATGACCAGGACAAAGACACCGAGGACTCCGTAAGTCCCGCCCTTTATCCTCACATACTGACCCCAATCCATCAAAGTGGGGTAAAAGCTGAACCCCGACTGACACCAACATTGTCCAGCCAGCACCATGACTGATCCGGCTGAAATTCCAATTCCAAAGTTTTTCCAGATGTAGTCAACCAGCCACCACCTGTTTGGTGTCCAGATGTGGCTGCAAGGCTGACCTAACAAACACTAGAATTCAATAGTCACCCAAACCTTTTCCGTAAATAAGCTCACCGGACAACCAGTGAGTCACCTGAGACTGAG